>CAWUFW010015853.1:0-338858 GCA_963921515.1 Calotriton arnoldi | reverse complement strand
TTTTTTTTAATAACAAAATTTATTAGATTTTGAAGCAAATGATGGGCATCGGCCCTACAATGACCTGGAGGAGAAAGTAATATGCATTTACTCTGAGGTCCATCATTTCGTCCATATAGAAACACCTGCGGAACATGCAGGACAATCAAACAATACAACGTGCAGACATCACCAGATCTTACAATTAACCTGTGCGACACATGTGGCTGAGCGGCAATTCCTAAACAAAATAGGGGTCCCCAGATATCGCCAATTGCGGATATGGTAGCAGTCATGGGTCCGTGGATGGCAGTGGAGGAAGCTCGATTCCGCGGTATGTCGCCCATCGGGTCCAGATTTTCCTGTGTTTTTTCGGGCAACCACGGGCCAGAAAAACAGCCATCTCAGTCCCCATACATCTATCCAGCTCCCGCTTCCATTTGCCAAGTGACGGGGGTGATGTGCTTTTCCAACATTGTGCTATGTCTCGTTTGGCGATCACAAGGGCTAGGAATAGCAAATGCTGCTTATATATATTTCCCCCTATATCTTCCGTGGTGTGGAGAAATAAGAGTCGCGGGTCCAGAGGGAGTTCCCACGCCAACACCTCCTGGAGGCATGATCTAATTTTCTGCCAGTAGGGCTGCAACGTCGCGCAGCCCCACACTGTGTGCAAGAATGTCCCCACGTCGCGATCGCACCGCAGATACATGGGGGACCGGATCACTCCCATCCTCCACATTCTGACCTGTGTAAAGTATGCCTGATGTAGGTACTTGAACTGTATCAAGCGATATCTTGTAGAGACCGCCGCCCCCCGCGGGCTAGCTATGGCTTCGGCCCAATCATCATCCGTTAAGTCAGGGACATCAGCCACCCAGGCCGCACGTGTCCTGTCAATCGTGGTGGTGGTGTGGGTTGTTAGAGTCTGGTATATTTGTTTAATTTTCTGTTGGCCAAGGTCGCCCCTAAGCAGGCGGCCTTCTAATGGGTGGAACTCAGGGAGGGTGTTCAGTGTGCGGATGAGGGGGGTGAGTGCATGGGGAAGTTGCAGAAATTTATAGAACTGTGTTTTATGGAGTAAATACTCAGTTGCAACTGTTGATATGTTTTCAGGGTAGTGCCCCGCATCACATCCCCAAGGGTCGATATCCACACTATGTCCCATCCCCGAAACCCCTGCAAGGCCGCCACTGGGCGGAGGTATGTACCCTGCCACAGTGGGGTCGCCCGGGTGAGCTTTCCACTCCAGCCCATCTGTCTCACTTTGGCCCGCCACAATGAGACCACGAGTCTACCCACCGGGGGCAGGGCATCAAGTCGCGCCGTGCTATATAAGAGGTGCAAAAGGGGGGTGTGCTCCAAAACTGCGTGCTCCGCAGCGTATGCCGGGTCTGTGGGGGAGTTGTGCCACCACTCATTTATCACGAGTATGTGTGAAGCCACATAATATGAATATATATCGGCCGCCGCAATGCCCCCACAATACGTAGATTGCACACATGTGCGAAGGGCAACTCTGATCGCGCCGCCGTTCCAAAGGAATTTATTTTGGATGGCGTTGACCTGAGCGAACCAGGAGCTCGGAATCGGATAGGGGAAATTCTGGAGGCGATAGAGAATCCGAGGTAATGAGACCATTTTGAAAATTGCAGATCGACCATACAGGGACAGTGGGAGAGAAGACCATACAGTGGTTTCGCTATTAAGACCGGCGAGTAAGGGAGTGATGTTATGCACCCAAGAGATCTGGGGACAAGCTGAAATATAGATCCCGAGATATTTGAAGCCATCGGTCGCGCGAGATAGCTGTGACGCCCAGGTATCCCGGCCTTGTGGGCCGCATACTGGGAACAAAACAGATTTAGCCGGGTTCGTGTGCAGCCCGGTAGTTTCCCAAAGACTTTAAGGATCTGTAGCATGCGTGGCCCGGAGAACCAGGGGTCCGTAATAAAGAATAAAACATCGTCCGCTTAGAGCGCGATGCGGTCGGAGCGCGATCGCGACCATTCGAAACCCCGAAGAACCGGGTCCCATCGGACCCAAGCGGCCAAGGGCTCAACAGCCAGGGCAAACAATAAGGGGGACAGGGGGCATCCCTGTCTGGTGCCTCTCTGGATGTGGAAGGGGGTCGAGCGGTGTCCGGCGATGCGCACCGAGGAGGTCAGGTCCGTATATAACAGGCGCACGTAGGCGGGGAAATGGGGCCCAAAGTTACAAGCCTCTAGCAGTTGGAACAAATAGGTCCAGCTCAGGGAGTCAAAGGCCTTGTCTATGTCGGCAAGCAGGATGGCCGCTGGCCTACCGAGAGCTGGGGCTGTGGCCAAAGCATTGTGTACGCGCCTGATGTTATGGCGGGTAGCTCTTTGGGGCATAAATCCAGCCTGGTCTGGGTGGATCAGGTCCGGAACACAAGAGCAAAGGCGGTCGGCGAGGACTTTCCCCAGTAATTTGGGTTCAAAATTTATAAGGGATATAGGGCGATAGGATGAGGGTAATTCTGGAGGATGCCCTGGCTTGTGGAAAAGGACAATTTCGGCATGCCGCCAGTCCCGAGGCAAGATGGCGGAGTCCACGGCCTCCTGAATCGTCGCCAAAAGGTGGGGGCCCAGTAAGTGTATGTGTGGTTGCAGGAACTCCATCGGGAACCCATTTGGGCCTGGAGCCCATCCCGGGCGAAGCGCGTTGAGTGCGCCTGTCAATTCCTCTATAGTAATTGGCGCCTCTAGGCAGTCACGCAGCTGGTCGGGGAGCCGCCTTGGTGGTATGTCCCTAAGAAACTCGGCGATGAGATCAGCAGAAATCAGCTCATGTTTAGCGTAAAGGGCGGTGAAATATCGCGCAAACTCTTCGGCTACCACCGCTGGGGAGGAGCTGAGGGACCCATCAGCACCCCGGATTGTGGGAACCATCGCTGGGGATTTATCTACCTGGCAAAGCCGATGGAGCATTTTACTCGATTTGTCTCTCCATTGGTATACCCGGTGTTGAGATGCCTCCCAGATTTCCTTGGCCTCTCCTAATAAATATTGACGCAGTTCCTGTTGTGCCAGCAGCAGGTTGCGCCTAATACCAGGGCTTGGATCTATGGTCAGTTGCTGCGCAAGGGCTATCTGGCGCGCTTCCAGGTCCGCGAGTCTTTCCCGCTGCAAGCGCTTTTCATTAGTACAATAACTTATGTCGACGCCACGGATAGTGGGCTTAAGGGCCTCCCATAAAATGCTTCAAGAAGGGGCGGTCGGGCCATTTGACTCTAAATATGTGGAGACAGCTGTATGAAGCATTTCTTGGTACTCAGGGCATCGCATGCGCCAGGGAGACATACGCCAGCGGAAGGGGGGGTCTGCGGGATTGTGTATGGAACTTCAGAGCAACCGGACAGTCCGCGAGGATGATGTGTTACTTGTGAAAAACGATGGAGGGAGGCGCGCGGGCCAAAAAAGTAATCCAGGCGGGATTGGGTCCCGTGAACTGCAGAGAGGAATGTATAACCCCCTCCGAGGGATGATATTCCCTCCAGACGTCTGCCCAGCCAAGTGTAGATGCAAGGGAATACAGTTTAGTGGCGCCCACAGGCGGCTGGGGATCTATGTGCCTGAGCCGGTCTAAGGGGCCCATTGTGTTGTTCCAGTCGCCCCCAAGGAGTGTCAGGTCCTCATGGATGTCGCCCCACTCGGCAGTGATCTTGTCAATGAAAGTCGGGCCCAACGGGGGGGGAGCATATATACAGCCAATGGTTACCCTTTCGCCATATAACATACAGGTCACAAACAGGTATCTACCCTCAAGGTCTGCCCTGTGGGCTATGTATTCTAACTGAACCCTGCGGTGGATCAGGATCGCCACGCCCCTGGAGCCCCTGGTGAACCCTGCATGGTAGACATAGTGGAAGCCGAATCGGGCCAGACATGGGGCTTTATTGCCCAGAAGGTGGGTTTCTTGCAACAGGAGGAGGTCCGCCCCGTACCTCTTTGCCTGGCGCAGAACAGCGCCCCGTTTTATTTTATTGTGGAGGCCCCGGACATTCCAAGACACCACCGTGAGGTCCCCAGGGTGGGCTGATTCATCTAGTACCATTCAGCCTGTGTCGCGGAATTGGAGTTGCGAGAAGAATGACAATCTGCGTGGTATGTCTGCTGTAACTTAGAAAACATTGTAACATGATAACTACCCAGCGTCCCCCCACCCTACGCTGCCTAAAATGAGGAGCATCTGTCGCGGTGCGGAGGGGACCGGGCCCCCAACAGGGGAGCCCCAAGCCCTGGCACCAACAATACCCAAACCTCCCACCAACATATCGAACATGGGGGTGCTCAATGAGAGTCAGTGGCTAGAAAGTTACTTGGCCAGTCTCCACGCTTCATGGAGGAGGAGTGTGCTGATGAAGGTCTGTTGTGCTTAAGAGGACAAATATAAACTTGCGGTTACTGTCGGTCTCATGTCCAACTGATCAGGAATTTCGTGCTGGGCTTGCGGAGAGTCTATCGGATCCTGAGCCGCGCCGTTTCTTTGATTTTGTTCGCCGGGACTGGCTACGCCGCGACCCTAGGGAGGAATCAGAGTCCTGAGAACATGGTGAGCCCGGCCGCAGCCTGGGGCGCTCCTCAGCCCAAGCGAAGACGGCCTCCGGAGTGTCAAAGAAGAATGATTTTGAATTAAAGATGACTCGCATCCGGGCCGGGTATAGCAGCATATACTGCAGATTCATGTCGCGTAGTTTGCGCTTAGCTGCCATGAAGGATTGGCGCTACTGTTGAACCAGCCGGGTGTAGTCCGGAAACACCATAATGGGTTTGGAGTCATGCTGGAACAGATCCTTACGTTGTCGGGCGCATCGTAGGATAGCATCGCGATCCGTATAGTTCAGAATCTTAGCAATGACTGGCCTGGGGTTTTCGCCGGGAGGTGGTTTTTGCGTCAAGGCCCGATGGGCACGTTCTGTTACGAAGCATGGCGATAACATGTCGCTAGGCATAAGGCCGGTCAGCCAGTCTGTGATGAAGCGGGTCATGGAGGTCACTTCGCATCCCTCCGGCAGGCCTATGAATCGCAGGTTGCTCCGACGTGCCCGGCCTTCCGCGTCCTCTACCCTGGAGGCTAGCTCTTTGGACACCACGGTGAGCTTGTTGACTTGCCTCTGGAGGTTGGACACTGTGTCTTCGACGGTGGAGACCCGCGTTTCAGCCTCCGCAATGCGGTCAACAGCCTTGCGAAGATCCTGGCGGAGGAAAGATACTTCGGACCCCACTGCGCCTATCTTGGCTTCCAAAGTGTCCCTGGCGCCGATGATCGCCACCAGGAGGGCTGCATTATCCGGTGGCGGGCCCGCCCCCCACCGGCTGGAGGGGCGCCGACTGGTGCAGTGTAATGGTTGAGTGTACCCTGCTTAGGGCCAGCACCTCCTGGCTTATCTTTGCCCATCGCGCCAGAGCGTGGAATGGTAGTAACCCCCCACCGGGTGGGGGAAGCCCAGGCGACCACCCAGGCCCCACAGGGAGGACCGGACCGGCTATGGGGCCCCACAACAGTCCACGCAGGAGCCGACTCGTCCCTCTTCACAGCCCGGGCCCACCAGGCGGCACAGGAGTCCGTGGGTCCACAACCCCACTGGGCACAGTCGGTACCAGCTCGGTGCAGGGCCTCCGCCGCGTACCGCGGCATCCACTCGGGGCACCCTCAAGCCAAGGCCCCAGCGCGTTGAATGCCCCGGCGATCCAGCAGAGCTCAACACGGTGTAGGCTCCAGCACACTCCAGCATCGCGGCGCGGGAGGCAAGTAGCATGGGCCAGGTTCAGGAGCAGTCCAATCCGCCCCCCGCAGCACCTCAGGGGATAGCAGGCGACCAGAGGTGGAGGGGGCAGCTCCAGGGGACTGCAAACTCAACTCCGGGATGCACCAGGGGACCACCAGGCCACCGGGCGAGGAGGGCATGAGAAAAAGGGGGTGGGGGGGTTTACACACCCCACCGGCAGCCCTCTCTACAGGCCAGATGGCAGTGACCGGAAGCACAGAGACTCAAGGGTGCCCCCCACCTCACTCACCCGGGGCCACTGGCAGCAGGATCATCAAGCAGCTGAACGCCCCGTGCAGGTCGGGCGCCGTGGCTAACTGCCGGGATGGTCACTCAGGCCAGGAGGGGCGATACGATCAGCCACAGAGGAGCCCCCCCACGGGCTGCTTGCCGACAGCTCCGCTCTCCGCGGCCCCAGGTGTCTGGCGCTCCGCAGGCCGCGCCAGTGAGGCCCCGACCAGGCCTCAATCCTCGGTGTTTCCTGATGCTCACGGCCCGCCCCCAGGCAGAGGACGGCCGCCCTGGGCTCAGCAGCGCCGCTGTGTCTCCTGCGGCGCGGCGAGGTCGGCACAGCTCGGCGGCCGCTGAAACTCGGCTGGATGATGACCCGGACTGTCCACCGCAAGGCCAGGTGGTCGGCAACTCCTCCACCAGGAGTAAGTGGCATATTCTGGTCGAGGTTTGGCGTGGAGACGCGGAGCACGATCAAACTGCATCCGCCATGCTGGCTCGTCAAGCCACGACCCCCAGGAGCCTTTTTAAGCAATCTTTTCATGGTTCAAAAACAGGATGGGGGTCAGCGCGCGGTGATAAACCTCCAAGACTTCAACGAATTGTTGGTCTACTGCCATTTCAAAATGGAGGGCATTCACCTCCTTCAAGACCTTTTGTGCCCCAACGACTGGATGGTCTGATTGGATCTCAAGGACGCCTACCTGACAGTCCCTATTTTTCCCCTCCACCGTCGTTTCCTGCAGTTCCAGTAGCAGGGCCAAATTTTCGAGTTCACCTCTCTTCCCTTTGACCTGTCGTCAGCACCCTGGTGTTTCACCAAAATCCTGCATCCGGTGGTGGAGAATTTGAGATCGCAGGGAATCAGGATGATTGTATATCTGGACGACATGCTTTTCATACATCAGTGTCCACGAATGTTGTTGCATCAGGTTCAGTCGCGGTGCTTCTTTTGCAGTCTCTGGGGTTTGTATTCAACCAGACTAAGTCTTGCCTCCTTCCCACTCGCTCGATCACATTCCTAAGTTTTGTGATCAATTCCGTGGAATCGACCCTAAGTCTCCCTTCCAGGAAGATAGCAAAGATTTGCCACGATATTCGGCAGATTCTTCGTAAGCCTCTGACTTCCCTGCGAAGCATCGCCAGGGTGGTCGGGCTGTTGTCAGCCTCAATCCAGGCCATCTTTCCGGGGCCTTTACATTTTCGGGCCCTTCAGAGACTCAAGGCATTTCACTTGCGCAGGGGCTTGTCCTACGCCCAGAGAGTTCCTCTTTCCGAGGAGATCAGGGAGGAGCTGCAGTGGTGGCTTTCCCACATGGAGGCCTGGAAAGGACGGGCCATCTTTGGCTCTCTCCCGGACATGGTGATCGAGTCCGATGCCAGCGACTCAGGCTGGGGTGCACGTTGTGGGGAGTTCACCACAGGAGGAGGTTGGTCCGCCGCTGAACATAAACTGCCTAGAGCTCATGGCGGGCTCCTTTGCGGTTCGGTGTTGGACCAGAGACAGAGCTCACTCATGCGTCCTCCTAAAGATGGACAATGTGGCGGCAGTGCGCTACATCAATCATCTGGGTGGGACACGCTCCAAGGCCCTAGCGGATCTGGCCAAGGACTTCTTGGAATACTGCCTGTCCCACCAGGTGTCGATGATAGCGGAACACCTTCCGGGAGTGGCCAACCAGGTGGCTGATTGGCAATCCAGATACCTTCGGGACGCAAGTCTGTGGAAACTGTTTCCTCCAGTGTTTCGGACCCTTCAGGACCTGTGGGTCCCTTCTCTGTCGACCTCTTTTCTTCTCACCTTGACCACCAGCTTCCCAGGTATTTCAGCTGGAGGCCGGATCCGGGGGCGACAGCCACCGATGCATTCCTTCAGGATTGGTCACTGGTGCAGGGTTATGCCTTTCCCCCCTTCGCTATGATAATGCGGTTGACAACGCAGGTCCGTCAGCAGAGGGCGGAGTTGGTGGTGATCACCTCGGTCTGGAGAGCGCAAGCTTGGTTTCCAGTTCTGATGGAACTTTCCTGGGCTTCTCCAATCCGTCTACCCCAGCTCCCTCATCTCCTGCTCGATCCAGCGGGCAACCCTCATCCCCTGATAGTGAACGTGTCACTATCCCTGATGGCATGGAGGATTACCGGTCTCGATGGCAGGTCCCGGGGCTTTCGAGACATGCTGCAGAGCTCCTCTCTCGGGCATGGGCAGACGGTACAGTCAAACGCTACCGGTCAGCCTGGTCTCGGTGGATGGGTTGGTGTCTGCAGCAGGGTCTGGATCCCGTGGGGGCAGATGTCGTCCACATCCTTAACTTCCTAGCCTATCTGGCTTCGGAGGGGTTGGCATACAGAACGATTAACACCTTCCGTTCTGCGATTTCGGCAGGCCATACAGCGGTGGCGGATCATCCTGTGGGAGATCACCCGTTGGTGAGAAAGCTTCTCTGGGGTATTCGCCTTTTCTTTCCCCCTGAACCACGATATTCGATTCTCTGGGATGTGAACAAGGTCTTGCGCCTGTTTTCAGAGTGGCCCAGCAACAAGTACATGACTCGCAAGCAGCTTTCTTCGAAGCTGGCGATGTTGCTATGTTTGGTGTCCTGTAGACGGGTCTCGGACGTCAGGGCTCTGGACATCTCCGGGAAGTCCTTCACCCCGGATGGGGTCACCTTCCATGTGTCCTGACGTACCAAATGCCAGTCTTGGATTATTTCCTACCCGGCTTTTCCTGACTGTCCCAAACTCTGCGTCGTCAGATGCATCAAGGCTTACAAGGCCATGACGGAGGATGTCCGCCCGCACGGGGAACGTCAGCTCCTGATTGCCTTGCGGAAACCATTTCGAGCGGTCTCTTCCCCAACTATTGCACGATGGGTCCGTTGGGTGATGATGAAAGCCGGCATCAATACCAAGGTTTTTGGGGCACACTCAGCGAGAGGTGCCATGGCATCCAAGGCTTTCATGCTAGGAGCCCGCTTGGAGGACATTTTAAATGCGGCAGACTGGTCTTCAGAGTCAACCTTTAAGAGGTTTTACTTCAAGCCAGTCTCCTCCATAGCGGCCCTAGTGGTAGATAAGCTTTGAACTAGCCTAATCCTTGCCTCCGGGTCCTGACATAGAATGAAAAATGTCCTAGATTTCGTAACAGAAAGTTTCAATTCTATTAAGGACACAGAGGCGAGGATTAGCCCTCCCTCAGGATGTACCTGGACCCGCCCGGGTTGATCAGGATGTCCGTCAGATGTAAGTAAAGCGTTTTCCTGTTCGGTTATGAGTGTTGCAATAACCATGTGTTCAATAGTCTCGTCGCACGCAGGTTATTACGACTCCTTTTTTCTGCCCGCAGGGACAGAGTCTTCGAAACAGGATTAAAAAACTCCTGCAGTCGGCTTTGTCGCTGGAAGAAAGAGGACGTCCAGCAGGGATCAAGGTCTATTATTGTCCCAGGAGACGCCTGATTGGCTGATGGACTGTATTACGAACTTGATGGTTTTGTTCTACAGGCTTCATGGGAAATGAAGTCCTATTACTGTTTACTGTTGTTGTTTAAGGCTGCTGGCTAAATAAAGTAGAAAGAAAAAGCCTAATCCTTGCCTCCGTGTCCTTAATAGAATTGAAACTTTCCGTTACGAAAGCTAGGACATTTTCATTCTTACTTTAGAAATTATTTCTAGTGATCGTTGCACATCGCTCTCTTTCTTCTTCTGCCCTTGAGCCATCCTGAGAGTGATGTTGTATTAGCAGATCATCTTCATCTGACTCTGGCACTGAAAAAAATGACTGGTATTCCTCTTTATGTTGTTTTGTTGTGCAATATTGCACATGGTGCTACTATCTTGCAGCTTGCCTCTGGTGTGTACTGGAGTGTCCCACCACTTTTATTGAGAGATCAGAAGGGCCTTTTCAGCAGCCCCAGTGTACGCACTATCGCAAATTATGTAGCTGTATAATCAGCATTGCAGGGCCATTCACTTGATGTTACAGGGTTAAGATACATGTTAAATCCATCTGCGCTAAGCATGGGCACTGTACGCTACAATTATAAAGTGTGAAATATTTTACGAACAAAATGGATCACCATGTTCAGAATATACCTATGTAAATATCTTAAAACTTACCAAGTAACTATCAGTCTCCAAATGTTCCTCTTAAAAAGCATGCTTAAATCCCACTATGCCTAAACATAAATGAATCGTGTGTACTTCTAGGGAATCTCAACACTCTGGGGCCGATTCCGATTCGGGCCGGAAAACATACCGACCGACTCGGTGCGGGAATATAGTCCGACCGACATGTACCGGCGCTGCCCGACCTGCGTAGTACGATGAAATGCATGTGAATCACGACCGACTCATACGCGAACACAAGCCGAACGACCGAACCGCACGGAAACAAGCTATCCGGCCGGGAAACTATGCGAATCGAACCGACCGACACACACCAGGAATGAACCCGACCGAAACGTACCCGCGAACTCCGACCCGCGCAGTACGATGCAATGCGTGTAAAACCAGACCGAGTCGCACGGAGCCCAAGCCGTACGACCGACACGCATACAAAACCCAGCCGAAGCAACCCAATACTCCGCGACCGTCGCGTACACGCACATGAAACCTAGCAGAAACACAGCGTGAACGACTCGGAGAAGCTCGCACGAGACAACTGCAGCGGCCTACTCGGTCAGAAGAACGTCTCCTACATTCCCAAAAAATACAAAGGAAAAAATACAAAAAAAAGGGCCAAACAAGCAATGACAAAGCCAATAAATACTGGGGGGGAAAAACATGGAACAAAGACACACCCACAACTCCACCCATATAAAGGCCACAAATCCCTACCATGATCCGTTGCAAATTCAACTGACCTGCCAGCACAGAACACCATCAGACAGCAACCACAGACACACTCACAGCTCATCCATCACACAAGCCACACACCATTAGCACCTCACAAATAGCACCCTCACATACACCCAGCAAAACCTACACTCACCCACCCTCACTTGCACACACACACACATCAATCACCACCACCACCCATCACCATGCCCCCAAAGAAGAATCCAAAGTTCCTAGACAGTGAATTGGAAGTCCTGGTAGATGAGATCCTCAGGGTAGAGCCACAGTTGTTTGGTACATTGGTCCAACAGACCCCCATGTCGCAGAAAACCAAGATGTGGGAGAGGATCGTCGACAGGGTGAACGCACAATCACCATGTTTGTGCACAAAGGAAGACATCCAGAACAGGTGGTATGATGTGCGCAGGAGGGTCAGGGACCTACTGAAGAAGGATTACCTCCTGAGCCAGCACACCGGCAGTGGCCCTCCTGCCAAACCAGTATACCTCAGGCCCTGGGAGGAGAAGGTGCGGGCCATCCTACCACCAGTGAGCGTATATGGACTATCAAACATCCCAGAGCCTGGTGAGTACACAACAAATATACACAATATTGTGTGACAATACACACACATCACTGTCAAGGGGATAGTCAAACCATGCACCCTTAGCAAATCCACAGCAACCAAAAGATAATCATCCCAAGATGTGTATGTTAGTTAGATAAATACAATACATGCCATCTCATAGTGATATGTAACTGTGTCATGACATGTACAAACCTAACAACAAATAGAGCAAGGCAGTGGCACAAATATAACCAACAAACACAGTCAGATATTTTGCCCCCACTAGAACACCACCTCACAGGGAAGCTCACTGAAAGGAAGGAATTCTGTGTATGCTGGTGAAGTCAGTGTAGCCAATAGCATGATGGGAGTTGTAGTCACAGATATTGGTCACCCTCACAATTGGCCCATCAACACCACTCTGAACCATGCTCACATCACAGGGAGTGGAAAACAACTGACAAGATGGCTGACACTGGGTACTGCTGTGGGGAGCACAAGGCCTTGCTGGGAACTGTGCACCAACCAACAGCAGGACACCACTGACTGACATCCTGAAAGCCAACTTGCACTCCCTGCAATGGAAGCACGTTCCATGGTGGGATATCTGGCTGGGTGGGAAGGAGGACTGACAGCTCTGACCATAGTCACCAGCAGCTTTTCTCACAAACCCCCTTAACACAAACTCCACACAACTCACCTGGGAGAATGCAATGCCTCACACTCTAATTAAATATCCCACAAAGAACAACCACACTGGATTATGCTGTGTGAAGCACAGGGACACTTTTGGGACTTGTAGCCAAACAAACGCAAGGACAACACTGTCAGCCATCCTGTCAGCACAGGCACACTACCCCACAGGGAAGCAGAGTCAAAAGGAAGGAAGTATGGGCTTGCTGGGAAGGGGGTGTAGGCAATAGCATGATGGGAGTGGTAGTCACAGCTCAACATCCCCCACCCACATGGCCCAGCAAGCTCACACTGAAGCATGCACACCTCACAGGGAGTGAAAAGCCACTTCAAAGATGTCTGACACTGGCCTCAGCTGTGGGGAGCACAAGGCCCTGCTGGGAACTGGGCACCAACAAACAACAGGACCACACTGTCAGCCATCTTGCCATTGCTGTCACACTCACACACAGTGAAGTCGACTCAAAAGGAAGGAAGTATGGGCATGCTGGGAAGGGGGGTGTAGGCAATAGCACGATGGGAGTGGTAGTCACAGCTCAACATCCCCCACCCGCATGGCCAGACAAGCTCACACTGAAGCATGCACACCTCACAGGGAGTGAAAAGCCACTTCAAAGATGTCTGACAATGGTGCTCTGTTGTGGGGAGCACATGGCCCTGCTGGGAACTGTGCACCAACCAACAGCAGGACACCACTGACTGACATCCTGAAAGCCAACTTGCACTCCCTGCAATGGAAGCACGTTTCATGGTGGTATGTCTGACCTGGGGGGAGGAGGAGTGCCAGCTCCGACTACAGCTACCAGCAGGCCCTTACACACACACCACTTCCACTAACTCCAAACAACACACCTGGGACCGTGCTCTACAAGAGAATGATTGAAAAGCCACTTCCAAGATGTCTGACAATGGTGCTCTGTTGTGGGGAGCACAAGGCCCTGCTGGGAACTGTGCACCAACCAACAGCAGGACACCACTGACTGACATCCTGAGAGTCAACCTGCACCCACTGCAAGTGTGGCATGCTTCATGGTGGGATAACTGGGCTGGGGGAGAAGGAGGTCCGGATGTCAACCAAATACCACCAATGCTGGTCATGCACACACCTCAACATCCACATTGAAATGCATCAGGTTGGCAGGACAATGAGCCACACCAATATCAACCTCTGACTGTGACAACTTAGGACAATGCAATGTACAGGGCCGCATCCAGAGGTACAGTCACAACTGTCATGTGTTTGAACCATTGATGCCTGCAGAAACATAACATACATTGTGTGTCTCTTCCAAAAACAGGTGATGATGGGGACACAGCAGCAGATGAGGAGGAGTCCCTGTCCCAGGCTCCGGGGGACCCTGAGCTCTCTGGTGTGGAACAGCCTCTGCCCTCATCGGATGCCGAAGACCAACCTGGCACCTCTGGTGGGAGTCATCATGCAGCACCAGTAGGACCACCATCTGCACCCACTGCACCCATTCCTCCAACATCTGCCAACACACAGACCATCCCCGCCGACACGGACAGACCAAGGACACTCAATGACAACAGCACAGGGACCACAGCCCACCATGAAGCAACGGACAACAACCCCAGTACCAACCCCCAAGGGGGCCGAGGGTCACCTGTGCGTGCCACGGCAGCTCCAGCACGTGTGTCCAGGGGTGGTGGGAGGGGTGGTAGGCAGAGGTCGCTGTTTGCAGAGGGGTCTGGACTGCATGATGCTGATGCGTACCAGAATAGCACCGGAGAGGTCAGCCAGGTAGTGGGGATCCTCAAGGACATTCAACAGCAGCAGGCTGCCCATCATGCCCGCTTGGACTCCCACATGTCCCATGTGGAGACACACATGTCCCGTTTGGAGACACACATGTCTGGCATGGAGTCCAAGTGGGACACATTGGAAGAACTGACAGCGGTGCAGAGGGACATATTGACATGCCTCCGCCAGATTAGCACCAACATGTCCACACCTTCCTGTGTGCACACAACATCTGGGGCTGCAACAACTGCAACTGCCACAGGGAGGGAGGATGACTCTGGTGGAGAGTCCTCTGCACTGCAGCGGCCTGCACGTGAGGGTCCCCCCAGAAAGAAGAGGGGTCGTCCGAGGAAGGACAACTGAGAGGCAGTTGGCCAAGTACATCCCCCAGGAACCCAACACCTGTTCTGGAAATTCTCCTTTGTGTGCAAAATGTTCACCCTGTCGAATGCAGCACAACTCTCCCATATGACATGGGGAGTTTAAGTTGGACTAATGTATCAGATGACTGTGGACTTTACTCAGGACATTTCTACTACCAACACTTCCAACTCATCTGGGAACTTTGGATTCCAATACCAATGTACAGCACCCACCATCCTGTGCACTATCCTCACACATGTATGTAAATAAACTCACTAGTACACCATACTTGCCTCTGTTGTGATTCCAACGTTGTTTTTGTCATGGAGATGATGATCTGCTAAATGACACTGTGCATGCTAACTGCCACAGCAAGTTCAACACCGTCATGTGAGTCATGGCGACGTGACACATATGAGGGAGACACACCACTAGGGCTACACAACACATAGACACCAGGGCCATCTGACTCATCGCCTACACTGATGTTGCCAGGAAATACAGTGGAATGCACAGACACCACACCTATTCAGAGTCTGTGTTAACTAGCCCACAGGTGCAGTAAGCAAATGTCAGTCAGATGTGTGACCACAGACAACGCACATCCCAAAGTGAAGCACAGGTTTATTACACATTTGTAACATGTTGTTTCCACTACAAATGCAAGGTAATCCCACGTGGCAGTGGCCACACAGTCAAAAAGTGTAGAAGAAATAAAGTCCAGGGGTGTGTGGCACATCACCTGTAGGGAAACGACTGCTGCCACCCTGAAAGCTGAATCATGGTGTCGGGGGATCCAAGTTGACCAAACAACACTGAAAGCACCCTGTGAAGGACAGACATGACACACAGTCAAAAGCACTGAAGAACAGGACAGAACTGCAATACTCATGCCCAATACATGTCACAAGATACCTACACAAAACCAAGTTAGCATGTCAACACTGTTGGGAGTACAGACTACCTGTAAGGACACATCGCTGCACGCATCCAGTCAAGTAGCACATGGCCACACTCAAACAGCACCAGAGCACCACCCACACATATCATGCAAACTCACATCATTGACATGACATCTCTGGATACTCACATTCAGATGAAGAAGTTGGTGATGGGCTGTGTGCGGACATCACCCTCATCATCATCATCATCACTGGCATCGTGGCCCAGGCCAGGATCCTCCACAGGTGGCGGATGTTGGTCATCGTCATCCAGGATGAGAGGCAACTCCTTCCGCACTGCCAGGTTGTGTAGCATGCAGCAGACGATGACAATCTTGCACACCTTTGCTGGGGCATATGGGAGGGCCCCTCTTGGCTTGTCTAGGCAGCGGAAGCGGTTCTTCAGGAGACCAAATGTCCGCTCGATCACTCTCCTGGTCCGACCATGTGCCTCATTGTAGCGCATCTGGGCTGGTATCACAGGGTTCCTGAGGGGTGTCAGCAACCACAGCATGTTGGGGTATCCGGAGTCACCTACAGACAGACAATTGCACATTAGCTGAGTTGGAAAAGAGGGCGGAATACAACATAGCAGAACACACACAATGGGACAAAGTCAGTACACACCGACAAGCCAGGCACGCTGGTTCTGCCGAACCGGGGAAACGGGCACACACATGTGAGATGCTCATGTCTGCAAGACATACCACCAGAGCATTGATCGAATGATAATGTTTCCTGTTCCTGTATGCCTGCTCATGTGCCTGTGGTGGTACCAAAGCCACATGTGTCCCATCAATGGAGCCAATGACATGTGGCATCCTCCCCAGGGCATAGAAGTCACTCTTGACGTCAGTGAGTTGTTGACGTTTAGGGAAATAGATGTACTGGTTCAGGTATCTCAACATTGCCTCCAAAACATTGCGTAGCACACGGCTGAACATGGTCTGTGACATCCCACCAGCAGTCGCCACAGTGTGTTGAAAGGTACCAGTGGCAAAGAAGTGTAGGGCTGCCATCACCTTCACCTTGGGGGTCAGCGCTGTAGGGTATGGCCGGCCAGGTTGCAAATGTGGGGCCAACCGCACCGCCAATTCCTCAATCAGCGCCCTGTTGAAGCGGTACGGTCGGATGCAGTCACGTTCCACCATCGTTGCAAGGTCAGGGAATGGTCTATGGACAGCTGGTGCCCTGCAGTGCATAGGTGAAGAAAGAAAGATTGTCAGTCACCCCACATATGTGCCATTGACCATACTCAATATCACATGATACATCATTACGAGACACAAGTACCTGATGTGTGTGCCGTTCTGTATGGACATATATGGCACCTACATGGCCAACATCTAACATCACAGTTCAACATGTGTTGACAACAAGTTCCAGGTTGTGCCATGGGAAATCATTAGGCTGTGTCACAGTACCCATTTACTGCTGTCACGTTCCAAACACACACCACAGTGACATGTCAGGACAGATGTGCCACAGGCATCACAGCTCATTGACAGGTAGATTCCCAGGGACCCTGTATTGCCACATGGACACTGGCATGACATGGCGTATCATGTACACGTCAGCAAAACAACCATGACTCCCACAGGTAGTGGCCCCTGTTGCCTCTGCAGGACAGACATGGACGTCGGTGAGACACACACACACACGCACAACATCCAAGTCCATGCACAAACAACGTGGATGTGGAGACTGTCTCCCATTGTGCACATGGAATCAGAGACATCGGAAACACAACATGCACACAGACTGTGGAGGGCCATCACTATTGTGGCAATGGGTCACCCTGTGACATACATACCTTCCCACATGGGACTCAGGGGGTATGTGACATGACATACACATACACAACCTGGAAATGTGACCATGCCACATGCTCTGAAATGAACAGTTGCACATCACAGTGGTCATGTGCACAACACACAAAGGATTCTGTCCCCATGAACACGTGCACAGCCTGGGAGTGGCAGCCCCCAAGTGCCTCCCAAAAAACCACATGTTGACCCCCATACACAGAAAAGGTAATGCAGCCTTACAAGCCTTAGGATACAGTGTGGACAGGCTGTGGTGTCGTATGTGTGCCCCTGAGTCCCTGGCAAGTAAATGTGGCTGGCATACGTTCACCAGTGACAAGCATGGTGACATATGCGAGTGACTTGTACAGGGACGCGTCGTACAGCAATGGACCGATCCGTGTGCACGCATTGGCCATTGCATATGATGTGAGCAGATACGCGTTGTACAGCAATGGACCGATCCGTGTGCACGCATTGGCCATTGCATATGATGTGAGCGGAGACGCGTTGTACAGCAATGGACCGATCCGTGTGCACGCATGGCCATTGCATATGATGTGGCGGATACGCGTTGTACAGCAATGGACCGATCGGTGCGCACGCATTGGCCATTGCATATGATGTGAGCGGATACGCGTTGTACAGCAATGGACCGATCGGTGCGCACGCATTGGCCATTGCATATGATGTGAGCGGAGACGCGTTGTACAGCAATGGACCGATCGGTGCGCACGCATTGGCCATTGCATATGATGTGAGCGGAGACGCGTTGTACAGCAATGGACCGATCGGTGCGCACGCATTGGACATTGCATATGATGTGAGCGGAGACGCGTTGTACAGCAATGGACCGATCGGTGTTCACGCATTGGACATTGCATATGATGTGAGCGGAGACGCGTTGTACAGCAATGGACCGATCGGTGCTTACGCATTGGACATTGCATATGATGTGAACGGATACGTGTTGTTTTTCTAAATACGCGTTGTACAGCAATGGACCGATCGGTGCGCACGCATTGGCTATGGCCTGACATGGTAACGGACGCGTTTTCGAAGCTTTAACGAGTCGGATGCAGTGAATTCAGTTGGCCACCCACAACAATGTTGCAAATTAATGGGTGTCATGAAGTTGAAGTTTTGAAGGATGCTGTGGGCGTGTATAAGTGGTGCAATTCCATGGATTGGCCAGATTCAGAAGATGCAAACGACTTGGACCTATCACTTTGGACACATGGGACAGTATCTGCCTCTGCAGCACACATATAATGCTGGCTGTTCCCCTGAGAGCTCACTTGCCTGCACTACATGCTCCAGGACAACATCTGCCACTACCACTGCTGCTGTCTCTGCATCCTCTGGCTACTGCAATGGCACGTACTGTGGATAGAGCCCCAGCCTTCAGCACTGAGGAGAACCAGGCCCTGCTGGACAGCCTCCTTCCACAGTACAGCAAGCTGTATGGGAAACCAGGGGAGCAGGTGAGTGTGCTGTCCACTGCCTTACTAATTGTGCATGTTGTCTGACTAGCAAGACGTACAGTGTGTACACCAGTGGGTAGCATGCTCACTGAGTAGTTGTCACCCCCAAAGTGTGTAGTCACATGCACTGAACAGGTATAGTGCAGTAACAGTGCATTCCAACAAGGTTTTACTTCCCAGGCAATGATACCATTTAGTAACTGCTGGCAAAGTGTTCATAGCCATAGTTGCACTACCTGTGTAGATCATATGCCCCTGTGATTGAGACATGTATATCCAACTGTGTGATGCACGGAAATGTGGCATGTGTAGTAATGGCCTTTTCACTTTGTCATCCTCACAGGTTGATGCCCACCAGAAGCAGGAGATCTGGCTGACCATCGTCCGGGCAGTACGATCGGTGGGGGTCTACAGGCGGAGGATCCGCAACTGCCAGAAGAGGTGGCAGGACCGTCGGAGCTGGACCCGGAGGATCGCAAGGGTCCAGCAGAAGCTGTCGCCTCCTCGCAGGAGGGGCGGACACCGGACCCTGACCCCCCACATGCTCCGGATCCTGGCGGTGGTCTTCCCTGACCTGGATGGGCAGCTGAAGGCCAGACAGCAGCAAGGAGGGGGTAAGTGCTAGCCTCAACTGTGTACTATGACTGACATGCTCTATGCACTCCTTTAGCCTGGTTCCACTTCCACAGTACAACTGTCATGTCGTCCTGGACTCATGTCCCTCACTTGTGTCATGCCCCCTCCTCATCTGATACACAGGTGTGGCCCTTACAGTCTGTGACTTAGGTCACTTGGGTACTGTGTACTTGCAGTTACCTGTGGTTCAAGTTGGGGACAGCATCAGTTACAGGAACTTTGTGGTGGGCTGCATGGGTGGTACAATTGCTCACATTGCCTGTGATCTGACATGTACTCTGGGTATGGCTTTAATATGTGTTCCAATTGCTGCTCTGACTCACCACATGTCTGGGGTATGTGCCACACACCCATGCTGCTGCAGAGACCAAGGTAGGGGCCTCAGAAGTATGTACATCATGTGTGTGACACATGCATAGCCACCTGCCTAGTGTTCAGGGTAATACCATGTTGCACATGGACCAGGACTGTAATGCCTACTCCGTACATCGAAGGCACTCTGTTCTCCCTCTCCCGTGTGTCAGCATACATATTGGGCATTGTGAAGAGTGCACTCAGGTGTGTGCCTCTGTGTCACCGTGGTGTGGCCTTGCTATTTGGACTCCTGGAGTGTTTAACAATTTGGGGTGGCCAGCCATCTGAGTTATGACTATGGGATCTGCCCATAGGTCAATGCATAGGTCCCTGATCCCTTGACTGTGCACAATGTTGTATGAAACATTGAGGTGCCGGCAGCTTTGGTTCATTCTCAGCAGACGGTGAAGTGCTCATGTGTATGGATTTGTGTTTGCAGTCACTCAAATGTCTCATTTGATTGACGTGGGATCATCTCAGTCCTCATGATGTGGGTGGCCAGGGGTGCACATGTGCACCTGTCAGCTACAGGGCTTACATTTCTGAAACTCCCTGATTGTGACACAGTGCAGACTGGTGTTGTGTGTATGCACTGCCCCTGTGACAGGAGACAGTTATGACTGACTTGCCAGACAGGCCTGTGCCATGACATTCAAATCGCAAAGGGTGATCCAGCAGTGGTCTGATATGTCCTGCATGCACACCATTGTTGCATTGTCTATCAGGACATGAGGACATCATTGTGTCTGGTGATGGAAGCAAAACCCGCATCTCAACAGAGACTTTGCCCATCACTTTTCCTGACACATGTACTGAGTCAGTGGCAGGAGATGGCATGTGTTTGGAGTGACACATTTCCATATATACTCTTGGATGTCCAACAACTGTGTATGTGGTGCATGTGTGCACATATGATTAGTCGCATACAACAGGCAGCAGACAGATGGGTGCATGGACAGGTAGGATATGTGTGGCATGACTGACTGTCAGGCAGACAATGGGCTTCTTGAAATCAGTGTCAGCACGAATTGCAATGTCTAGCAAATTATGGCAGGGCTTGCTCTGTGATGTGCTGTACTTACTGTGGTGTGTGTGGTCAGTACAGTTGACTAATGTTGCTCTGTTTATCCTGATTATTTGCAGATACATCCACGGCCACAGGAGGAGACAGCTCCACGGACCAAGAGGAGTGGCAGAGCCAGACTGGATCCACTGCATGGGAGACCGAGGGACCCAGTGGCACGGAGGGTGAGGGGAGCCACACTGAGGATACCTCAGCTACGACCACCTCGGCTGGGGAAAACAGCATCTCCAGTGAGGACTCCCTTGTGGAGGCGGGTGTCAGCAGACCAGAGGCAACATCAAGCAAGTCTGTCCCCGCCACCACCACCATCTCCACCCTCCCATCTGCTCCCATCCCACATGTCCGTGGAGGCTCCCGTGTAGGGGAGCGTGTCTCCTTCATGCCAGGCACCGCACCCCTGCCTCTGTCCCCCTGCTGCCCTGAGTGTGGAGTCTGTGGACTTGCTTAAGCAGATCCATGTAGGGCAGACATCAATTCTGAGTGTCCTCCATGCACACACGGGTCTTTTGACACAACTGGTGTCATTCATGGAGGGCATGTCATCTGGCATGTCTGCCCTACATCGGACCAATCAGTCCATGGCCTCCTCACTGACGGCAGCAGTGTCCCTCCTGCAACAGTCCCTTGCCCCTCCTACCTCTGCCCCATCCACAATACCCAGCACCCTACCTGTCCCAAGCACACACACACCGGCACGCACCAGCACAGACACAAGCAACACACAGACACACACATCAAAATCCAGACGCACACGCATGCACAGTCAGGGGACTGATACCTCACTCACAGGGGCTGGGGCCCAGACACACACACAGGCATCCACGAGCACTGCGCAGTCCTCAGATGCCTCTCCCTCCAAAAGCCCTTCCCTTGCCTCACCTGCAACCCCCCCCCCTCCCAGAAGCTCTTCCTCTGTGAGCTTGGCCTCTTCCCCACAGATACACCTGACACGAAGTCCAGGTGGAAGAGGCGACCACCACACACAGAGGGGAGTGCCCCTCACACCCGGACACCCTCCCCCAGGCACAGGCAGACAGAGGACCCCATTCATAAGTCCCCACGGACCAGGAAGGGCAAGACCCCACCACCACCACCACCACGCAGCTCACCACACAGTCTCTCTCCTCCATCCCCCAGGCCACCACTGCACAGGTTCCACCGCCACACCCTGCCCCAGGTTCCCCCACACACCGATACCGCATCCCCAAACTGCTTAGGCCCTCCCCCCCTACCACTTGCTCTTCCACCCCCAAACCAGATGCTCTGCCTGTTTGTGCCACTGGTGTGGAGACCGGGTCCCTCCCCTCTGTCCTGCCCACCTCATCTGCCCCCCCTTCCACTTCCTTGGAGTTGTGCACTGCAGTGGAGTCCACAACCACCCCGTCTGACTCGGGCACTGCAGTGGGGACCCAGTCCACTCCATCTGACCGGCCCACTGCAGTGGTTGCAGCACCCACAACATCTGAGTTGTGCCCTACAGTGGTGCCGGCCCCCACTGAGTCAGACACCTCCACTGCAGTTGCTGGTGACACTCCTGCACCCACCACCCCTTCACTGCCTCCTTCTGGCATCCCCTGATCCTGTCCCTTCGGTGCCTGGCCTGCCCCTTGTATGCCCCTCCGAGGGGGATGTCCCCTGTCCGTACCAGTGCAGGCAAGCAATGGGTGACAAGTTGTCACGTATCACCCTGTTGGGACTGTGTATTTGGACTGGCCATTGGCCTTAGTTTCTTTTGGACTTCAACTTTTAATTTAACATTTGCTGAATAAAGCCTCTTTTTGTTTAATTGTGGTTTTTCTTTGGATGTACATGAGTATCATCATGCATTTGCAGTTGTAGTAGTGTTCAGAGCAGGAAAATGAAGTGTTGCTGTGATGGACTCCATGTGGTCCATGGGATATGTGTCCTAATGTAGTCTGGATCTATAGCATCCTTTGCTGCAGTCTGAGGGTGTAATGTTCTGCATTTGACACATGGATGTACGTTTTGCATTAGTAAATTACCATCTTTGGCTCACACTGATGCACATCTGGTGTGCTTACCACTGTTCAATGTTTCTATTTCCCTGACTGTGTGCCCATCTCCACTGGACATGCAGTTTTGCACATCAATGTTGAAGGACTCATCTGTGTATACAGTGCAACTTGCTTGACACGTGTTTAGGGTGTATGCAGATGACTGACGTGACACTCCCGTACCCAGGCTGATGTGAGCAGAGCCTTCAGTGTGTTGTAGTTGTTGACTCACTGACCGAGTGTTCTGCTGACATGTTTGAGTCGTGCACAGACAAGGTTTGGCACAGCGGACCTTCCACAGGAGTGGAGTGCCCTCATGGCAGTGTGTAATCCCGTGACATTGGCTGGGCCCGTGTTGTGTGTTGTGTGAGCATGACAGCATGACCTCAACATAATCTCCTACGCCGACGACACTCAACTGATCCTCTCCCTCACCAAGGACCCCCTCGCCGCCAAATCCAATCTCCATGAAGGAATGAAGGCCGTCGCCGATTGGATGAAGATCAGCCGACTAAAGCTGAACACGGACAAGACAGAGGTCCTCATCCTCGGCTCCAACCCCTCAGCCTGGGACGACTCCTGGTGGCCAACGACACTGGGAGCAGCCCCGACACCCACCGACCACGCACGCAACCTGGGAGTCATCCTCGACTCAACGCTCTCCATGGCCAAGCAAGTCAACGCAGTCTCCTCCTCCTGCTTCAACACCCTCCGCATGCTTCGCAAGATCTACAGGTGGATCCCGACAGATACAAGAAGAACAGTCACCCAGGCCCTCGTCAGTAGCAGACTTGACTATGGGAACGCCCTCTACGCGGGAGCCCCGGCCAAGCTAATCAAGCGACTGCAACGCATACAAAACGCCTCCGCACGCCTGATCCTCAACGTACCACGCCACAGCCACATCACCCCCACCTGAGGAACCTGCACTGGCTCCCCGTCGACAGGAGAATCTCCTTCAAACTCCTCATCCATGCACACAAGGCACTCCACAAGACTGGCCCAGCCTACCTCAACAGACGACTCTTCTTCCTACGTCCCCAACCGCCAGCTCCGCTCCGCCGACCTCTCCCTCGCCACCGTCCCTCGCATTCGAAGAACAACCACCGGCGGCAGATCCTTCTCACACCTCGCCGCCAAGACCTGGAACACCCTTCCACTAAGCCTACGACAGACCTAAGACCTGCTGACCTTCAGGAGGCTACTCAAGACCTGGCTGTTCGACCAGTAGCAGCACCCCCCCCTTCTTTCTCCCCAGCGCCTTGAGACCCTCGCGGGTAAGTAGTGCGCTCTACAAATTCTGTGATTGATTCATTGTGTGTGTTCCCTTCCCTTTTCCTACACAGGCTGTGTCCCTAGGGATGTTCCTGTTTGTGATGCTTGCTGAGTTGTCCTGTGTTCATCCAGCATCTTGGACCTGGTTTCTCTGGGATGTGGGTGCATGGTAAACTAATGTTCATGAGGTTGTCATCCCTAGTTGTCTTTGTTGTCAGGGCTGGGGATGTGGGCAAACGCAGATGGGACACAGTCAGGATTCCCCTTGGCACTTGTGGGTTACACAAGTCATGTAATTTACAGTTTGTGGTAGCTTTCAGTGATTGTGACACGTTGTGTGTGTGACTGCTGCCACTCCTCAGAGTCAGAGCTGCAATGTTGGAAGTTGTCTATGTGTGTTCTTTGTGGGTCACCTTGGCTTCTTCATTGGTGTGTGACTGTGGCCGGGATCCCATTGATTGGGGTGGATTTCACGTCATGCCCATGTACGGCGTACTGTGCAGTGTGTCAGACATTCACGAGTCTTGTTGACTGGTCATGTGTGATGGGTTTCACACCTTAGTTCCCACCACCCCCCCTGGGATTGTCAAGGGTGCATGTGCAATGTCACCAGTCCATGTGAGCTTCACAGCTGCACATTTGTGGAGATCAAGGTGTGTGGTGTTGAGTGTGTGCAAATGTGAGTTGTTGCACGGCTAGACCCCTACCTCCATATTGGCCTTGGCTGACAGGCCGTGCTGATTGATTTGTGCTTGTGTAGGTGTGATGGTAGTTAGTTGCTCTGGACACATGGCTGTGGTTCACAGTGTGAACGACATCTACCTTTGTCATCACAGTGGGATTATCATGCAGGCTAGTGTCACCACAATGCGGTGTCCCTGGGAGTAGTGCTGTGGTGGGTCTGTCTCTTGCTGTGTTAGTTGCTGTTCCTACAAGCTTGTGTGACATGTGTAATTTGGGCTCCCTCTCATCTCACAATGCCTGATTGCCCACATAGGGAAATCCGATCCATGAGTTACTTTTGTGTGGCACTGTATACACATCAGTGTAATTGGGATTCAGGCCTCCTCATGTGTTGTGGGGTTGCCTGGGGACACTGGCACACCCCACCATCACCTGTTCTGTTTGATATGCAGTGTGAGGCTGCCTGTTTGTGTTTGTGCATCTGCACCACTGCATTGGCATATCTTTAGTGTTGCATTGGCTGTATGTTGTTTGGTGCATTTCCCTGCTGTCCCTGGGACTCCTAGGTCATCAGTCAGCACAATAATCATGGTTTGTATGTCCCATTGCTGCCATGGTATGGTATTTGTTCACCTCACATCTACAGTCTCCACAGGATATCTACATTTGTGTGCCCATTGGTCCAGATATGTGGGTCTGCATTATGATGGTCACTTCTGTCATTGTGTAATTGATAAATGTTGACAATGTCAGCCCCCATGGGTGATGTTTGTCTGCACATGGCCAAAGGTATGTCTTATTTGCACTGCACTGTTTGCCTCACCCAATCTATGTTGCTATGGAACACAAGCACTACTTTGCCACTGATGTGTTTGTTGTTGTGTGACCAGGAATCATCCATGCTGTTTGGCATTTGCAGCTTTTTCCATGACAACACTTACCTTTTGGTCACTGTGATGATGGGGCTTTAGACCCCATTGCCACAATATTCAAAATGTGCTTCAGCTATGGACCCCACACTTACATTTTGGTCACTGTGATGATGGGGCTTTAGACCCCACTGCCACAATGTTCAAAATGTGCTTCAGCTATGCACCCCACACTTACATTTTGGACACTGTGATGAAGGGGGTTTAGACCCCATTGCCACAATGTTCAAAATGTGCTTCAGCTATGGACCCCACACTTACATTTTGGTCACTGTGATGATGGGGGTTTAGACCCCATTGCCACAATATTCAAAATGTGCTTCAGCTACGGACCCCACACTTACATTGTGGTCACTGTGATGATGGGGCTTTAGACCCCATTGCCACAATGTTCAAAATGTGCTTCAGCTATGGACCCCACACTTACATTTTGGTCACTGTGATGATGGGGGTTTAGACCCCATTGCCACAATATTCAAAATGTGCTTCAGCTATGGACCCCACACTTACATTTTGGACACTGTGATGATGGGGCTTTAGACCCCATTGCTACAATGTTTAAAATGTGCTTCAGCTATGGACCCCACACTTACATTTTGGACACTGTGATGAAGGGGGTTTAGACCCCATTGCCACAATGTTCAAAATGTGCTTCAGCTATGGACCCCACACTTACATTTTGGTCACTGTGATGATGGGGGTTTAGACCCCATTGGCACAGTGGTCATGGTCTGATTGCATTGTGGAGGCCACACACATTTATGTGTGACACATGTGATAGGGGGTCACATTGTATGTTCATTGTCATGTTCAGTGTTGTAGGCATGTGACACAGACTACACACGCTTGTTATGATGTTGGGGTGATGTCTTTTTCTAACATTCCTTATGTTTGAGTATGCTGGTTGTGTCATGCATTACCCGTCCTATGAGTGGGGATGGTAGTGGTGGTAGGCATCCAGGCCCCCCTGAGTAGGGGTGGTGGTAGTGGTAGGCATCCATCCCCCTATGAGTGGGGATGGTAGTAGTGACAGGCATCCAGGCCCCCATGAGTAGGGGTGGTGGTAGTGGTAGGCATCCAGGCCCCCATGAGTAGGGGTGGTGGTAGTGGTAGGCATACATCCCCTATGAGTGGGGATGGTAGTAGTGACAGGCATCCAGGCCCCCATGAGTAGGGGTGGTGGTAGTGGTAGGCATCCATCCCCTTATGAGTGGGGATGGTAGTAGTGACAGGCATCCAGGCCCCCCTGGGTTGGGGTGGTGGTTGTGGTAGGCATCCAGGCCCCCATGAGTAGGGGTGGTGGTAGTGGTAGGCATCCATCCCCCTATGAGTGGGGATGGTAGTAGTGACAGGCATCCAGGCCCCCATGAGTAGGGGTGGTGGTAGTGGTAGGCATCCAGGCCCCCATGAGTAGGGGTGGTGGTAGTGGTAGGCATACATCCCCCTATGAGTGGGGATGGTAGTAGTGACAGGCATCCAGGCCCCCAAGAGTAGGGGTGGTGGTAGTGGTAGGCATCCAGGCCCCCATGAGTAGGGGTGGTGGTAGTGGTAGGCATACATCCCCCTATGAGTGGGGATGGTAGTAGTGACAGGCATCCAGGCCCCCTGAGTAGGGGTGGTGGTAGTGGTAGGCATCCATCCCCTATGAGTGGGGATGGTAGTAGTGACAGGCATCCAGGCCCCCCTGGGTAGGGGTGGTGGTAGTGGTAGGCATCCAGGCCCCCATGAGTAGGGGTGGTGGTAGTGGTAGGCATCCATCCCCCTATGAGTGGGGATGGTAGTAGTGACAGGTATTCAGGCCCCCATGAGTAGGGGTGGTGGTAGTGGTAGGCATCCAGGCCCCCATGAGTAGGGGTGGTGGTAGTGGTAGGCATACATCCCCCTATGAGTGGGGATGGTAGTAGTGACAGGCATCCAGGCCCCCATGAGTAGGGGTGGTGTTAGTGGTAGGCATCCAGGCCCCCATGAGTAGGGGTGGTGGTAGTGGTAGGCATCCATCCCCCTATGAGTGGGGATGGTAGTAGTGACAGGCATCCAGGCCTCCCTGGGTAGGGCTGGTGGTAGTGGTAGGCATCCAGGCCCCCATGAGTAGGGGTGGTGTTAGTGGTAGACATCCATCCCCCTATGAGTGGGGATGGTAGTAGTGACAGGCATCCAGGCCCCCCTGAGTAGGGGTGGTGGTAGTGGTAGGCATCCATCCCCCTATGAGTGGGGATGGTAGTAGTGACAGGCATCCAGGCCCCCATGAGTAGGGGTGGTGGTAGTGGTAGGCATCCATCCCCTATGAGTGGGGATGGTAGTAGTGACAGGCATCCAGGCCCCCTGAGTAGGGGTGGTGGTAGTGGTAGGCATCCATCCCCCTATGAGTGGGGATGGTAGTAGTGACAGGCATCCAGGCCCCCATGATTAGGGGTGGTGGTAGTGGTAGGCATCCAGGCCCCCATGAGTAGGGGTGGTGGTAGTGGTAGGCATCCATCCCCCTATGAGTGGGGATGGTAGTAGTGACAGGCATCCAGGCCCCCATGATTAGGGGTGGTGGTAGTGGTAGGCATCCAGGCCCCCATGAGTAGGGGTGGTGGTAGTGGTAGGCATCCATCCCCCTATGAGTGGGAATGGTAGTAGTGACAGGCATCCAGGCGTAGCCACGTTGCAATGGGTCGAGACGCCGACCAGCCCAGCGCCTATGGGGAGGCCATTTGCTCCATGTAGGCTGCATGCAGCCTACATGGAGATAAGGCAGAGTGCGCATGACTGGTTTGGTTGGACGCAGAGGGCCGACCAAACAGTCAGCGCCCTCAGCAGTGGGCAAGCCACTCCTCCCCTGCCCTAGAGCAGACCCGTCCACCTGCCCTCCCCCAACCAAACCCTTCTGCTTTCTCACAGTGCGAGAAGCAGAAACATAAAATGGTAGTTTTACCATTTTATGTTTCTGCTTCTCGCACTGTGAGAAAGCAGTGGGGCGACGCTCCTCCGCCCTAATGGAGGAGCCGCCCCTGTAGGAACCTCCCGGAGGCTGTGTGCAGAGTGGAAACACAGCCCCGTGGCCAATGGAAGTCAATGGAGAAGTTGCAGTTGCAGTTTTAAAGAAGGAGGACCCTTCCCAGAGGACCCCGAAGAAACCTTTTGGAAGACAGAAGGTTGGAGAGCCACCCCACTCGTGGATGCCCCAGAAACCAGGTTACCTGCACCAGGGAAGCCAGGTGCATAGGTGTGAAGTGACATCGACAACAATGGACGACTTCAAAGAAGATGCATCTGGAGAAGTCTGTGAAGGAGAGCAGTGGAATCCAATCAGAGCGGACAGAGTCTTTGCCACTTGGAGGTGACCAGGAGGTACAGAAGCACAATGTCCACTGATGTCGAGAGGTTCAGAAGAGACGACAGTGACCTTGTCGCTGCAGCTGTGAGGACTAGGCAATGCTGAGGAAGACCAGGAACCATGCACGAGCTGTCCCACTTCGGATGTCGGTGTCTAGGTGGTCGGTGTCCGGCGGTAGCACCGGCAAGCCTTGGAACCAACAACTGGTGTGAAAAGCGAAATGATACTGACGTTGGGATCAGCAAGGGACTCACCAAGAGCAGGTGAGCCAGAGCAGGCCCTGAGCAAGCAGGGGAGCCCACTGAAGTAAAGGAAGACCCTCGAGAGGACCCACAGGCCCAAGGAGCAGGAGTCACAAGAGGACCTCAGGCAGCTCACCAAAGATGAAGGCCCACGATGTAGAGGATGCTGATCTTCGAGGGATGAGGTGCTAGAGACTAGAGCTTCTTGTAGCCCACAAATCTCTGGAGCGCAGAGCCAACAAGCCTTGGCAACGGCAAGTCGACACTGTGCACAGGGGTTTGGTCCCAGCGGCCACGATGAGGGATACTGTCTTCAAAATTCCAGAGAAGACAGGTCAGGCCTCTAGGAAGCTGCAGAATTACCTCCTGTGTTACTGGGCCTCTGGACCTCCGTAGCATGACAGGAGCAGCAGACCAGTCAGCTTTGTTGCGTAGCCCATTGTGGAGATATCAAAGTACTTACCAGAACCAATTTAGGGGAGAAAGCACAGATGCTGGAGCCTTGATTGGCAGGTTCCCAGCAAACTAAGTCAAAAACACACTGATACCAGGCAAAAAGTGGGGGTAACCATGCTAGAAGAATCCTACCTTCCTACACTAGTGTTATAACGTTTTGGCCCATGTTGGGCAGTTAAAGGGTTTGTTGACAAGAGATCACATGTATCACAGGTGCACACTGCTGGATGACCACCAGGGTGCAACCCCACACATTTTCGCAAATGATAGTCTTACACGCCACTACACCAGAACAGTTGTTTCTCTGCTTTATGGTTTATTTAACCTGTTTTATGTATCATAGGGTAGAGGACAGAACCAGCCAGGAATCTGTGGTTGCATGTGGAATGTTTGCGCATTGGATGGAATGAATAAAAAAAGCCAAAATGTCAATAAAGATTTACTTGTAAAACAAAATATATACATGAAAGAATATGAAGATCAGAAGACCAGGTATAGACTGCCAAACATTATTAAAATTAACAAAACTAGGCACCAAATGATGATGCTCAAGCTAAACTAGAAGATTTTAAGACTAGGAGACTGAAATGCAACCATGAGTTGAAATTCCTTTATTGAAGGTCAGTCTTCAATTAAGGAATTGAAGACTGACCTGGTACAGAAATAAATCTGTTAATGGAAGCGGAAAAGACTGACCTTTTAAAACAATCCCAAAGATATGAAATTGAAACACTTCCATATGGGTAGCTAACTTTATGATTTCTGAGGAGAGTACAGAGACATGTTTTACTATTCAAGAGCAAATCATCCTTATCCCGTAGGACACATGGCTGCACAACAGAAAATTATTAGACATAAAAGTCACCCAGGACAAGATATATTCATTGATCAATATGGCAGAGCATGCACTAAATATCATCAAAGAAGAAAATGTGCAAAAGATTTTCAATCTCTTCTGCTGACTACCAATTACTGTAGTAGACATTTTGATGATCTTTTTTAAGAATACTCAATCAAATCAATGACATGTAAACCTCCCTGTGAAAACAGACATTTATATCAAGCTTAGATTGTGTGAAGGATAAGTTACTTACCTCCGGTAATGCCTTATCTGGTAGAGACATGATCTAGCTGCAGATTCCTTTTCTTTGAATTTCCCAGGCATCAGACTGGATCCGGAAGATTTTTCTCCGAGCAATACCCTTGCTCGCCGGAGGTGACGTCAGTCGGTGCCGAGTGAGGTCGCGTCACCTATATAGGCGTCCCCTCAGCGCACTGACAGTTACCTTCATAACTTTCCACGCTAGAAGCACAGAGCCATGAAGTGCACTGACCGTGGTGCGTTTTGAACAACTAGGGCCCTGAAAGGGAACAGACCTGACCCTAAAAACCTGTCCGCAGTGCAGGGAGGATTGGTGACCGGTAAGGGTTCTGGGGCTAGATCATGTCTCTACCAGATAAGGCATTACCGAAGGTAAGTAACTTGTCCATCTCATAGAGAAATCTAGCCTCAGAATCCTTACCTTTGAATAGATACCCAAGCAATATCATCCCTGGAAGAGGGACTGTGGACAGTTTAGACCAGGAATTCCTGCAGGACAGAGCGGCCAAAAAGGCTGTCTCTGCAGACTTGACTGTCCAGGCAGTAGAGGTCTGATTATTTTTATTGTTCAATTAATTAAAATCATTACAATATAAAAAAATATATATATATATATATTTGAATTCATAACTGCCATGCATACTCCAACTGGGCTAACTGGGTTTGCTAACATCTGTAAAATCGTAAAAACAATAGTCCGAGCTAGAACTAAAGTGCTAGTGCATAAGGATGACACCTACGTCTGGGGACCCAGTTTGCTCATCCTTTAGGTGGGCCCTTTACCCAATAAACTAATGTTCATTTACAGTGCTAAATAAAACCTTTATGTCAACTGTCCCAACATTGATTATAACTAAACATTTAAAACAACATTATTTTCCTCGTTTCGGTGCGGGTGCATGGGTTGACTTGTCTGACGTGCTTGTTTAATCTTCTAGTCTTGATCATTTTAGTTCCCTTGTGTGCCTGAGATTTGTGTTGGGAGAAATCCGAGGCAGAACTCTGATTATATTGTGGGGGCAGGACTATAATTGTGCTGTCCAAGCCATTTGATCATTGTCACTCAAACTTGGTGGCCAACTCGTTGCAGCTTGTGGCTTTAATGGTATGTGTCAGTGCAGCCTGAATTGCATCTATAAATTTCCCTAGTCTGGCCGCAGTTTGTGCTGTGTTGGCGGAGAAGCAGAGGTCTGAGACTTCTCTGCAGTGTCTAAGGCAGTGGGACTTGCAAATTAGGAATACCAGGCGATGCCGCTCTCTTGCCAACTTTGAGCAGCAGCACAGCAGGTGAAGCCAAGATTCACGTTGATAGCTACATAGACGACAAGCGGTTGAGTTGACCCGCCGAGCCCAGGATGGTTTGAAGTCCGCGATAGGTAGTGCGAGAAGTGTCATGTAAGTGGTTCTTTTCCGGGCCTTGACTGTCAAAGCTTGCTCAAAGTAAGGCTGAGGTTTTCCCAGGATATAAGAGGCGTCCAGTGTAGAAAGATTGGGTTGGCAGCGTAAACTTTCCAGGTCCCTTTCAAATCATATTTTCTTAACCTGTGCATTCACTGTCTTTTTCCAGGCTTTGACCGGGATATCCTGGTTATGCAAATTTTGAACTTCTATTTCAAGTAGACTTCACCCTCCTTAAAGAATCTTCATCCTCCTTAAAGAAAAGGGACATAATCAACTTTGGAAATACATCAACCAACACAGTGACACTCGTCAGACAAAAGGGAATGGAGTGGGAAAATCTAAACTCCTGGGGAATCCCCTAACAGCATTACATCAGGGGACCTGGGTCTGCATAAAGACCAGACAATTCCACTGTAACAGCCAAGGTGCCAACCAACAACGGCCTGAAACAAGGCTGTGTCCTCGCCCTCCTTCTCTTTAATCTTTACACAGCAGACCTGGGCAAAGCCTTGGAAGGTGTATGTTTACTAACACCAAGGGTGGGGAAAGTGCGGCTCCAAATCCTCCAGAATGCCGACGACATTGTAATAATGGATCACACACGGACTGGTCTACAGAAAGCCCTTAATGCTCTCTACAGGTATAATCAAAAGAACAACGTCATGGTGAACCAGGAGAAGACCAATATAGTCATCTTTGGGAAGTACCAAAGAAAGAAAACAGCTCAATGGCACCTAGGTGACCTGCGAATTAAAACATGCACGAGCTACAACTACCTTGGCGTCAGGCTATCAGAAGGAGCAAAACAAGAGGCCCACCTAAAACACCTAAGAAGCAAGAGGGCCGGCATCACTTACAATCTGAAACGCCTAAACCAGCGACTACACAGTCCAACTGCAGAACCCATCCTGAAAGTTCTGTAAGCAAAATGTGTCCCCTCTCTTAATTATGGTCAGTTAGTATTTCCTAGCTCACTAAACAAGTTTCTCATGAACCTCCAAATCTCCGCTTACAACAACAACAACAAACTTTTATTACGATCACACAGATCCTAAAAAGTATACAGCACAGGTTGTTTTTCCTTAAAAAAAGACATTAACAATACAATTTGATATAAAAAGGGCCCCCACAACAGTTAAAAAGTGCAACATGCAATAGCAGCCAAATATATATTTAAAGTGCTTAGTGCTCATATTTACACAGCCATTAATGGACAATTACATAAAATTAAGGTCTAGCAACACTTTTCAGGACGAAATGTCTCCCAAACATATTTTCCTGCGCCTAATCCAAAGGGCATGTCAGAATCTAGCAAGACCAAATACAGTAGATTGACGAGTATCAGTACACAAAAAACTTAAGACCTCTAAATAGTGCCCCCGTCCTGCTAAAAAACATAGCGGGACAATCCATTTTTTCCTCAGGGACAAGTAGCTCGGACAAAAAAATAGTAGATGGAGTATAGATTCTGGACTTCCTTGGCATGAGGGGCAAAGATCAACCAAGCCATTACAGCTAGACCATTTTGAGCAAAACAATTTGGTTGGGAGAGATTTATAACGAAACTGCAGAAAGAGTTTCCGTGCCATCGGCGGAACAATTTCGTCGATGGTTGGCTCAAAGAGCAAAGAACATTTAAATTTAAGAAAATCTTTGGTCAGAATAGATTCTGAATCTGCGAGGTCCTCTTTTAAAATTGATTCCCAAAACAGTTCTTTCATTTTTGCTCTTGAGGTTCGCCTCATGCTTTCCGGAGTTGTCCAAAAGGCATCCATGCCCAACTTTACTAGGGCTTTTCGTAAGGTGGTAAACCAGTTTATTGATGACGCCTTTGGAAATCTTAGAAGGTCTAGCATGATCTTGCGGTAAGACTCAAGCTCTACTACCGTCCACAACCTAAACCAAAACATTATCAATCGATAAAGTGCCTTATGTTTTAATTGTCTGTGTGCCAGATCCATATACAAAGGTTTCAATGGGGTACTGGGGGGCAGGTCTACCAGGGATCTTAAAAAACGATTTTCCACAGCTATTAAATGCAATATATTTCCTATCCCCCACAGCTCTACACCATACAATATACTCTCCAGAACCTTAGAATTATAAATTTCAAGGGCAGGTGCAATCTGCCGTGACGCTGTTTTTCTATGTATCTTGCTAATATGATTTCATTGGAAAATTTGGTGTAGCTTAGCCTTCTCCTTGTGTGCGTCCCAGTTGACTGATGGGGATACACGAATTCCTAAATAATCAAAGACGTCAACTTGTTCAAGAGGAGTGCTACCTGCCCGAATGGATCTGCTAGGGTGTTTCTCCCCTCTCTTATTGAAAATCATGTATTTGGTTTTTCCCTCGTTTAAAAACAACCCGCTATCGTTACAAAAATGAATAAAATCGTTTAAAAGTTGTTGGAGGCCCTGGGGAGATTTAGAAATTAAAAGGGTGTCATCAGCAAATAACAAAGCAGGGATTCTTCTGTTGTTAATTTTCGGGGCATCACAACCATCCCTGTCCAGAAAATCAATGACCCCATTAATAAAAAGGGTAAAAAGAGTGGGCGCCAACACGCATCCCTGGCTCACTCCACGGTTAACAGGGAAGGTGTCTGTTACTTCATTGTTTGGGCCCCACCTTACCTGGGCTGTATTAGAAGCGTGTAATCTTATTAAAATATCTAAAAGATTTGGAGGCAGGCCCATTTCTTTCAGTACTCTCCACAGCTTTGCCCGGGGCACTGAGTCAAAGGCAGTGCGCAGATCAACAAAGGCCACGTATAATTTTCCCCCTTTGACATCCACCTCCTTCCAATATATACAGATAAAAAGAAAAACCTGGTCTAAAGTGCTGACAAATCTCTGCTTACAAGAAGGTTCTAACTCTCCCCCGACAGGCCAGGAGAGCCAGAGTGAGACTGGAGCTGGGACTCGCATGCCCGAAAATCATTTGCTCAGGGGACATAATAAAATACTACATTAGCACTTCGCGTGCCTCAGCACCCTCACTGAAAGCTCAAATTAAAACAATTTTTGAAGAGGCTGGTTCCCCATGGCCGGTACAGTTGGCAGCGGCCACAAGTCTACTTGAAATAGTCTACCTGTCCAGGCAGAAGTGCTTGATGAACGTGTGCAGTAATGCCCATGTTGCTGCCTGACAATGTCGAGGACTGGGACTCCACATTGCAATGCCGTGGTAGAGGCCTTAGTTCTGGTAGAATGAGCCCCTATGCCTTCAGGAGGCTGCTTTTTGGCCAAAGCAAAGCAAATGTTAATGCAAAGGATGACACATTGAGAGATCTTCCTTTTCTGCACCACACAACCCTTCTTTACTCTCACGTACCTCACGAAGAGTTGGTCGTCCACTCGGAACTCTTTTGTGTGTTCAAGGTAGAACGACAACACTCTTTTTGGGCCCAGACAGTGGATTCGCTACTCTTCTTTAGAGGGGTGCGGAGGAGCATAGAAAGTGGGCATGGTGACAGATTGCCCCATGTGGAATGGTGTTACCACTTGTGGTAAGAAAAAGGCCCTAGTGCGAAGCACCAAATTATCAGGGAAGATGGTCAGGTAAGGAGACTTAGAAGACAGAGCCTGCAATTCGCTCACCTTCCTGTTATTGCCACTAAAAAGGCTGTTTTGATGGTAAGCTGCCTGAGGGGGCAGTTGGGCAGAGGTTCAAACAGAGCACACATCAGGAAGGTTAGAACCAAATTAAGGTCCCACTGAGGCATGATGAAAGGGGCAGGTGGAAACATATGTTCAAGCCCCTTAAGAAATCTACTTACAATAGGGGATTTAAATAAAGAGGGTGGGTCTGGCAGCCTCAAGAAGGCATACAGGGCCGAAAGCTACCCTTTGAGAGTGCCAGTAGCAGAACCCTGCTGGGCAAGTGTCCAAATAAAGAGAAGGACTTGAGAGAGAGGAAAGCAGAAAAAGGATCACTTGATCTTTCTGTACAATATTTTACAAGTTTGTGCCAAGGCAGGCATACACGGTCTTGGTAGAAGGACGCCTGTGTGCCAAAATAACATTACAGTCTGCAGGAGTAAGGTGAATGCTGTCAACTGCTGCTGCTCAATCTCCACGCAAGAAGGCGTAGAGTTGACAGATTCGGGTGAAGGACCCTCCCCTTCTGCTGCGACAGAAGATCCTCCCGAAGAGGCAGCCTGATCGGAGGATCGATGCTCAGTTGGAGAAGCTTGGGATGACAGACTCTCTGTGCCCAGTCGGGAGCCACAAGAATGACTTGGGACTGGTCGCTCCTGATCTTCTGGAACACTCTGGAAAGGAGTGGTATTGGTGGAAACAGAAGGACTGAGCTCCACTCGAGATGAAAAGCTACGCTGAGTGAGTGCTGCCTTGGAAACGAGAGCACACAAAACTGCTAACATTGCGCGTTCTCTGCAGAGGCGTACAGATCTAACCAAGGCTCTCCCCTCTGCTGAAAGAGACCTTGCACCACTTGTGGGTAGAGACGCCATTCGTGATCCGCTAGGCATCGATGGCTGAGTTCATCCACCTTGGCGTTCAGAGAACCTGCCAGTTGTTGAACCACCAGGGAAATGCCCTGCTGTTCCTGCCACTTCCAGAGATGCAGGGCCTCCTGACAAAGGGTCCACGGCTCCACCCCTCCCTATTTGTTGCAGTACAACATGGCAGTGTTGTTGTCCATGAAAACCTGAACCAGCTTCCCTCTGATTGAAAGAAGAAAGGCTTTCAATGCTAAGCGAATCGCTCGTAGCTCCAGTAAGTTGATGTAGAGCCCGGATTCTGACTGAGATCAAAGTCCTCTGGTCTCCACCTCACCCAGATGGCCACCCCAACCCAGGAGTGACGCATCTGTCACTACTGTTTTGTCTGGTTGGGGAAGGGAGAGTGGTCTGCCTCTGACACAATCGCAGTCTGTTAGTCACCACTGCAGGTCCTGTGCAGTTATCTCTGAGATCTGGACCATGTTGGAGAGATTCCCCTGATGCTGCGCCCACTGGAACTTGAAGTCCCACTGCAGAGCCTGCATATGCCATCTGGCATGTGTCACTAGCAGGATGCAGGAGGCCATGAGGCCCAGCAGCATCAGTCATTCTCCGCGAATTCCAGGATAGAGGCTGAAACATCGATATCATAGCCTGAATATCCTGGACTCACCGTTCGGGAGGATAGGCCCAAAACTGCACTGTATCCAGAGCAGCTCCGATGAAAAGGTGTGTCTGAGAGGGAGTCAGATGTGACTTCAGCAGGTTGATAGAGAACCCCAGCGAGTGTAGAAGGAGGTGGGAGTCAACAGCTTGGGCGAACCTTGCCTTCTTCAGCCAGTCATTGAGATGGGGAAGACTTGCACCCCTGAACTGCATAGATGATCTGCTACCACCGCCATCACCTTGGTGAACACCTGAGGGGCGCTGGTAAGGCCAAAGGGGAGCACGGTGAACTGAAAGTGCTCATGGACTACAGTAAACTGCAGGCACTGCCGATGGACAGGAGGACGGGAATGTGAAAATAGGTGTCCTGCAAGTCCATCACTACCATCCAGTCTCCTGGGTCCGGGGCAGACAAGACCTGAGCTAGAGTGATCATCTTGAACTTTTCCTTTTAGAGTAAGTAGTTGCGGGCTTGCAGATCTAGATTAGGGCGCAGAAAGTAGCGGGATTAACAAGCACAGTCTACTTCTGGCGGCAGAACCCTCTCTATGGCTCCCTTGGCCAAGAGTCATGACTTCCTCCTGAAGCAAAGCCATGTGATCCTCCATCAGCCGGTCGTAAGCTGTGGGCATGGAGAGAGAGTTGGTCTCAAAGGGGCGGGAGTAGCCCCTTCGGACTATCTGAAGAACCCACCTGTCCGACGTGATGGTTTGCCAGTGATGTAGATATGGCTGATCCTGCCACCAACTGGCCACCTATGATCTGGAAGGGCTGGACTAGGAGGGTTTGGATGCTGAGGGGTTGGGGGGTGGACTGACCCGACCTTTGGCCGCCCGACCCACAGGGTCTGAATGAGCTGTGTCCACAACTGCGCAGAGGTTGCTGAACTTGCGTGGCCTTGTGGCTGGTGTATGGCTGGTACAACGGAAAGCCCCTTCCGTAGCCACAAATGGGACAAAAAGCAGACGGAGGACATGTGACCACTGAAAGGCCCAAGGACTTGGCAGTAGCTTATGAGTCCTTAAAGCACTCTGGGGCCATGTCTGCTTTGTCTCCAAAGAGACGGGTGCCATCAAAGGGCAGGCCCATGAGGGAAGCCTCGACATCCCCAGGAAAGCCAGAAGTTCTTAGACAGGCATGGCGTCGAACAGCCACCATCAGTGAAATCACTCTGCCCAGTGAGTCAGTCGTGTCAAGCCCACAACGAACGGCAAACTTTGCAGCATCTCTCCCGTCTGATACCACTTGGAAGAAGATAGCCCGGGCCTCCTCCAGGACCTGTGGCAGCACTTGCACAACCGTATCCCACAGGGAGTGGGAATAACGGTCCAGTAGGCATGCAGTGATCACCAACCACAATGTAAGGCTGGTGGAAGAAAAGATTTTCTTACCCTAATTCTCCAGCCTCTTTGAGTCCCTATTTAGGGGTGCAGAAGGGAACATACCTTGTGAGGTAGAGGCTTAAACCACCAAGCTCTCGGGGGTAGGGTGGTTGGTGAGAAAATTTGGGTAGCTTGGTGAAGGGTGAAGGGTGATGGCAGCGGATGATTGTCCTACTCACAGGAGCCCCTGTGCTGGGCTTGGACCAGGTTCCCAGTAGGACATCAGTCAAGGCCTCGCTGAATGGAAGGAGGGGTTCTGAGGAGGAGACACCCAGCTGCAAGACCTCCGTCAAGATGTTTGTCTTGACTTCCACCGAAGGGAGCTGAAGCTAAGGGACCTCAGCTACCATCCTCACCACCATAGCATATAAAGCTGCCTGCTCTGTAGCCATGGTAGGGGGAAAGCAGGCCACGACTAGGAGAGGTCTCTAGTCCACTGGCCTCACCCAATCCCTCATACCAGTCCATTTCATATTCAGGTTGGTCTTTAAAAGGGTCCAGTGACCCCTCCCAATCTTCCTCCATTCTCAGTCCTTCAAAATAAGGCTGAGTAACAGACCTAGACCCAAGGGTGCTATCAGCACCGCAATCACCGTCAGTTGGAACTGTAACAAACATAACAACCATGGCTCTGCTTATCGATAAGGCCGAGACTACTAAAATGCAGTTATACTTTTGCTTTATCGATTACCGGGCTGCTTTTGATCACGTAAATCGCAACAGACTTTGGTTAAAACTGGCCAGCTGGGGCATACCCCAGGCTCTATTAAATCTGTTAATCAACTTGCATACCCAGACCTGGGTTCAAGTAAAGTTGGGGGACGGGTCAACTTTATCAAGAAAAATACCAACAACGAAAGGCCTCAAGCAAGGCTGCGTGCTGGCCCCGACCCTATTTAATCTGTTTCTTGCAGACCTTATCCCGCTACAAAGTGTGAGCAATTCACATTCTCCAAAGGTCGGGAACCTAGTATTACCATGTCTACTTTATGCTGACGACCTGGTTTGATTAGCCAAACGAAGGTGGGTTTACAGCATCTTCTTAATACTACATTTGATTACTCCGAGGCAAATAATCTGAATATCAACTTGGAGAAAACCAAAACCATGGCAATCAAAACGAATTCAAAGAAAACACCTGTCTGGTTTTGGGGCAAGACCCGCATAGACTCAGCAACAGAGTATAAATACTTGGGAGTGATCATCGATAAAGGTGGGCATTTTGCAGCCCAAAGGGACACAATCAGAAGGAAGGGAGCAGCCCTAGCAGTCTCGATGAGAAATCTTAACTCTAAACTGAACGGCCCCTCACTTGCCCCACTAGTTGAAGTAATACGGGCACAATTCATACCTACAATAACTTATGGGAGCGAGGCACAGAGGGGAAGGGACTCCAAGCTCCTGGATGGTGTGGTCGCAAAAGTGTATAGAATAATCTTTGGTCTACCAACAAGAGTCTCTTCAGTACAGATTAGGCTCGAGTTTGGTGTTCAAAAACAGACCCTTGCAAGACAAGGTGCAACAGTCATCTTTTGGGACAAAGTAAGAAAATCAAAACCAGGAACCCTAAATTGGCATTTGTGGTCAGAACTACAACAGAAAAAAATCATCACCAGCGCCAAGTCTGACCACCCTGGGTCTCATCAAGCTTTGGGAAACACCGATTAATCACTGCCTTCTTAAAAAAATAATAAAGAAAACAGTGAAGAGTCAATTCTGGATCGAGGACAAGGCAGCCCTATCTAGAAGGTCGCACGGCTGGATGATCTTGAACTCCTACTTCTCTCCCGCTGCTCAAAAATACCTAGCCTTGGGGTTTGCTAAATTCACTAAAATTCAATTCCTAAAGTACCGACTTGGCCTGCTACCATGCACAAAGCATTTTCCGCACTGGCTGAAAAATCAATTCGACTCCATCTGCAGCCTGTCCGGTTCAGCGCAGGAAGACATGCTGCACCTTCTCTGTATGTGCAAAGAACTAACACAGAAACGGAAACAGATTTTAAAGCCACTTTTTAATCAAAGAGGTATCCGCACACGGATGCAGGCTGTGCTGGCGTGCTTTGCACCTGAGGACACGCAGCTGAACTGCCCCTGGTAAAATTTTTGAGACAAGTGGAGAAGAGAATGCCACAATATCTAGTTGCGGATCACCGGCCACCAACTTCGGATAGAACAATAATATAGCTAAAAGGAAAAAAGTCGGACGCTGCTAAACAAATGTTCATTTCACCAATGTATTGCATAGACCAATTGGCTTGCACTGATTTTAACTGATTTTTAGTAAATTGTTTTTTTACATTAATTTAAAAAAAAATTGTAATTTATAATTGAAATGTTATGAGATACTTTGTGGCAATGGTTTTAAGTAACTGTGCTAAATAAATACTTGAATACTTGAACCGTCAGTAGGTGCCGATCCGGACCCGGGTCATCGGGGGGCGCGGCATCGTCAGGAGTTTCGGCGTTGGGGCCATCGCTAGGGAAGGTCGCAGTGGCACGACTGGCGATGGTCTGGATTCATTATGTTATGTTATGTTATGTTATCTGAGTTTATATAGCGCACAGCTGCCCCAGCAAAGAGGTGTCCCGGCGCTGCCAGCGTCAGAAGGAACAGGGCTAAGAACACAACAGGTAGGCGTAAGGAATATACAGAAGACAAAAAGGACTAAGCAGAAGGAAAAAGGAAAGTTTTAATTGCTTTCCTGAAGTCCACCATGCGATCCAAGCTGCGAATCTGAGGAGGCAGGGAATTCCATAGCTTGGCAGCTAAGTAACGGAAAGATCGACCTCCGACCCGAAGGCGCTTCACACGGGGGACAATTACCAAATGCTGTCCCAGGGATCGCAGCTGGCGAGTGGGGGCATACAGGGCTAGCAAGTTAGCCAGGAGACTGGGCGAGGCAAGTTTCAGGATCTTAAAAGATAAGCAAAGAGCCTTAAATTGGATCCGTTTGGCCACTGGAAGCCAATGTAACCTCCGGATGGCCCCAGTAGAAGGACAGTTACGTGGGAGCCCTAACAGGGCTCTGGCGGCAGGGTTTTGAACACGCTGCAGTCGCAATATCTCAGCCTGATTAGCTCCCAACAGGAGCGAATTAGCATAATCTAGTCTGGATAGAATGGCTGATTGAACAATCAGTTGGCGCGTTACCGGATCCCTGGGGGGTTATTGGCACTGGAGCCGCTGGCATGTAATGCAACGTAGCCCCCTCTGAGACCGGGAGGGTCAGGCTGCCCAAATATGAGGCACATGGCATCATGAAATTCTTTGAGCTGGGTAGGGGTCGCCTCGGCTCCCAGGAAGGCAGGGAAGCGCAAAGCTGACCCAGGCACAGGTTCCACAGAATGAGGCCTAGAGCGCCGAGGCTCCTCCGTTGCGTCGGCCAACGGACAGGGAGAAGTCGAAGCATGCTTCAACTTCTTGTGTTTCTAATGCCTCTTATCTGATCTAACCAATGACTTAGAGTGGGAGGACACGGACTTAGGACTCCCAGAGCGGTGCCTGGACCTTCTTCTTGACCGGGACCAAGAACGAGACCGCCAGGGCAAGCGATTCGGTGCCGAGTGCTAGGCCGCAAGCAGCTTTAGGGAACGCTCCCTCAAAGCTTTCAGAGCCATGGCCCGGAATTCGGAGCATGACTTCGACTCATGGTTGTTCTCCATACTTGACATGTTTTTGCTGGAAACGAAGCAGACGCGTAGGATCATCACAAACAACAAGTACACGATTGAAGCAATGCGGAGGATATCGTTTCTAATCAGAAGTGCATGTTCAAATGCAGTAATCGCAGGATAAGCACATCAGCATATTTACTAGCAGAACGTAAAGACATATCAAATCAATCTTCTCCCTTAACCAATAAGGAGGGGCTTGGCAGCATGTGCGCCCTACTTGGACTGACTGCATTATAACTTCTGCATACCACGCGGCACGCTAACAGAGAACCCCTGTCCACTCACCAGAAATTATATAAAAAGAGTGGTCCTGATGAAGGTGGTAATTATATATACCCACCGAAACGTACGTTGACCAGACTGTGGGAATTCCCTCAAAGGCAACACCAAAGGGGAACAAAATTGGGATTTGTTTCAGTTCGCCTTTTTGTCAACGGTGTATGTCATATATAAAAAACACTGAGGGTTCCCCCTCATTCATTTTGCGTGAGACTGTTTTTGATTGTGAGAGTGTGGTGTGTTAGGTGAGATTGGTTGGTATGACGGTGATTGTCTCTTTGGGGGTATAGATGTGCGTTATTAGAGTACATGTATATGTCTTCCTATGCCTTTATCTGTGAGTAATATATTTTGTACATGGCAATTGCATCAGATACAAAATGAAAGGTCCATGTCTGTATATGTTTTTATAAACTGAGATCTTTATAAAAAGAAATGTTAATATTTTCATAAATTGAGATCTTATAAAAAGAATATAAAAAAGAAAATGATGAAATTAAATAAAACAAAATTAATAAAATTTAATACTTTTGTATATCCCTGTATGGAAAGACTCATTATTGTGGGATAGCCCTACTGTTGAGCCCTTTGTAGGCCACCAGAAAAATTACATGGGTCTGACCCGAGTATTCTTTTGTGTGATTGTTGCTCCAGGCACCAAAGACAAATCAGGTGTGGATCCATCACTGACATGGCGAGGTGGCAGGCGCCGCATGGTTTGAATCTAGAAGTCTTCATTGACATGTTGGAAAAACCTACACACCAAAAAATGTTGAAAAAAGCCTGTCAAAAAGTAACTAGAGGGTGTCTCTCTTCATGGATCTGCGCTGGCTGGCGCGGAAAGAAAATAACTAACGTCAGCGCGCTGAGGTGGCACCTATAAAGGTGATGCAGATGTCACAACAGCAGCTAAATGTCTCTATCAGATTTTTATGTTACCTCTGTTGAAATATAAGATTGCATTATACCCCAGGAACATAGCAAGTATAATATTAAATGTAAGCTATTGATAGTTGGCTAATCAGTAGAAGCATTAAAGCTGTTCAGAACTACTGTTCAAGCCCTTGTACCATCGCATAGGTGTCAACACACTGCCCCACAGCACCTACATTCCGCATTGGTCCCACTAAGGAGCCTCCAGCACACCACAGCACATCGCATCCATGCAGTCATCCTGATGGAATGCCATTGCCTCACCTTGAGATCGTGCACCATCTTAAAAATCTGCTGCAACATTTACGAAACCATCACGACCAGCACCCCTATCTATCGGCTGAAAAGCTCATGATCTCCACACATCTGCAGCCACTACACCATCACCATTGAGAACGCGAAAGACTCGTCTTTAAAGAACCCATCGTAATGTGGTAAGAGTCTACTTCTTCTCCCAGAACCCAGCTAGCTCCTCAATCACTTGTTGATTGTATCTTTACCTTTGACCCTGTAAAGCTCTCCACTGCGTTATGGTTAGGTTTGCACTATAAAAATGCCTCATATTTACATACACGGGCCAACTTCACACACTATATTTTATAGTACGTGAAATAGAATTATTGTAGTACTACTTAATTACTACAAAATGCAATTCACAAACCAACAAGTGGAAATCTCCCCTCCACCTCAACTGTCGTTACTATGGGGAAAGCTCGACAGGTATAAGTTTACTACTTAGGGGCTGATTACGATCTCGTTAGGAAGGCCTCCAGACGAGTTCCGGAACGAGCAAATCCGATTCGGAGCCTATGTTTCCGACCACATCTTTCCGTGTTCCGAACGACCAAGTAAAATGCGAAGATCTCGTCCGCGTCAACCGAATCGTTTCTGAATCCGATCCTGTCAGTCCGACTCGTTCGCAGCCGAATCGTGCTGCGCAATGGAGCCTGCTTCCGAACGAGCGAGTACTATGCACGATTCGGACAGCCATATCGACTCGGTCTCAGCAAGACGAAACAGCTGTGGGAATTGGACTTCGGGGGGCTGTAGTGGGCCCCCTTCACCCGCGGCCATCTGAATTGGTCCCGTGGGGGTACCCATGGGTCTCCCCTTTCCATGCATGCACAGTATGGCGGGCACCATGGGGTGCCCACCACAGGGTGTACGCTTTTCCCCACCCATCCCTTTTTGCTATGGGAGCCTGTGTACGCGTTCAGTATACAGGCTACCATAAAGTTCAATGGGAGTCCGAGCGAACCGAGTCTGTCACCATACGAGTGCATCGGTCGATCGGACTCGCGTAATGCAATTCGCTAGGAAAGCCCTCCTGATCCGAGTCGTACAGAGGGCTTTCCTAGCGAGATTGTTATCGGCCCCTAAGTAGTAAATGTGGGAGGGACAGTGGGAGGTGCTAAACAATGGGGAATAGCTACTACAAAATAGGAGGGGTTTAGGGAAAAGTAAGGAGGGGTTGAGGGAGGGACAGGCTAATCCAAACACCCACCCACAAAAGTGTTAGCACATTGCTATTCACAAACTACACCTATAAAGGTACTAAAAATACCACAGCCCTAAAGGTGACAAAACAGTAGTAAATATACTCTGGCTCAGCTTTGGAGTAAGTCAAGCAGCACACATGGTCACTCGTAGGTACTGCAACACTCTTCCATAGAAAATAAAGGAGGCAGGAACTTAAAATAACACCTCATAGGAAATAATGTTAAATAATTAATTAATTCAACTTTGAAAATATATATTTATATAGTGTTTAATGTTCAAAAAGTATATATACTTATTAAACAATTATTTTATTAATATAAAATGTAAGAATAAACATAATATAAAAGTTAAATTAAATTAAATTCTTACACTTTAAAATCAAAGTGAGCTAGGATAAGTTCCCCCCACAGGAGCTGTCCATTCCTAACTTGGACGTGAGTCCTTTACCTGGCCTGTTGTTGACCTATTTTGACCCGATCTCTCTAACATTCTTAAACTGGTTGCTCCGTTGGTGAATCCTACTGTCAATAAACTGATAAATGCCTCCAGGGAGGCAGTTATAATGCCGCAGAGCTGGAAGCAGGTCCTACTACTACCATTAGAAACCTACAGCAGACCCCAAAGTGCATAGTAATTTTAGACTGATCTCTCTTTTACCTGCTGCAGCCAAGATGTTGGAGAAGTTGGTCGATCGACAACTCTCCCATTTCTTGGAGAGGAACCACTGGCTAAATGGCACGCAATCTGGCTTTTGTTCAGGCTACGGCACAGAATCAGCTCTCTTGGAGGTCTCTGAATTCATTATGGACAATCTTGATCAAAACAAGGCAGATATTGTTGTCCTTTTGGATCTGTTGGCGACTTTCAACATGGTCTCCCACTGTATTCATCTGAAAAGTTTGTGGAGTGTAAGTGTCCTTTGCCTGGCATGGCTCATAGATCACAAAAGGTATTTCTCCCCCGTTCACACCATCCGCCAAACCACTTTATTGTGGTATGCCTCAGGGCTCTGCTCTGAGTCCGACTCTTTTTAATGTCTATCCAGCCCCCCCATGCAAGTCTTGTCGAAGTCTGGGGTGTGAGGGTGGTCTGGTATACCAATGACACCCAGTTGATGATTTCCTTTTGGGAGATGGATGTGGGAACCTTGAACGCATTCAAGGACTGTTTGAAGGTCGTTGGTGAAAGGATTAACGTTAATTGCCTCAATCTGAATTCTGACAAAACAAAAATACTCTTCTTAGCATTAACAATTATCCCAATGCTTATAACTGATGGCCTACAGAGCTGGGCATCCCCCCAGCTCCATCGTCAGTGGAAATCGACTCTGTCTTTTGAACCACAGGTTAAAGCTATTTCTTCCAGTTGTTTCCTTACATTGAAATCTCTCAGGAAGATGCTCCACCTGGTTCCCAAGGATAATCGTAGGAACTTCATTCATGCCTTGGTTACTTTGAAGCTAGACTATGCATATTGCTTGTGCATGGGTTTACCATCTTATTAGCTTGATAGAGCGCTGATAGCACTCTATTTTGTATGAGTGCACTATACTCATGGTTTAAACGCACTCTCATGTATTCGTATTGTTTGCAGTGTTTTACGACTATTAAGAAACATTTATTTGAATCATTTGATGTTGAAAACTAGTGAACGCATTTAAGTAGAACTTTGTATGAATTACGATTCCTTCATGCATAATGTGCAGGACGATATTATTTCTATACACCGTAATTGTGGTTAGGTTGAGTTGCCTAAATTATAGGCCCAAAGTCATAAGTTTCGATTCTCCTTGCTCTTGAGAAATAAATAATTAAATGTTGTTGTGTTCGAAATTAGAATGTTCTCATCCTACTGCAGGTGAAAGAATACACATCGTTATTTTCAGAGTTATGAGAGACCCGTAATGTCTTTGAAGATGGCTGGGAAGCGAGAAGGGAGGATGCCTTGTGTATCTGGTCTGTCTGTAAGCCAAGGCCACTGGAAAGAAGATATCACTAATTAAATTTGTGTCCTGAAAAAAAAGCTACTGCATAGAGGTGCAATGGAAAGTTTTAAGAAGAATGACGTATTGTGGGTTGAATCCCATCTTTTGTATGATGCGCAGGGACAGCGAGACCAGACTTCTGCTAGCTTTCGGAGGAGAAGGAGCATCTTAGAGCAAGCTCCATAGCCATAAGCTAAAACGACCCATTTGACGTGAGTACTTCTTAGGAAGTCAACACGTGCTGACACCGTTGGGGAATGATAGAAGAGAGACAGGAAGGGCCCTCATGTAGAGCAGTGTAGGGAAAGATTTTGATTTCTTTCAATGAGCCGAGAACTGAATATCGCATCTATTCTGTGTTGCGTTGTGATTTTGGAATTTATAATCATCTGTCTTTTGGGCCGAATTACTTATATTCGTAAACTTGGCTCTGTATTAATTTTTCTGTACCTCTATACTTTGCTATTGAGATGTATTTACATCCAATTGTTTTTGGCCTTATAATAAATATTCAAACTGCACTTTGGAGTTGGTGGTCTTTTCAGGCATGACGACTTTGCTGATATCTGTCTGAGTTGTTTCCTCCCCTCAACCACTTTTAGTAGGTAAATAAAGATCGATCGCTTACGCTATACTTAGTAGGGAACATTAGGTGTGCAATTTAGCATAATCAGCTGAACCGCCTGCAGATCATTCAAAATGCGGCAGCTTGTCTAATTTTGAAGATCCCAGCTCGTTCCTCCATGTCAGCCTCCTTACCCAATCTACATTGGCTGCCCATTGCCAGCCGCATTAAATTCAAGGCATTATTTTTTGCCTTTGAGCAAAAAGGCCCTTTATACTTGATAAGAAGATTGCCAGCCTACAATCAGGGCAGATCGTTGCGATCCAATGCGCTAAAGCTTCTGCGCTCTCCCAGGGTTCTCAAAGCAAGAAGAGGTGGCCGTGACTTTTCATTTCTGACTGCCAAACTCTGGAACTCCCTGCTGACTGCCCTGCTTTTTGCTCCTTCTGTACCTGTTTTTGTAAACTATTGAAGACTTTTCTTTTTAATGCGTAGGCTTTCTATATTGGGGTTCTGTTAGTTTTTGTCGTTCTGCACTCATGTTGCTAGTGCCAGGATGCTTCTTAGGAAGCAACCGCACGCTTTACAAATTCTATTGTAATGCATTTGTTAAAAAATCCCCCAAAAAATGTATAGAAGTCCGACAGATAACTTTTAACAAATTTAATGCATATTAAATAAAGAAAAATTTTACAATGCTGTTTTATTCTTTAACAACTATTATTTAGAAATTAAATAAATATATTTAAATTCATTGAATATTTAATTCACATTTAATTTCCTCAGTTAATAGGCTATGACAATACATATTTGGAATTATTTTCATTTATATTAAAATATTTGTAATTTTTTTAAGAATAATAAACTAAGAATTTTCCCTATACATAGGAAGATCACCACGGTAGTGGAAAACTCCACTTACATGTGGAAATTACTAGTAATAACTTCTCATTCCAAATTTTACTCTTAGAAGTCTCCACTCCTTGGACTTAGGGGTGGAGGCATGTAAATCTACACTTAGGTGTGAATCTACTATCGGAAATGGTGAATAGCACAAAAGTGCAGATTCACACCTAGGTGCAATAATAAATTTAGACATGAGTAAATCTCCCTATGTAAATATACCTTTGTAAATAGGTCCCATACAATTGTTGAGTATTCAACGTAGTAACACCATTGTCACTGCTGCAAATCAAAACATTATATGGAATAAGGAAGATTAAGAACCCTTTAATTTAGTAAAGACACCTGTTCAGCTCTCATGATTCCAACAATGCTCTTGAAGGAATGTTGTGTCAAACCTTCATACATAAAAGTGAATGGCTTTCCATTCAGGGGACCAGATAACAAAATGGGTACATAATATACATATATATGGCAAGACGTTGCTACGAGTGTAAGTGGGACATTGCTATTGATGTTATTATTTGCAAGATACTAACCACCCTTTTAAAATCTGTGCTGATTGGCACAGTTTATTTGACGAATACATTAAAAAGTCACATCAGATGGTTATTGTTATTGCAGTTCATCATAGTTTGGATGTAAAAATAGGAAAGCTAATGTTCTATCTAGCCCTACTCAGATAAGAATAAGACATTAGTCATGTTTCCTCATCACTACCCTTACTTCTGTTTGGGACCGTTATAAAGGTACTCATCTTAATGGTACTCTTAGGAGACATCCAGCTACTGATGCTGACAGCCTTTAGTGTGGTCTTTCCGCAGACATTTTGCCTTCTCCTCTTCTGTTTGCTGAAATTTGTTTTTATTGGTCTTAGGACTCTGTGCACGTTACTGCTGTCATCAGTGCTAAAGTGCGTGTTATCATTCCTTGAAACATGGTAAAATTGGCCTATATTTGATTGGCCCATTTAGTTTACTTATAGGTCCCTAGTAAAATGGTACAACATGTACCCACGGACTGTAAATAAAATGCTACTACTGGATCTCCAGCACTTAAAGTGCCACCCACTTAAGTAGCCCTTTAAAACATGCCTCAGGCCTGCCATTGCAGCCTGTGTGCAGTTTTAAATTGCCAGTTCAGCCTGGCAAAATAAACCTTTTTTAATGCATTTAAGTCTCCACTGGGGTAGGCATTAAACAGCTCATAGGTCATGTTGAAATGTATTTAAAAAGTTGGACATGCACTTTTAAGTTTTATATGTCCTGGTAGTGAAACAATCCTAAATTCTTTTTTCACTGCTGTGAGGCTTACCTCTCCCATAGGATAACATGGGGTTAATGTTTGCTTGGGAACAGGTAGAAAAGTCATGTTTAGTCTCAAAAGTATTGTAATTTAAAACCCTCTTTAATGGTAAAGCCCTATTTTAAGTCACAATTTCGAAAACGCCACTTTTAGAAAGATTCCAGCCCCACTTACATTTCAAAGGAGATGCCTCAGCACATTCACAAAGAACCTCACACCACTCCTTTGTCACCTAAGACCTCTTGGAGCCTGGGCATGGGAGGAAGGAAATTCTAGAACCAGATGTGTGAGGAATTCTAGAAATTTCTCCCACTTCAAAGGCTGGCACCAGGTATAGATATTGGAACCTCGGATCAACTTTTCATTTCACTCCCGGATCTGCAGATGATCCCCATCCTGCTTAAGGCCTGCTTTGTACCATAGGGGGTTGCTCTTCTGCTACCAGAGGACTACCTTAGTGCTTGAAGCCTGCATTGTTCCCTACGAGGACTGCTCTGTTGCTTGAGGCCTGCCTTGCCGCTTGATCCCAGGACTACCAGAGTGACTCCAAGGGTTAGTTGCCTGGCCTTCTGCTCTGAGTTATGGGGACACAAAAACTACAACAACTTTGAACCTGCATCTGGACCCTGCCCGAAGTGAGTCCTGCACTCCATGTGGTGCTCAACCAGTGAAAGTGGTTCTAAAGGTGCCCAAACAGCCAAATTCTGAAATTTGGGAAAAAGAAAGAGTTTCTTTAAAAATGGCCTTAGAACCGACAGGAGACAGGGACCTACGTGCTCGCCAATCCACCCAAGGTGCATCACCGGTCAGCTTAAATTTGCGCTAGCAACCACTACGTTCTTCTCCACAGCAACAAATCCTGTTCTTCCAAAAGGTATCCGACCTTGTGCAGTCCTCGCTGGCTACAGCCTGCAGTTTCGCCCCACTGGAGATTTTCAACTTACAAAAAAGTGACTAAGCCTGAACATAGCAATCTTTCCTGCGACTTTCTCCACCGGTTCTCCGAAGACAACTCATTTTCCTCGGACACTGCCGACCGCCTTCCCCCACTAAACTTTACCTTCTCAGACATCTATCTTCAAAAATTCTTCTAAGTCCTAAGATAAGCTGAAACTGAGTCCAATCACGTTATTGATCCAAACCGTACTCCCTCACGGTCGTCCATAACATATGACTTAGCCCCGGTCTTGTGTGACTAGATGTCCATGGTTGGAGTTTTGATCTTTTAGGCCCTAGTTATGGGCTCATCAGCCAGGTACAGCTTGGTTCCTGTTCGGGCTGGACTGATCCTATTGGAGCAGGGTCAAGACTGATTTGCATATAGCTGGGTCCAAACTGAGGTGGCATGGTGTGCCAAATAAGGATGGACTGGGCCCTAGTGATTATCAGTGGCTGAGCTTAAGTCAAGCATTCCATACATCACTGTTTTGTATGCGTATTGTGTCACCCTAAGTGGGCCGGGTATGCCCAGATGTGGGTCCCGTGCACACTGTGTCATTGGAACCAAGCTGTACCTGGGTGATGAGCCCATAACTAGGGTGAAACCAGTCCTGGGTTGCTTGCGTTCTGGTTCAGGGAGGACCTGGTTTGGCAGTTTGGGTTGGACTGTTCCTATTGGAGCAGGGTCATAACTGATTTGCATACAGCTGGGTTCAAATTGAGGTGGCATAATGTGCAAAATAACAATGGATTGGGATGCAGCCCTGAGTGATTACCAGTGACTGAGATTAATTCAAGCATTCTATCAATCACTGTTTTGTATACTTATTGCATTAATACTTTACACATTGCCTCTAAGTTAAGCCTGACTGTTTTTTTGGCAAGTTACCAGAGGGTTAACCACAGGTTTATTTACTGACTTTTGTGGTTAACCCTGACAAGGATTGTCTTTAGTATTTAAGTGGGATTCCACCCCCAATAACACAATTTCTTACAGAAAGGATAAACATTTCTTACTTGCTTACCAAAACAAAAGGACAACTTTGCTATCTTTGCCCATGTTTAAACTTGTCAGGGAATTGGTTTCATTTATTGCAAATTAAGGGCTTCATTATAATTTGTTCAGGGTATATAGCGCTGTTATTCTACCTCTTGAAATCGCAGATCTTGTAGGTATCTTCTCCCCAACTGAAGAAAAATGGAACCTGACCTCCTGCTGCCCTCTCTCCTCTTTAACCTCTACATGGACAAAATAAAAAGCTCGTTCAGCAGGTGGCAAATGATTGTATATTTGAGCCCGTTCTTTTTCCCAGAAGGGGAAAACAAGTGGAATTAGACCCGGTGTAGCAATATCCACATGTTTTTTCCCATTCTGGGGATACAGTTTGTAATCACTGTTATCGCAAAGGGAGGTACATGCTGGTTTTATAAATTCTGGCCCCAACATCCCGTCGTGGAGAAAAGAGGAACTTGTGAAGTCCTATTACTTACCGGTAATCTTCATTACTCTTGGTCCTGTTGTCATCGTCCCATTCATTACAAAGTAAGATAATCTATCTCACAGACAGAAAAAAGACCAGAGAAATAATGGAGTACCCTGCCCCACCGCCTTCCAATCGGAGTACATAAGCAGTACTTACCTAGCATTCCTCCTGAACTACAAAGCCCCCCTCAGATGAAGGCTGGCCGTCCGGTAGGTAGGCAGGGGCATATTGAATGGGACGAGGACAACAGGTCCAGGAGGAATGAAGATTACCGATCAGTAATAGGACATTACTCCCAGATCCCCCTTTTCCTCATCCCATTCATTACCTAGTGAGAATACCCAACTCCTTACAACATGGCATTCATAGGAGAACAAAAAACACCACACAAGGACACCACCATAATAATTTCTGCACCACAGAGTGATTAATTCTCACTGGCAACAGGGCCAATTAAGACACGACAGAATGTAAAACACCAAAACCAAAATTGTTATCATCACACAAAACATTCTGCAGCCTGTAATGTTTCACAAAGGTATTGGAGGATGCCCAAATAGCCACCCTGCAAATCTCAGAAATGAACACACTCTTCAATTCCACCCAGGTAGCAGCCACCCCTCTGGTTGACCTTCCCTGAACCCCCACAGGAAGAGGAGACCCAGACACAGACTAAGCAAGAGAAATCAACTGCTTTGTCCACCTATCGATGGATAAAGACAAATCCTTGTCACCCTTGGAAGATGCCCTCCCCAAATAAAACAAGGACTCAGTCATCCTGAAAGATTCTGTTTGTGCCCGCTTCAGTTCCAACAATTATCACCATTCCTCCATGGTAAATCACCTCCTGATTCATATGAAACTGAGATGCCTTTTCGGCACAAAAGAGGAATCCAAATGAAGAACAACCCCATCATCCAAAAAGGACAAAAAAAGGTTCTCAAGCCATCACGGCACCCAATTTCCTTATGCGCCTAGCAGAAGTAACTGCTGCCAGAAACACCACCTTGAAAGTGACTAACCTGATATTGATCAACTCCAAAGGCTCAAAGGGAGACGAAATCAGCATGTTAAATACCAAAGGCAAATCCCACAAAGGAAACAAAGGCTTCACCAAAGGGTGAGAAAGAGAAAAGCAATACAATAAACGAGCAACCAAATCCTCCATATCAAATGTCCCCCAAGGAGACCTGAAAGCCTTAATAGCTGCCCATTAGGCCCACAGAGTAGATACACAGCCAAACGCTACTCAAAACCCTCTCACAAAAACTGGAGAACCTTTTTGAGATTACAGTCAAGGGGGGACAACTGGAGAGGGCCACACCAGTGCCAAAAAGTACCCCAATGCCTCTCGACTTCAAAGTAGAGGGGGGGCAGGATGGCTGTATAGGCGAAGTAAATGCCATGACATGCGCCTATTCTCCAATCCTCTCAACTTCCAAACTAAGCATCCTCAGAAGAGACAGGAACGGGGCCAACCGGAGAGGAGAGGGGAACACGGAATCATCCACGGACCCTGAACAGCCAACAACCTGAGCCTGGGGAACCAAGAGCGCTGAGGCCAAAACAAAACCCACATCACCATAACTTCTGATTCTACCAACAGTCCAGCCAGTAACTTGGGGATGAGAAGAACTGGGCGGAAAGTATACAACACCTGGTCCGACCATGGAAAGGGCACCGCATCTAGCCCCCGACCCCCCCCCCTGCGGACTGCAGGTATAAAACCTGGGAACTCGTGCATTGATCTGGGAAGCAAAGAGGTCCAGGAAACGAACATCAAATCTCCCGCACACCTGAAGAAAGACCTCCCTGGTTAGAGACATTGCCTGGGAGGGAGGAAAGATCCAACTCCGTGAATCCGCCACCCCATTCTCAACTCCCCTGATGTGGGCTCCCACTAGAGATTGCAGATGACGCTCACCTCACCAAAAAGTGAGACAGCCACAGCATTCAGGGAACTGGAGCTGATTCTTCCCTGATGATTCAGATAGGCCACCATCACCTAGTTGTCTGACTGTGCCACCACATTGTGACCCACCAGGAGTTGACTGAACCCCATCACCACTCTGCAGACTGCAATTAGTTCTAGCCAATTGGAAAATCACTGGCCCTCCTGCAGAGACCACCGTGTCCTAGGGTATTCCCCACCCAAAAGCACTGGCATCTGCCGTGAGAGCCAATAGAGGCTATGGGGGTAATGGGACGCCTTTGGGAAGATTGTCCTGCACAGTCCACCAATTCAGGTCCAAGATGACCCATGCAGCTACTGGCACCACACAGTCGAAGTCTCCTGACTGCAGGTCACAAAAAGAATGAAAATGCACCCATAGAGGATGAAGATGAAACCTGGCCCAAGGAACCATAAACTCAGCCGCCGTCATTTGACCTAACAGTTGCAACCACTGACAGACAGTAAGGGGAGTGCGGCTCATTGCCCTCAACACCAGAGACCTTAGGAGCGCAGCTCTGGGACCAGGAAGAATTACTCTGTTCAGATCTGTACGTAATCTGGCCGCTATAAACGTCAGAACACTGTTTGAAACCACCTGACATTTCCCTTGATAAAAAACCCCATGAGCCTTAATCACAGAGCACACCAAGTCCAGATTGTGCAGCAGCTGCTTCTCGGAAGTTGCATGGAGAAGCCAATCGTCCAGGTAATGATATAGGTGGATGCCCGACAGGTGAAATGATGCCACCAAGGGGGCCACCACCTTCGTGAAGACCATCGGTGCTGACCTAATGCCGAATGGCAGCACCCTGAACTTATAAGGGATCATCTGCGGCGTACCCCAGGGCTCTTCCCTCAGCCCAACTCTGTTTAACATCTACATGGCACTGCTCGCCCACGTCGCCCGTCGGCACGACCTCAACATCATCTCCTACGCCGATGACACCCAGCTGATCCTCTCCCTCACCAAGGACCCCCACACCGCCAAAACCAACCTTCACGAAGGAATGAAGGCCGTCGCTGAATGGATGAGGAACAGCCGACTGAAGCTGAACTCGGACAAGATGGAGGTCCTCATCCTCGGATCCACCCCTTCGGCCTGGGACGACTCCTGGTGGCCGACCGCACTGGGAACCGCCCCAACACCCACCGACCACGCACGCAACCTAGGGGTCATCCTCGACTCCACCCTCTCCATGACTAAACAGGTCAACGCCGTCTCCTCCGCCTGCTTCAACACCCTCCTCATGCTCCGCAGGATCTACAAGTGGATCCCCACTGAAACGAGAAGAACGGTCACCCAGGCCCTCGTCAGCAGCAGGTTGGACTATGGAAATGCCCTCTACGCAGGAGCCTCGGCCAAACTCCTGAGACGGCTCCAACGCATCCAGAACGCCTCTGCACGCCTGATCCTCGACATCCCTCGCCGCAGCCACATCACACCCCACCTGAGAGACCTGCACTGGCTCCCGGTCAACAAGAGGATAACCTTCAAACTCCTCACCCACGCACACAAGGCACTCCACAACACCGGACCAACGTACCTCAACAGATGACTCAGCTTCTACACCCCCACCCGCCGCCTCCGCTCCGCCGACCTCGCCCTCACCACTGTCCCCCGCTTCCGAAGAGCGACCTCTGCTGGCAGATCATTCTCCCACCTCGCCGCCAAGACCTGGAACACACTCCCCATCCACCTACGGCAGACCCAAGACCTGCTGACCTTCAGAAAACTCCTCAAGACCTGGCTTTTCGAGCAGTAGCAGCATTCCCCACCCCAGCGCCTTGAGACCCTCACGGGTGAGTAGTGCGCTTTACAAATGATATGATTGATTGATTGCGTGCAAAACCTCAAATACTGCTGGAACTGAGGGTAAATTGGAACATGGTAGTATACGTCCTGAAGATCCAGGAATGGAATCACTCTCTGCAGAGTTTCCATCTTGAAGGGCAGGGACTGAATAAACTTGTTGAGTGCTTTCAAGTCCAGCACAAGATGAAACCTCATGTTGAGTTTGCCTCAAGAAATATGATAGAATAGAAACCCTTGCCTCTCTCCTTCTGAGTGACTTCCAGAATCGCCTCCTTCTGCAGAAGAGAGCAGATGCCCTGAGCCAGAGCCAACCTTTTCTCCTTCCGGGAAGGCCACGGAGTCCGACAGACTCCTGAAGAATGGGGAATCTCCACAAACTCTACCTTGTACCCCTCCTTTAGGATGTCCAGCACCCAGGCGTCTGAGGTAGATGCCTCCCAGGCCTTAAGAAACCACTGGATCTGACCTCCGACCACACACTCCTAATGCTCTTCCATATAGTCAGGAACAAGATTTTGGAGGAGACTTGGCTTTCTTGTCTCAACCCCTACCAGCCTGAAACCTCCCTTGAAAATGTGGATATTGCCTCCGAGAAGGCTGACGGAAGAGGGTTTTAGGCTTCATTAGTTGTTTCTCAGAAGAAGCACGTTTCAAGGAGGACAAATGCTTCTTTGCCTTAAACAACTTGTGAAGTTAATCACCCAACTCTGCCCCAAACAACTGATTTCCCTGGAAAGGCAGCCTGAAAGCAGATGCCTTAAGGGCCAAGTCTATATGCTGGTCTTTGAGTACCAGGTTCCAAAGGGACGCTATACATGCCCCTCCAAACAATGCTGATGTCCTCACCACATCAAAGGAGACATCAGACAAGTCTTCCGCCTGACGTTTGATTTGTTCCAACAAACCCGAACAATCAGATGTATCATTTATAGATCGGTATATGTCTTAATGTCTGAGATCAGAGACTGGGCCACATAAGTACCATATATCCAATACCGCAGAGCCAGATGCGAGCATGAATACACTTTACAGAGAGAAGCTTCAACTTTCTTATCCTTGATTTCTGATTCTTCAGCCAAGGATGTTCTCCCCATCAAACTGGCCACAAAAGAATCAATAGGTATAGTATCTGGAAAATCTTTCTGCATACGGATATGATGTGGACATGAATCTAGAGAGCATAATCTTATCCGGGTACTCCCATTCTCTTTGAAGGACCTTATTAATGTACGGAGGTACAGGCACATCAAGAGGAGCTGTACTTTGAAAGGAGAGACCACATCCCATGTTAGACTTCACATGTCTAATTAAATCAGGCAACATGTCCCTAGAAATGTACGTGTCCTTATGATCCTCCGAACCTGTCATCTCATCTTCCAACCCTGAGGACTGAGATGACCCCAAAGGCAGAGCTTCTACAGGCTTAGGCTTATCAGTACCCATTTCTCACAAAGTCTCCTTAATAAGATTTTTATTCCTTGCATCATCATTCTCCCTACGTCTCTTTGCCCAATGTGGAGAGGAGATAGAGGATGAGGAGGAGGATGTCTCCACATGCCTCTGTTTCTTTGCATGCTTCCCCATCCTATTACCAAACACTCAGAATATGGCACCAGCATAACATGAAACACAATAATCCACCGCCAATTCACCAAAAACCACTATGCGGTACTCACCCCACCAGTCAACATTTAAGCTTGTCTTCTGTCGTAACAAAATGCCCCCAAAAAGCCGATACCAGCTCGCGCATGCACGCACTCCTTGTGTGGTGCACATGCACAGAGAATCATTAGGGAAAACCCCGGGAGTCAGGCTGTGCACACCTGAGTACGGCGGGCCGATGCCATATTCATGAAAGCTTCCTGCTACCAAGAATGCCATAAATAACTACAGTGTTACTGGCGCGTCTCCCTGCAAGCCCAACAGGCTGGGAAATGTGCATATTGGCTGTCTGACCCCCCGCCATGCTGATTTATCAGACGGAAAAGAGAAAACATTAGATCCATATCATCCATTCAATGGGTGCTTCTTGCCACCTCGATCCTTGTCCCATCTATCTGTCGGCAGACAGAAAAATGAACAGGAGAATGGCTGGGTAAGTACTGCTTAAGTACTCCTAGTGGGAGGGGGTTGGGGCAGACTATTCCACTATTCCTCGGTTCTTTTTCTGTCTGTGAGATAGATTATCTCACTTTTTAATAAATGGGACGAAGACAAGGGGCACCTGGGGGTAATGGAGCCCTATGAGTTCTTGGCTCCCATCGAAACTTGTGTTACCAATGTATGGAGCTTGAGCACATGTCAGAACTATGCATTCTGTTCAGATGAGGAAGGCTGCAGTTTTTGTCTTTCTTAGTTTAGTTAAAAAAGTGCCAATTCTAATTGGTCAATTATGACTCTAGATAAAACTCATCATTTACTGTTAAGCAGCTTGGATAAAATCTCTACATAAACATATTAATATTATAAAACAGCAAGCTAGATAGCTTTAAATAATCGTGTGGATAACGTATAATCTCAAATAAGAACTGCTGTACTACAGTCTTTAATAAAAATCTTGTGAAATAGAAATACTGACCTGGATCTTTTCCCAGAAATTAATTACAGGCTACGATAAAGTCCCTCAGGTTTATTTTGTTATAATTCTTTCAGCCATAAATTGTCAGAACAGAACAAACCCATTGCTTAGTTTTGCTTTGTTACATCCAAATGAACATCGCACCTTATACTTGTTCTTGTATAAACAATACAAGAGAAAAAAACGTCACTTTAGTAGTTTTGATTACGTTAATTTTTACTCTTATAATCAGTAATACAATGATACATTTAGCTTACTTGTGTACGGTTCAATACCAACTGGTTTGGAATTGTGAACTGAGATTGTTGCTGACACAGGGTCCATAATCCACAATGCTTCTTTTATTGTCTACCATGGATTGTAGTTACGATACCGATGATATTTTACACTCTTTGCACACATCTGTTCGGTGTCTGTAGAATTGTCATAAAAAAACAGAAGCATAATAAAGAATAAAACATCTTTGCTATTCAGAAATAATCTAGTTGTTTACTTACACTATTTTTTAAGACAGACTTTGTTACTAACTAGCAAGTGAGTAAATGTAACTGGGAACTGGACCTCATATATACATGGCAAGAGTGCATGAAAGCACGTGCTGCAAGTAAGTGTGTGTGGGCTAAGTAACTGGGCCTGGAGGAGTTCAAATAGATGAATGCTTGCAGGTGTTTAGTGTGTGTGACTGGTGTGAATGATCAGGAAAATTATGAGAATGCAGAGAAGACTGTCGGACTTGATGGACTTAAGATCATTCTTGGGCTTTGCCCGTGGACCCCAAGAGTGGTGAGAAAAGTGCCAATTTTGGAAAGTCCTGCCCATGCTTGTTGTTTTCAGAGGAAGCTGCAGGACACTGTGGGTGCGTGGAAACTGTAAATTTATAGAACCCAAAATATTACCTCAATAACTCGCCCCGGGTTGATCAATCGGAGATGGTGTCTCAATTTTTATGAGGCAATGTGTCCCCGAGATAAGGCCCCACAACATATCAAAATATAATCAATTAAGTAAGGGCCCACTTAATAACTGAGTTCTAGATCAGGAATAGAAATGTAAGAGATTTATTACAAAAAAATCATAAATGCAAAAAAGCATGTGTCGTGTAGTTCCTACAAAGCTATATAAGATCAGCGCGTTTTAGACTACATAAACTAAGGGATTGGTGTCCAGACTGATTCCAGACACCCCCACAGGATATTTTAGCCTTTAGTCCAGCTAGCTCACATTGCCACTATAAGCCCCCTAACTTTACCAAGGAGCGAATAGTTTCGGGCAACTATCGAACATGACAATCCTTGATACTTCAGGAATCGTGGAAACAGTGCAGTACTTTTCGCTCAGTCACTCGTACTCAGTCTCTGAGAGATACACAGAATAGACAATGGGGACGTTTTCAATAAGCAGTTATTGAACCAGCGTCATTCTAGCATAAAACCTGTTTGCTACGATGATCATTAGAGAGAAACAGATATATAAGATTACAAGCACCGACATAGTAAATAAAAGGTAGAATTCCACCATGGTGCTAAAACAGTAAATATATGCAGGCATATCGATACATGGCAGTAATAATGCATAATCCTACTATGCGAACCCTATCTAAATGTACCTAAGTGTACCTAGCATGTATGTGGGTGTAAAGCCAAGAATCCTCTAGGAAAGAGCCAATCCCATTACCTGATAGGAGAGAATAAAAGGATCCAGTCTTGGTCTCGAGTTGGACAACTCGCAAGGGATGTCAGACCACTGCGTGCTGGAGTTTCTGCGTGCAGGGACTTCAGCGTCTCGTGTCAGCATGGAAGTTTTCCCTCTGGTTGCCCAGTAAAGAGGAGGTTCTTTTATACCTGAAAAGTACCCTCGGGGGTTCTACCTAAATGTGTAATGGTACTGTGGGCCTGTCGTCCAAGGATGACGGTAGCAGTGACTTTTGTACAGAGTTATTATACAGAAGATGGTAATCCTGCTGTGCATGTCCTAGGATGATAAGATATGATACTAAGAATCCTCATGCATAATAAATTAGGCTAGTGTTCGGCAAAAACCACACATCATTTATTCGGCACATAACTAGGTGAAAGGTCAGTGCCAGAACCGGTATGTAGAGCAAGGTAGGACAAATGTAGGTAAAAGGTCATACAGCTGCCTAGGCCTATATTGGGGTACATTGGGGCACATTGGGGCTCATAACACATGAAGCCATTGCCATAAAGGCTCTCAGAATATGGCATAACAGAATAATGTGCAAACCAGAATAATTTTAAGTCTCAAGAGAGCAGGAAAACCAATAGAGAAATGGACGGCATCCCTAGTAGCATTCAGGAAAGCTGTAGCTCACCCCTAAAATTATGGGTTTATATATAATTTTCTTAAATAGAAAATCATTAATTCAGCAGGATCATCAAGGTATGGGCAAAAGAATTACATTAATAGCAAATCAGAGCACAGTTTTATGAAACATCATTCTGCCTTAGCACTGTTGATTCCACCCGTTCTATGCTAATGTCATCCTGAGACAGCAGGACAAATTAGTTACATTAACAAGAGCAAACTATTATTAATGATTCAGGTACAATGAGCTAGCGGAAGTTTCTTGGGAAAAGAAATATTATTGTGACCATGCTGGAAAGTTTTCATTGAGAACAGCCATAAATATATCAATTGAAATAAAAAAAACATGACTCTGCTTGACTGTGTGCTGCAGAAATAACGAGCAGTGTGCAAGATCCCCTTATCTCCTTATACCCAAACTTAAGAAACATAATTTCAAAGAATTTAAGGACAGTTGCACAAATCAACACAATAATTACACGGGTTAGTTAGGTCCTAGACTTACCACAACCAAAATTTTCAATCCATTCACCAAGCTTTCTAAACCCCTTTCCTATGTCACTAACTCAGGAACCTACAGCTTCCCACAAGTCATGCTCGTCTAAAGCTTGGACGTCACGAAAAATAGTAGTGATATTGTTGGCAAAAGCCTTAATAACCCTACTGTTATTGGTAATAAAGGTACAACACTCCCTCACCTTCAAACCCCTGCAAACACCACCTTCCTTTGAGAGAAGGATATCTAGTGCTAAGCAGTTTTGTACAATCATTCTGTGCATTGCAATTAGCTCAGAGTTAATATGGGTTAGGGCCACATCATTTGTCGCCACTCCTATAGAAGGAATCAAAGCCCCTGATATATCGAATACTATCTGTCCAAAATGACGCTTCACTCCCTTTAAATCAGCAACATCATTCACACGATAGACTGCTGGAAATTCTAGAGCCATAAAGCAGGAACTCACCCAATTACGAGGTAGGTTGAAATAAGCCGTCATACCAGACACATATTAAATTCATCTTAGATTTGGTTTTTCATGAACCAGAAAATCACCTTTACCAACACAAGTTATTTCACACTCAGTCCCACTCACAACTTCTATTGACTTAACTCCTATAGGTTCACAACACATCATTCTCAATTCACCCTTTCCTTCATGCTCCTTTCTCAGTCTCATGTGTGAACTTGAAACCCTAAATTCTTCCTAAACCTTAATCTGCTCTCTGATTCTCTTTTCATCCTTCCAATCTGTCAAAAGTTTCACTTTCCTCTCATTACATTTCTTAACAAATTAGCGCTCTTCTTTACTCAAAAAACATGCACACTCCAGTTTAGTCTGTTTAGTGTTTTGGTTAGTTTGCATAGCCGTAATCACATAGTTACTTTAGGTTGCTATCCTCCCAATGTGTTCAGAAACAGGAAGATTCTTCATTGAAAGGCTGAAATCTGACAGGTAGAAACTCCGGCCTTTTAAATCCACTAGCACACATAGTACATGACAGGTGATAGGAAACAGGAAACTGTAAGTAGGTTGCACCTTCGTCTGCAGAAGGAGAAAAGTGCACACCATGCAATTCTTAACCCCCATGATATAAATATATTCACCTAAAATATTTATATCTACTAAGCTCTCCTTATGTATCAGTGTATTGACAACTCTATTATGCACTACAGTTAGTTATCAAAAGGATCGTGCTAACAATTTTACAGCATTTACTGTATTCCCTTTCTACTGAGATCAAAAACAAACACTAAAACAAAATTCAGGATTCAACAATTATTCTTCAAGAAGCTTTTCGAAAAAATCAGGATTCAGCTTCAAATTAAATTATTTCATATTATTGATTTAATTTCTCTTCATCTGAGTACCTCTAATAAGTTTAGAACTTTAGATTCAAAATTTCAGGATCATTCAGACATGTAACAGTTCAAGGTGGCTCTTCTTCTAGTTTGTTTAAAAAGAGTAACTGGCAACAGTTTATTAGGCTGTAGCTCTCTGTATCTGGCTCTACTTCTTCTTCATACACAGACACAAGATGCATCCATTCAGGTGAAGCGTACTTTCAGTTTGGAATTCTCTTTCTTGCTAATCTTTTAGCAAAAGGTGATCACTCTCACTGTTTTCTGAATCGATTTCAACTACTTCCGGTTCTTCTTTGATTGATTCTAACTTTGAATTCTCCTAGTGCTTTCTCTTGCAAGTTCCCTTCACTGCTCTTGGTCCCTTTGCATCTTCCATTGTGACTACTGCTGAGTCTTCTTTACTGATGGATGAATTTATGCTCTGTTCATCATCTGCAACTCGACTCACTGTGAACTACTTTCTCCCTCTGGGGGTTCTTGGGACTCAAATCTTCAGCTGAAGTCTTTCTCTGGGTGGACTATAGACTATTTCTTCTTGCTGCCACCTGTGACTTTGCAACAGCTCTTCACTCTCACACTAGAACTTTCACTAGGATATGCACTTTAATTTCACCAGCAACTTCATCAGTTTAAAAATTGTCTTCATTGCCCCTCTGGATCCATGCTACTGTCTTCAGCTTGACTCTGTGAATCATTGGTTGTTGTCACCCGGATGCAGGGGATGGAATTGAGTGTCTTTTGACATTACTGTTTTTTTTTTTGTCCTCATCTCACCAAAAGCGTCTGCAATTCTTAAATAGCCGCTTTCCCAACCTGTGCGCCCCGCAGCCACTGCATTTGCTTCGGTCCCAGACCGGACCAGACCCTTTGTTGGAGGCTTGGTGTAATCATAGGACCAACGAGGATTACATAAAGCCCAGGCCTCTACCCCAATCTGTAAAGACCTGCCAGATATTTAAACAATTGTCTTTATCACTACTATGGTCCAGTCTGGCCATTGTGGAAGCAGTTTTAACCCAGTCCTGGGGCTTAGCTAAGGCAAAGGATCTCTCCACTTCAGACATATTTCCCTTCGGGCTATTAGGATCAAGTACAGCAATAGACCTCTGTGCGTGTGGCTCAGTTTCTTGCTCAACGTGCCATCATCTCCAAATAGCACCATAGATAAATTTAAACAGATTTTCTCTCTGAATATCCCACTTAAAGCTTCCTCAATTCCCCTCCAAAAGGGAAAAAGTCTGGGACACTCAAAAAAGATGTGTAAGTCATTAGCCTGGATAAGGTCACATCTTGGACATTTAGGATTTGAGAGAGGGGCAAACTTTGCGATCCTGGCAGGTGTATAATATAGTCTATTAATAACAAAGAAGTGGTTCTTCTTAAGATTAGCCGGCTTAACGTACTTATACAACAGCTTCAAAGATGGTTCATAAAGGTCTTCAATGTTACATTCAAGGGGGACTTGATTCCATATATGAGTTGATGGGGGGAGTTCCTTATCCTCTGCCTCTACCAACATTTTATACCATTTTGAGATTTCTTTACATTTAGGGTTAATATCTTTGAGGGAACATTCAACCTCCCATAGCCCTTGAATTTCTCTCTTCTCAGCTGCAAACCAAGAAACTAGTTGTATATATTTGAATCTAGAGAAGCCCTCTCCAATCTTTGCTCTTAAAGCCTCCCATGGATGTACCCCCTCAGAAGATACCAGATCTGACCAGATGGAGATACCTGCTCTTTTAATTGGTATTGCCAGATGATCTTTAAGAAACTCCGGTGTCCCGGGGGAGTCCCAAATTGGGGCAAGCTCCGAATAATACCCTATCCCCCATCTGGTTCTAACCTTATACCAAAGACTAAGAGCATCCTTTAAAGCTTTCAATCGAACTTTTTTTAAATATCTAGGTGCTCCGAAATTATATAGAAATCCTACTCCGCCCTCCTGCCTTATCATTTCTGCTAATAATCTGCCCCATGTTGATTCATCTGGTTTCGAGAGCATCACCCGAATATTTTTAAATTGAAAGGCAAAGCAATACCACTTTAAATCAGGAAGAGCCAACCCCCCTTTGATCAACCTACGCCTTAGTTTCTTCCAAGCCAATCTGGCCCCTTTATGTGCCCAAATAAAACTCGTGATCTTACTTTGGACTTTGCTAATATCCGATATTGGAAAAGTAAGGGGAATGGCATTAAAAAGATATGTTAATTTAGGGAGTATGACCATTTTAACCAGGTTAACCCTGCCATAAATTGTTAACGGGAGATTTTTCCACCTGGCTAATAATCGGCCAACTTCTTTTGTAATTCTACTCAGGTTAATCTGCGAGATTTTCTCTATCTCTTTAACAATTGTAATACCCAAGTATTTGAATTCTTTACCAATATTGCCCTCCCAATTGTCTATATTCCAAAGCATCACCTCGGTTTTAGAGGTGTTAGCTAGATACCCTGAATAAGCACCTAATTCTAACAACAGGGCTTCAACCCTGGGTATTGCTACTCCTGGGTCGTCCGTATATAATAACAGATCGTCCGCATACAGGGCGACCTTACTACTGTACTGATGGGATCTAAAGGGAGTGATCAGTTCGTCTGCCCTGATGGCTTGGGCCAGGGGTTCAATATATATGTTAAAAAGTAGAGGTGAGAGGGGGCATCCCTGTCGTGTCCCTCTAAGAATATCAAAACTAGAAGTTAAGACCCCATTTACTAAAATCTTAGCAGAAGCCCCCTGATAACAATTTACCATACTTTGAATAAAGATAGGCCCAAACCCCATAGCCCTCAAGACCTCCCAAAGATAAACCCAACAGACTCTATCGAACGCCTTGGCTGCATCCAATGCCACTACAGCCAAGGGTTCAGATCGAGCTGTGGCAAGATCTATATTGCCTATTAGATGTTGCGTTAGTTCTTGGATACATCTTTTGGGGATAAAGCCCTTCTGATCAGTGTTAATCAGCTGTGGGGCAATTTTGACTACCCTCCCTGCTAGAATGCTCATAAAGATCTTATAATCAGCATTCAGCAGGGAGATCGGTCTGTAGGAGTCCGCCCTTTGCGGATCTTTTCCAGGTTTTAAAATAAGAACAATGGTTGCCTCCTTCCAAGAGCTAAGAGTTTTACCTTCTGACTGGTAAACTGAGTTAAACAGAACTCCCATAATCGGGACCAGTTCTTCCAGCAAAAGTTTGTATATCTCACTAGGGAGGGCATCTGTGCCAGCTGCTTTGTTGTTTTTACACTTCCAGATTTGTTCTCTAATCTTGCCCTCAGTTATAGGGGCATCAAGAAGGTTGCAGCTTTCGTCTGTTAGCCGCGAAAGGAATTTCTCCCTCAGCCAGATCTTAAGGGCCTCCGGATTGGGTGTAATTTCCTCCTTATATAGCTCTGAAAATAAAGAGATGAGCCGTGCTTGCATATCTGCTAATCTACTCGAAGTATCCCCATTTTCATTAATGATTAATTCACTTATATGATTTTTTGCACGATCAGCTCTGGCTTTCCAAGCCAACAATGCTCCTGCCTTCTCTCCGTATTCGAAATTCTGCATGGATTTAGACAACCACTGTGCCTTACAATTTTGGTCAAGCCTAACTCTAAACTCCTGACGTGCGTTGTCCAGATCTCTCTGTACTTAGGATATTCTGTCAGTAACCCCCTGGTTAGGCCTAGTCCTTTCTGCCTCTAATTGGGAGATTTTTTCCTCTATTAGCTGAAGATCTCGTGCTTCCTCCTTATTCTTTGCACTAATTCGGCTATGTAGGAATCCCCGTAAGAATGCCTTAAAGGCATCCCACACAAAATCCATAGATGTAGAGCCGATATTATCTAAAAAGTAATTTAGAGTTGCACCTTTGAGATCGCTTACTATCTCGGGATCGGATAAGACAGATCTTTCAAGTGTCCATCTAGGTCTTACATTACTTCGACTCCCTTTTAAGTTAAATGCTACAGGGGCATGATCAGATATATGACTGGGCAAAATGTCAATCGATGTCATACTCTCCACAATAGGCCAGCTGATCAAGACATAGTCGATTCTGGAGAGATGTCCATATTTTTTACTGTGAAATGTATATCCCTGCTTGTTACCCTTCTTTGCCCTCCAGAGATCTACAAGCTCCAAGTCATGTAACATATTATTTAAGGCCTGGCGTACCCAGGGAGCTCGTATATGATGGCTCCGATTCGATCTATCCTTAAGGGGGTCTAAAAGGACATTAAAGTCTCCACCTATTTCTACTGGTGAAGCTTCTTCCATCAAGACCCATTGTAGCTTACAAATATATGTGGGATCGTCTATGTTAGGACCATAGAAGGAGACACATATCAGCTCCGACCCTCCGTAATCTAATCTAGCCATTACCCATCTCCCAGACTGATCAGTTTTAACTGATTTAATAGTACATCCTGCTCTAAGCTTAATCAAAATGGCCACTCCCTTACAGTGGATCGTCTGCTCTGAAGCACAATAATGTTTTATCCATGAGTACTTAGCAAATACTGCACAACTCTCTGTATAGCTCAAGTGAGTCTCCTGGATTAAACAGATTTGGGCAGGGCTATGTTCTAAATACTTCATCGCTAACCTCTGTCTACGGGGGGTAACCCATAAATATTCCATGATAGGAATTTTAGATCTCCACTACCCATTACGGGAGCTTAGCTGTAAGAGGATACCCATCGCCTATACCTACACCCAAAGCCAAAACCCAAGGGCGAATCACCTGATAAAAAGGTTAAGATAAAGAACTTTTTGGGGATTTTTTCCCACTGCTCCCCCACCCGTGCTCTCCCCCACTTCCCACCCCCCCATTCCTCCCCCTGTGCCCCCCCTCTCTGGGGAACCCTCCCTACTATTAGGCTATGGCCTAAACGGCGTCTGGTCCTCGGGTCAGTTATCAACAAAACATCATTACCCGTTTTCCTTCCCTAATCTCTCTAGCCCTGCGAGCCTCCTTAATTTTGGAAGAATCAGCCTCCCTTATACCTCTCCTCCTTCCTTAATTTTTTTAATGAGATCATCGGCCTCATCTGTTGAGCGAAAAGTATACATATGATTATTCCACATGGCATGAAGGAAAGCCGGGAACTTCAGTTGTGCCCTAGCCCCCAATTTGTTTAATTCAACCATTTGTTTGTCCATCTCCCACTACTTCTGAGCCGTAGTATGACAAATGTCGGACCTGATATTAAATGTAAAGGGGTTAGAGAGGGCATTGGATGTAAGTGTCCCTTCCTTCAATGCTGATGATAGGATTGCCTCCTTTACGGTGTACGTATGGAAATTTACCAGTATTTTCCTAGGTTTCTGTCTCGCCGGGTTCCTCCTATAAGGGTCACGATGTACTCGTTGTATCTCTCGCTCCAAATCAGCATTATCAGCGTTAGTGGGATTGTTTAGCACAGTCTCCTTAAGTAATGAAATTACAAAACCCTTAAGATCTGAACCTTCTAAGGCTTCGGGAACATTGATTAATCTCAAATTGTTCCTTCTGGAGTGATTCTCCAACCGTTCTAGGTCGTCTTTCAATTCCTTGTTCTGACTCATTAATTTAGCCATTTCTGCAGAGGAAGCATTCATGGCTTCCTTAATCCTTAGGATCTCCTGCTCAAGCACATCTGTTCTTGAGGAAACCTCTTCCAGTTTCTGGGCTAATACAGCACACGAGGCTTGTATTGCCGCTTGGTTGTTTTCAGAGACAGTGAATCTACTCCCTATCTCTTCTTTAAGTGCAAGTAGAATATCAGCCACCGAGCCAGCCCCAGCCCCAGCCCCAGCCCCTGAACTAGAGGAGGAGAGATGTTGAGTAAGTTGAGGCAAATTAACTTGTTGCATTGGTTCTGGGCAGGAGACCGGCTCACTATCTTGCATCTCCAAAACAGCAAAGCGGTTTGATAATGGGACTACAGGATGCACAAGAGTCTGGGAGCCACAAGGAACTTCCGGTGATACTGCTGCCAAATTGTCCAAGACTGGGAAAACAGGGGAGGTTTGTGCTGCTACCAAGAGTGACTTATTTTGAGATTGTTCCAGATCCATCCTCCCGATGGAGTTAGAGCAGGGGGCCTCCCGGCCAACTACACCAGCAGATGGGGGGCAAGGGGTACTTAGGACCTTATAATATGACTTCAGGGACGGGGTTATCTTAATTTTGTGGGCAAGCGATTTCTTCCCTCTCCCTCTACCCCTGCCTCCACCTTTAGAACCCCCTGAAATGTCCGACCTTCCTCCCTTCGCCACCCCAACTCTTTCGTCTACTTCACCTCCTTTCCTTCTTTGGGAAGCTGGCAGGGTTACAATAACTGGTGGAGAGGAGTCTTGATTATGTAATCCAGACATTACTGTTGCCAATTCAGCTGATGAGAAACAGATTTCACCACATCTACAGACCTTTGCAGTAATCTAACACAATGACATCAGTTACTGACACGAGTGTTGCTGATGGTATGTAAGTCGATCTCATTCCTCTGCCCAAAAGCACTTCATGAGGTGGGAGACTAATATTTTTGTCTGGGGTACTTATAACGCTCATCAAAACAAGAGGAAGAACATGTGGCCATTGCATACTAGTGGATGCCCACACTTTAGCCTGCTTGTTTTTGATGGTCCCATTCTTCTTCTCTACTATACCAGATGTTTGAGGATGATAACTACAATGGAACCTTTGATTAATTTGGAGAGCTGTACAAATCAATTTCAGGATCTCATTTCTAAAATGAGTCTCATGTTCTACCTCAAAAGAGGTGGCAGGCCCAAAATGTGGAATCTGGTCCCTCAACAAACGTTTGGCTACTGTCATGCTGTCTAATCTCCAAGAAGGATAGGCTCAACCCATTTAAAGAATGAAGCAGACAATCACGAGAATATATTTAAGGCCATTCTAAACTGGCAACTCTACGAAGTCTGCTTGGAGTCTCGTAAATTGGCCCTCTGTTTTGCCAATATGACTCATAAGCACTAAAGTCCTTTTTCCCTGTTTATTTATTTCACAAAGTATGCATCTCTGACCTAGATCTTCTGGAACATTTCTGAATTTTGTATTTAACCAGTATTTACTAAACATCCGGGTCATCGAATCCCTCCCTACATGAATCTGACCACACAAATAGCGAACCATTGAACACAACATGGTACCAGGAAGTACATATTTATATACAGGAGACTTTCACTTGATTCAATTTGGTCTGTTTCTTGCATTTTAATCTGCTCACGTGTTCTCATAGTTTCATTTTCAAGTGCACAGTATCTTGCCACCTGGTCCACATATTTATTTCCTAGTGTAATCAAGTCATTTCCAGCCTATTGGGCAGCACACTTGACAACCACAATAGCTTTTGTTTTTTTATTGCTTTCAGCAAATCGAGAATACAGGAACCATTCCTGATGGATGGCCCAGAGGATTTCATAAAACCTCTCTGTGACCTCAACTGCCTGAAATCATGGACCACTCGGAAAATATACTGTCTGTATATCTTCACCACATTTGGATTATTTGCAAGGCAACAAGTTCTTGTCAGTGCATCAACTCTGCCACTTGTGCTGAAGTTACGTTAGGCAGGTATGATGCTTCAGTAATTTCAAAAATTCATAGGCAGCCTTCAATGCTCCACTATGGTCTCTCAAACAAGAACCATCCACAAACGAAATCAGATCAGCCATTTTCAGAGGAATTTCTTTGATATCTGGTCTTGGTTTGGTACATAATTCCATGATGTTCACACAATCGTGTTCAGGTTAATCTTTATCATCATCATCATTTCTGTCCCGGTCTTCCCTGCTGTCTGAGACAAGAAGCAGCTTTGCAGGGTTCACAAAATAGCACCTTCTGATTGAGATGTTTTCAGCTGCCAGTGTGACTTGCTCATATCTAGTCAGGCAGCTGTTTTTCACGTGCTAAGTCCTAGAACAGGTCAGAAAAATTGCAGTTGACTGAGGAACAAACACAATTAGGGGCATATTCACAAGGAGCTATCGCCGAATTAACGGCACTTTATCGCAGCCAAAGTTGTGATAAATTTACCTCCCCATTCACAAGCCGGTGTTAACAGCCCACAGCACCAGTTTACCCGCGATAGCAGCCGCAAAAAACATCGCCACAGAGGACCCCCGCAAATATCGCTAATGAGATGCAGAGTAGGCGTTCCCGTGCCAAAAGTCGAGACAACATCACACCTCAACATTCACAACGACCAGCCACATCGGCGATAAGAACACAAAACAGGCGATAAGGCGCGTTAGTACCAGGAAATTTACACCTGCTCTGACCTGGTGTAAAGTCGGACGGCAGCCAGCACCACAAAAGGGAGCACAGCCCAGGGCCACATCCGAAGGGCAACAGATGCCATGGAGCCACTCATCATGCGGCCCGGACACCCAAGAGGGCCACAACACCCACCGCCACCACCCCAGGACCCCAACCCACACCCGGAACACCCCCCCACCCCCCGGACCACCACAGACGCAGCGCAGACAAAGACAGCGGACCCCCAGGAAGCGTACCAGCCGCACAGACACAACATCTGACAATGTCACTGTCCACTACAGGCTGAAAGTGACAAACATCCTACGCATCCTGACCATCATCACCTAACAGGCCTACGGCACCAACACAGCGGACAACCAACATCCCACCCCACGCAAAGCTGCTGGCTTGGCTGCACCTGTTGGCCCCTGGTACCCCCCAACCAACACCCGCCAGAGTCGGAGGAGTATCACAGCCAGCCATATCCAAGTCCCCCACACCTGTCCTGGACATCACCATCACCCTGGTACCCCAGTCCCCATATGTACAACACAATGCGCAGGATCCGCTGGAGACCAAGCAAGGACCATACGCCCAAGCAGGATGCACGCACGTGTTGGGGGCAATACACAGCACACATGTACTACCTGTGCCCCCTGGTGACACAGCACACAATCACCGCAACAGGAAGCACACGTCTCACATCAATGTGCAGGCAACAACAGAACACCGTGGAACCCCCAACAATGTCGCCTTCAAATACACAGCCAGTGTGCATGATACCTTCATCCTCCGACAGTCCATCATCAACCAGCGTTCACAGGATGGCAACAAGGGAAATGCACAGCCCCTTGGCAATATCCAAATGAACACCCCACACACCTCAACTCCACAACCATGCAACTCACAACTCTGGCAATGCATACGTCACAAAATCACATACAACAGGCACAACAACATGCCCACCCACCAGACACGACAGAACAACTTACAATGTTCACATGAGCAAGCCCTGAACATGAGCCAGCAACGGCATGGCACCTCAGCCACATAATAGCCGAATGTGGGGAGAGGTGGCAACCAGGCATGTGTGAAGGATGCAGAAGAACCATGATTGGAAAAGTACACAATGCCAAGAGTGGCGGAGATGTGCTGGACACACCGCAGTATGCAGAACACACCCATATCCATGGCGACATACACCGCTGGTGTATGGAGTGTAGTGGACAGTGGACGCCACCATGTCACCCCAGCCAGTGGGGGACCTCGCGGAAATGTTGCCTGTTACGCCCCCCCTAAGCGTCACCGGAGTGGGCTGGCCCGGCGTACGCCACGCCAGCGTAGGGGTGTGGATAAAAAGCACGTAGGCCTGGGCGTGGTCCTCTTCCGGAAAGACCCACGTCTCTGCCAGGGTGGTGCCTCCCACTCTGCCATGAGGCCGACACCGTCCTCGTGAGCGGAGTTGCCTGCAATGCTGTGCGCCTGCCGGACCCCGGCACGCTGGACCACGAACCCGTCAGGCCCGCCCCTGCGCAGCCAGGCCACACTGCTCACCTGCTGACACCGGCATGTGTCAAGGAGGGCCCACCACGTGCCGGCGCAAGCTCCAAGCCCAAGGCCCGCGACCTTGGCAGCCTCCTCAGACCATCACGGCCTCCACGACACAGGCCCGCCTTACTCCTTTCTTGTTGGCGCACTCTACTGCCGCCTTCGGCCCACTCGTCGGACCAGTAGGTCCCATGTGTGAAACTGTGTCCTGAGTCATGAATGGCAGTGACCAGATGTCTACTGCAGGGGTGATATCACACGCCACCACCGCAAGGACCACCTCCAACCGCCATCTGCCAGAGTCGAAACGGTGGTCCTGACAGACCTACGGAGTTGCTCAGTCCTGTCGTGGATGCCATCATCGGCCTGATACTCGCTCAGCACTCCAGGTGCCAGTGACTCAGTGCACCGCAAGCCATTGTCCGTTAATGATTGAGTTTTGTGCTGTTGTGAGGTTGCGCAGCAATGTCAACTCATGCAGTGGGGAAGACCTGGGCCTATGATGAGGAAGATGTGTCAAGTGTGCGGACGGGAGCAGGCACAGACAATGGGAGGGCAGGAGGCAACAGCCCCAAGGCAGGAATGCAGACTGGTGGTGGTAGTCAAGCTACACACCCGGATCTATTACTGGGTATTGCGCTGTGGACTGCGGACGCAACTGTCACCTCAGGCAGTGTGGGAGACCTGGGACGTTGATGAGGAAGTTGATGCAGGTGTAACACACCCCACTGCATCTGCATCAGGACTAACCCGAAGGGACACAATCCTAGCAATTTCTTCACATGAGCGCGCTCTTCTCTAGTGCCCCTACCTCAGTGCACTGCAACTCACGGAACCTCCTGACTGAATATTGGGTGACCTCTGTCCTTACTCCGGATCCCTCCATGTTGCTCTGCAGTTGACTCTGTTATGCTGGTGTTTTCTGTTTCCATTACACTGGTGTCCACTGTTCACCTTGTTGCCAGCACCAAGCACTCCGTGCGGGCTGGCTTATACTCACCCCACACACATCCAGCACAGGCGTCACTGTACATGTGGCCCTGCCAATAAAGGGGCCGGGCGCACGTGCCCGTAGCCAGTTCAACATGATATGTGCATGTGTCCCTGTGGTCTTGTTGTATGCATGGAGGCCCTGGGCCCTACGACATTACATTGTGCTGTGTACAGCGGACGCAGACATGTCACCGCAGGCAGCGGGCTAGAACCTGGACATGTAGCTTTGTCGTCACCCACTCGATTTGTAAGGGGAGTGGACTGTGCCATCGTACGCAGAGCCAACGTGGGTGTGTGACTGATATGTGCGTGCCCCTGGGCGTGGTTCTGTACTGGGTATGTGCATCTGCATGTGTCTCTATGGCAGTGTGGGTCTCCTTTGTGGGGTGTAGGTGGTCCCTGAAGGGTATTGAACACCCACGTATGTGTTCTAGTTCGCATTCCATGGGTTCGGCAACACCCGCACCTGTTGGGCCACCTCCTTTTGGCGTTCTGACACCTGGCATTGGGGTGCCATGTGTGGGTCGGTGAAGTGTTGTGAGCCAGCCGTGATTGCGGTTGCTTCATGCTGTGTGGTCTGTTGCTGGGGCTGGGTTCTCCTCTGAGTAGCTTGTCTGCCCTGGTCCTGGTGGTGGGTTGTGTGGGATATCCATGGGCTGTTGTAGGGCGTCGATGTCGAAGGTGTGGTGTTCGTCTCCGGCATCACTGATGGGTTGTCTGTTCTGACCTGCTGGAGGTGTTGTTTGTCCCTCTGCATTGTGAAGGGGAGATTCATGTTGGCATTGTGTTGGCGCCTTGTTCTTGTCGACATGCAGACTGTGTGACAATGTACATTGTGACTGTTTGGGCGGTGGTGGCTATTTGAGTTGGGACAGTGTACATTTGGCCTACATGGATGATGTGGGGTTGTAGCCGTAGATATGCATCTCACAGTTCCCTGCTCTGTCCAATGTGATTGTTCTGTTTCTGCGCCTGGGCGGACCCAGTTGTGTCCCCTGTTCTGCAGTGTGGGTGTTGCACTTTGTGCCACATTGTCATGGTATGTGCTGTGATTGCTATGTGTGTGTGCTGCACTGTGCCACGGGGATGGGGGACATGTCCCTGGGTAATTGTGGGTGTGCAGTGTGCTACACCTTGTTGTGCATGTGTGCCATTGTGCCCATCACCCCCCGTCCCCCCAGTCCCTGTTGGATCCTCACCCTGTTGTTGTTGTGTCGGGTCCTGTCGAGCTGTGTCCGTACTCCCACCTCCTTGCACCGTCTCCACACTGATGACTGTGGCCTGGGTTTCCTCCAGCTCCTCCTGTGGCGCTGGACTGCCACCTCCTGTCGCCATTGCTGCCTTCCTGTTGGCAGCGGGTTTGTGCCTGGTTTAGGTTGTCACGTCCTGGCGGCGCCTCTTGGCCTCCTGGATTGGCGTCCTCGGCACTCCGACTGCATTCCAGGTGGTCTGCTTGTGGGTAACCCTGGGCGTAGTTCGCGTAGTAGCGCTACGCGTAGCTACGCGAAGTGCACTTCGCACTACGTGAGCTACGCGTAGCACTACACGAACTGCGTAGTGCGGTAGGAAATGCTGTTCGCAATGATTGCACAGTGCCGGATGCTTGTCCGCACTGTGCAATCATTGCAAACGGCATCTTGCACAGTGCAAGCGGTCGTTTTCTGCCGCTCGAGTAGATTTGTACTCGAGCTGCAGTTTTCTCAACGCGGACTGGTAGTTTCTCATCGCGAGCGGTCGCGAGCATACGCGACCAATCGCAATGAGAAACCTGACCTCCCCGCGTTGAGAATCTCGCCGGTAGGTTTATTTTCCACGCTCGCGATCGACAACTTGATGTTGCTGATCGCGAACGAGGAAAAAGACTCGCCGGAATGTCATTTTGCTCGCTCGCGGTCGCCAACTTGACGTTGAGGACCGCGAGCAAGCAAAAAATGCCCACTACGCTACGTGTTTTTGCCCTGTGCTACGTGCAATTCGCGTAGCGCGTAGTTGCGCAAACTACGCGAGCGTAGCGTAGTTTTTCGCCCAGGCCTACTTGTGGGTCAGTTGCTGGTAGTGTTCTGTGACTCCGTGGCGCTGGTCTTGTTTTCCTGCGGTCTGCACCCCGTCTTCCTCTCCCTTTTCTCCTTGGCCTTCCCCGACCCCGTTGTTCCTTGCTGGTGGTCTGTGGGGTTCGCGTTGACCTCTGCGCTGGGTCAGGGTGCATCCATGTTGCTACGTGCTTTGGCTTGTTTCTGGTGTGTTGTTTCTGTGGATTTGCAGACCTGTGGCTGCTTTTCGCTACTTTTTGTACTGCGATTGGCCTCATCGCATGATTTCTCGTGTTCGCGTTTTGCATTTTTTCGGCGTGGCGTTGATTTTCACGCTGACATTTGACGCGTTATCTGGTGACTATCGCATGCTACCGCCTTGTTGTGAATTCCACGTTGACACAGGGTTATTTTCCCGTGATAGGCTGCGATATTGAAAGTTGCGTTACGCTACTCTTGCGGTAGTTATCGCACGTTCATGTGAATATACCCCTTAGTGTATGTCCCATTATAATTCCTTCACTGTGATCAAGTGCAATGAATACAGCTGCAACTGATTTCAGACAATGTAGAAGAGCTATAGCTACTGGATCCTACACAGCAGACGAATTGCAACTGGCCTTATGATTCCTCCTTGTTTTTGGGTCAATACGGATAAAGCACAACTGCCTTTTTTGATGACAGAAAATGTAGAGGGGCAGATGTACGACTGTTTTTTGTGGTCGCAAACGGGAAATTGGCCCATTTGCGACCGCAAAAAAGGGTTGTGGTATGTACAAACGCTATTTTGCGAGTCGGTGACTCGCAAAATAGTGTTTGCGAGTCGCTATTAGGAAGGGGCCTGCCATGGGCATCCCTTCCTAATAGCGAGTCAGAATGGCATGTACCATTGTTTTTCAACCGCATTTGCGGTCGCACAACACTCGCAGTTTACCGTCTACTGCAAGTAGGTGGTAAGCCACGCACAAACGGGAAGGGGTCCGCAGGGGACCCCTACCCCTTTGTGAATAGGTGCAAAAATATTTTTTAAGAGGAGGCAGTGGTCCCACGGATCACTGCCTTTCCTTAAAAAATGAAAAGAAAAATTTTCATTTTTTTAAAACGCATCCCGTTTCCCTTTAAGGAAAACAGGCTGCATTTTGGGAAAAAAAAGTTGCTTTATTGAAAAATCACAGACAGGGGGGTCTGCTGTCCCCAGCAGGCCACCATACCTGAGTTTGCCGGCCATTCCCAATGGGTTGCAAATTTCGACCTGCCTCATGAATATTAATAAGGTAGGTACCTTCCAACCCATTTGAGAATCGTAAACAGTGTCTCAGATACTGTTGTGCATTCCATTTTGCGAGTCGCAAATTGCAAGTTGCAAAACCTCGCAATTTGCGACTCACAAAATGTAATGGCCGTACATCTGGCCCAGAATTCTTTATCGTAATTAGGCATTCCGATGGCTGGTGCATTACATCATTTTTCTCTTAAATCCCAGAAGACCTCCATATATTTGTCATCAAATGATACCGGATCTCTGATATCACTGTGAGTTAGCCTTATTAAAGGGTTTGCACTCAGGGACAAGTTTGGAAACGACTGGCAACATGGCAACAATTTTCAGAAACATCCTCTCCTCCCTCTGGGTGGTTGGGGAACCCATTTTCAGTATTGCAGAAATGTGTTCTTTTGAGAATTACCTTGCTCCTTTTTCAATATGATGACCAAGATAAAATACTTATTTTTTACTGTACTGCCTCTTTGTGGGGAAAACCTTGTGACCATTGCCAGCTAAATGATTCAGACGTGAAATTGTGTCCAGTGTACAGTCCTCTTTTCCCTTTGATGCCACATGAGTACAATGTATTGCACCAGGACTGAGTTAAAAGGCAACTGTAAATTCTCTAAATCTTTCTTTGGGATCCGATTAAAAATCAAAGGATTTTCAGTATACCGCTGTGGAATTCCACACCAAATGAAGACTTTATTTTGGAGCTGGAAGGTGAAAGGGAATTGACTACTCTCATGCAGAGGAATAGAGATGAACGCTTGCCATAAGTCAATGACTGTACACCATTCCGCATCTGCAGGAATTTGTAATAATATTTCGGTAGGATTTGGTATCACCAGAAAACATGGAATCACTATTTTATTTATTCCCCTCAGGTCTTGAACACTTCTCCATTTACCACTAAGTTTTTAATGCCCATTATCAGAGAGTTGCAAGGACTATCAAACACCTCTCACAGAATGCCTCGTTATATAATTTGTTCAAAAACAGGCTTCATTCTCTCTTCTGTTTCTTTTGAAAGTCCGTGTTGCCTCATTCTAGGGCAGGCTACATCCAGGTTTACATTAATACTGACAGGTTTTGCACTTTTTATCAACCCTATCTCTGCCTGTGAAATCACATACCTCTTCTTTGATAGTATCTCTTAAATCCAGAGGTAGGTCATCTTTTATAAGAATTGGGAATAACTGAACCCTTGAATCCTGTGATTTGATTTTAAACACTGAGTTGTCATCTTGAGTTTCAGTTGCAACACCATTCGGTGTGCAATAAATCATGCAGTTCATCTTGACAAGCACGTCTCTGCCCAACAAATTAATAGGACTTGAATCACATATTATGAACTGATGATAGTTTTCCGTGGGTCCTTTATAACAGGAACATCTGTCGTAACCTGGTAAACATTCCGTTTAGTGCCAATGCCTACAACTTGGACTTCTCTTCCAGTAAGGGGAAGACTTGAACAGTAGAGTGGGTAGCACCTGTGTCTATTAGAAATGATATGAGACACTCTGGTCTACCTCCAGGACTGCACCACGCAGTCTTGCTCTCCCGTCAGGCACCATCTTTGGGAATTAGTCTCTGCTGAAAACGAAATAAAATCATTATTCAGAATCAATGGATTCTGCTTGTACACTGTAGGGCATTTTATTTCTCATATATTGCTGCATCACTGGAGCTGCAGGTATATTTGTAGGGAATTGCTCTTGATTTTGCGTAGGAGCTGGTTGTGCTGGGGTCACTAACTGGATCTGCATCTAATTTGCATTTGCTGCATCTGGGAATCAATATTATTATGAATTCCAGCTGGATTATTTCTCCACTCCTGTTTTCAGTGTCTGATCTTACCGCAGATATGGCAATCAGTGCTCTTCTTCAGCAAATTTATATTTGCATTTACTCCACAATTATTCACGACTCTTCTTTCGTGACCTTTCATCTGCACCATCTTGTTTTCCATTCTCACACCCTGCATGAGATGCACTCCATTCATTCCGGAATAATCAGGCTGCACAAAATCCAAATTAGAACTCATCATCTGATTATTGACACATTCCTGAATCTGCTTTGTCTGGGCGACCATCAACTTCTCCTTAATAATTTTCTACTGTGAATCAAACCAATCACTACTGTCCATGGCATACTTCAGGGTCTCATCAATACCCTCAGTCTGCAAAACAACACAATCTGCTGAAAATGTGAACTAAACTCAGGGCTCAAACCCATAACAAAAGCAGACACAAAACTGCAAACACCTTTTTTTTTGGCATCTTCAACTTCGCTCTGCGTTTTATAAATCTGCGTAAGTCTCTCATAGAAAGCATGTATCATCTTTTTCAGTTCTGGTGTAACTTATAAGATCCTTGCCCAATTCACTTCCTTCAATGGTGTTAGCTGATGAATGTGAGGGTGGCATTAGCAGAATGAGAAATGTGCAGAGAAATTATAAAATGGATTTGACTAGAGGAAATGCAAGAGTTGGGTTTGGTGGGGGACATGGCCAATAAGATTGCCGACAGACAGCTTTCCTTGCTGGCTGTGCCAGCTCGTACCGAAATCCTGCATTTATCCGGCCCATGTCACACCATCCAACCACTTACCCTGTCTCCGGAGTATTGTGAATGAGCCCATAACCATCAGAGGGACTACGGAGCTGCCCAGGCCCCGTTGTTCCTTTTCTGGGCCGACCTGCCAGGAGAGCCAGTGAGCGCACCCTGCGTGGTGACTGGGGAGCCGGCTGTGGCTCGGAACTGGGCCCTGATGAAAGTGGTGTGCAGACGCCGCAGAACGTGTGGGCCCGTGCAGCTGGGACATGAGCATTGCTGGGCTCACTGCCCCCGCTGACTGTCTTGATGATGGAGCCCTGCTGATCCCATCCGAGGGAGTGGCCCGTAGTGATTTGAACAACACGGCTGGGAAACCTGGCCTGGCCGAGCAGTGGGCTGGTCCGCTGAAGACCCTGACCGGCGAAGTAGCCCCCAGAGTGGGACGGTGAAGAGCCCAAGGGCCAGGCGCAGGAAACTCCCGGCTGCTGACACTGTGGGCAGGAGGAGGCCTGGCGAGACTGAGGACGGATGCTGGGCCTGCGCGGAGCCCGGCGCGGCACGGTCCAAAGATCCGGTAAGCAGCCCTGGGCCTGACACGGCTGAGTTAAAAGGCGGGGCCCCAGCCTTGCTGGGCCTGTGTAGCCATAGAGTGGGGCCTACACTTGCAGGGCCTGTTGACCCATTGGGAGTTCTATATGCTGGAGGGGATGAGGGTGAGGGACTGAGGACTGCCCCTCTCCCGGGAGGCGACACCTAGGGATTGAGGCCCGGTCAGGGGCAGAGCTGGGAGACACAGTGACAAGCTGAGACCTGCACCCCCACGGCCTAGAGGACTGTACAGAACTTTGCGGAGGTGGCATCAGTACTCCGTGGCATGATGAGCCTCTCCTCCCTGTGAAACAGCTGGCAACCAGTGAGATAGGGCTGTGAGATAGGTCAGAGAAGAGACTTGCAGATCACATATTGCCTTGAGGGTGTGCCCCGACTGTAGACCACCTCTCAATACGAAATACCCGAAGCTAGTCAGCAGAGGCCCTGGAGCAGTAGAGTGGTGACGAGCATGAGAGACACATAACGAGGTGGTGAGGGTTCTGTGGGTCCTTGGGTGAGGCCCTCCCCCAGCGGGTTCCGAGACAGAGCACGTGGCAATACCCCAGGAGGCCAGAGATCAGCGACAATCGTATGAGCTTACCCCTACGTCTTTTTTCTTCCCCCGGCCCCCATCTACACGGGGATAGGAAACATTATCCTGAGCCCCTCCGATACCTGTGGCAGTATCACCCATTGAAAGGGAGGCAGTGAATGACACACAGGGGGCCTTTGCACTATTGCTGACATCTCTGGACTAACATCCCGGTGAGAGACTGGGAGGAACACCAACCACACCCACCAGCTGAGAAACCGGGTCTGGTGGCCTAACGCGCTAGGGGCGACTTGCAGTGACATTTAGGCGTAGGGACCCACTGGATACCAATCGCCAAGTCACCATGGCTAAAGACTTGGGGAAGATGTATGACCATTCCGTTTTGCGGGTCACAATTTGCTATTGTTTATGACTCACAATTTGCGACTCGCAAAATGGAATGTACTAATGTGTCTCAGACACATTTAGCGATTCCAAATTGGGTCACAAATGACCTGCCTCATCAATATTTGAAAAAGAAACAATTGATGGACGGAATGCTGGACAATGCAAACATTCACCCCCAGTCACAAGGATCTGGGTTAAATCCATCATTCTTTTGCTCACCACACCACCCCAGTTTGGACCCAGCCATATGCAAATCAGTCTTGACCCTGTTCCTTGTGGGAACAGTCCAGCCCGAACTGCGAAGCCAGGTCCTCCCTGGACCGGAAACAAGCATCCTGGGACCAGTTTCAGGGCTTCACCCTTCATCAGCCAGGCTAGCTTGAATCCAGTGGTGTAGTGAGCACGGGACCCACGTCTGGGCATACCCTTCCCACTTAGGGCGACAAATGCAAAAGAAACAATTGATGGACGGAATGCTGAACAATGCAAACATTCACCCCCAGTCACAAGGATCTGGGTTAAATCCATCATTCTTTTGCTCACCACACCACCCCACCCCAGTTTGGACCCAGCCATATGCAAATCAGTTTTGACCCTGTTGCTTGTGGGAACAGTCCAGCCCGAACTTCCAAGCCAGGTCCTCCCTGGACCGGAAACAAGCATCCTGAAACCGGTCCCAGGATGCTTGTTTCCGGTCCAGGGAGGACCTGGCTTGGCAGTTCGGGCTCGACTGTTCCCAGAAGGAACAGGGTCAAGACTGATTTGCATATGGCTGGGTCCAAACTGGGGTGGTGTGGTGAGCAAAAGAATGATGGATTAAACCCAGATCCTTGTGACTGGGGGTGAATGTTTGCATTGTCCAGCATTCCGTCCATCAATTGTTTCTTTTGCCGCCCTAAGTGGGAAGGGTATGCCCAGACGTGGGTCCCGTGCTCACTGCACCACTGGATTCAAGCTAGCCTGGCTGATGAAGTGTGATGCCCTGAAACCGGTCCCAGGATGCTTGTTTCCGGTCCAGGGAGGACCTGGCTTGGGAGTTCGGGCTGGACTGTTCCTAGAAGGAACAGGGTCAAGACTGATTTGCATATGGCTGGGTCCAAACTGGGGTGGTGTGGTGAGCAAAAGTATGATGGATTAAACCCAGATCCTTGTGACTGGGGTGATTGTTTGCATTGTCCAGCATTCCGTCCGTCAATTGTTTCTTTGCATTTGTCAGCCCTAAGTGGGAAGGGTATGCCCAGACGTGGGTCCCGTGCTCACTGCACCACTGGATTCAAGCTAGCCTGGCTGATGAAGGGTGATGCCCTGAAACCGGTCCCAGGATGCTTGTTTCCGGTCCAGGGAGGACCTGGCTTGGCAGTTTGGGCTGGACTGTTCCCAGAAGGAACAGGGTCAAGACTGATTTGCATATGGCTGGGTCCAAACTGGGGTGGTGTGGTTAGCAAAAGAATGATGGATTAAACCCAGATCCTTGTGACTGGGGGTGAGTGTTTGCATTGTCCAGCATTCCGTCCATCAATTGTTTCTTTTGCATCAATATTTGAGGCAGGTCGCAATTTGCGACCCATTGGGAATGAGCTACAATCACAGGGATGTTGGCCTGCTGGGGACAGCAGACCACCATGTCTGTGTTTGCTTTTTAAATAAAACAACTTTCCTTAAAGGAAAACATGATGCCATTAAAAAAAAGAAAAATTAAAGTTTCCTTTTCATTTTTTAAGGGCAGGCAGTGGTCCATGAGACCACTGCCTGCTCTTAAAAAATATTTTCGCATACATTCACAAAGGGGAAGGGGTCCACTGGGAACCCCTTCTCTTTTGCCAAGTACGTGGTAAACTGCGTTTGAATCGTACATCCCCCTGCGACTCGCTATTAGGAAGGGACTCCCTTGGCACGCCCCTTCCTAATAGCGACTGGCAAACCCTAGTTTGCGAGTCAATAATAGGTTACTGACTCGCAAAATAGAGTTTGTACATGCTACAACCCTTTTTAGCGGTCACAAACAGCCAGATTTTCCATTTGCAACCTCTAAAAACAGTTATGCGTCTGGCCCAAAGATCCCAAAATACTGAGGCAAGGCATACTGGACAGATTCACAAGGGTAATGGGCCTCAAGGCGGGACAGGACGAGGGGCTGACTGGCATGCCAGAGAATGCGGCCGGCGCTCCTCCAGACAATTAATGATTCAAGGGATACCCTGGGAGGAAAAATAGGAGAGGTCTGGTCAGAGGTCTCCCTGCTATGTCAGGATCTTCACAATCTATCAGAACTGGGTAACACATGCTGAAAGTAGAATCTCAGAAATGTAAGACTCACCAAAAGATCTCACCGGGGAAGTCAAGGAGCTTTGCATCACCTTTAAGGGTGTGGCATGGAGGGTAGATGATGCCGAAAACAGACCAGGGCGGAACAACCTGCACTTCGTTGGGCCCTAATATGGGGGCCTTATTAGATCAATGGCTATGAACACCTTACCTCGTGCACAATTCTCCCTGTGGTTTGTTATTGAAAGAGTCCACAAAGCCTTGAATGCAAAGCCCCAGTGTGGGCTCCGCCGAGACCTGCCATCGCCTGTTTTTTGAACAGTCAAGATTGAGACATGATCCTGAGAGAGGTGCAGAAACTGGGGGAGGTTCGCCATGTCCAATCCAAAATCATGGTGTTCCCAGATTACTCGAGGGAAGTACAAAAATGAAGGCAAACCTTTGACTCAGCCAAACAGAAACTGAGAGCCCTGAACATACAATATATGTTGCTGCTACGGGCCAAACTCAAGGTTATCTTTGAGGGTAAGACGTTCTTCTTTCTGACCCAGAAGAAATGTGGGCCTGACTCGAGGAGCGCCCAATCTGGTGCAGAAAAAGGGACAATCATGAGACACAGTTGCGGTAAACCCGAGAGAGGGCTGGGCCCAAAACGCAGGAGTTGGAGAGAGGCAGTGGGGGATGTGCTGGTACTAAGAGAAGAGTGAAGACCCCTCTCCAACAGAGAAGGCGAACCTCGAGAACTAGGCTCCTGACTTATACAGAGGGGGAGCAGGCCCAGAGGTGATCAAAGAAAAATAAACAGGATAAGCTGCAAAACGATGCCACGCCGGAAAAATCAGACAATGAAGGCTCATTGGACTCTGATGATAATCATGCACTACTGGAAGCAATAACTAATCTGGAGACAGAGGCCACGGCTGGGGCTTCTCCGGACCCAGCAACAGACTCAACACGTGACAAGGGAGATCCCTGAGTGGCAGGACGAGCCGGCGGGATTACCGAAGGAGAACTTTCAGCACGCTACAGGGCCCCCCCACTTCGAGATTTCTGAGTAGATGTGAGAAGCAGACTGAACGGTTCTTTCATCAGTTGTTGTTGTTTTATTGCTTTATTTCTTCCCACAGGTTTCAAACGAACGATCTAGGGCAGATCTGGTAAACTAGTTGAAGTTATCGTGGGAGGTTTACACTAGGGGAGGGAGAGCTACAGACCTCTCTGGCTTGACCCGTGACATGGTTGTCAAGTTGGCAGGTTTGAGGAAATGCGTGGGGGAGAGTGGTGGGGGCTGGGGAGGGGAAGAAAGTAGATGGGAAGTATAAGTTGTTGCCTCAAGTGATACACGCTTATGATATGTGTAGGTGCAGATGGTGGGGCTCATTGTGGAGAGGCTGAATTAAAAAACATTATGTGGACGTCAGGTCCAGGTGTATAGAGTGACGGGGAGTACTCCATACTGTCTTGTAATGTAAATGGACTTGGCAACAAGGGTAAGAAAGGGCTAGTAGCTAGATACATTAGGAGACACAAGCTTGATGTGGTTCTCTTACAAGAGACAAATCTGTGAGGTTCTCGTTGTAGTTTCCTGGGAAGAGGAGCATACATAACATTAGCACACACAGGTTTAACCACAGGATCCCAGGGGGTGGCTATCCTAGTGAGGAAAATACCCCCTTCCTTGCAGAGAAAATATGGGCCGACTCAAATGGGACCTGTATGGCAGTGAAGGGAATCTGGGGTTGGAGAGACGCTACCCTGATAAGTGTGTACGCCCCCCGAGACTCCAAAGGCCAACCTTAGATGCAGCGACAGGAGTGTTGATGGAGGCCATCTTCTCTGTTCACATTATTGTGGCTGACTTTAATGATGTTATGGACCCATTCCTGGACTGCACTAGCCCAGTAAAAGGACCCCAGAAGGAGACAGTCCTGACAGGTTTTGCAGATACCATAGGGCTTTCAGACCTTTGGCGCCGCCATCATCCCACTGACCATAAATACTCCTATTACTCAGGTGCACACAATGTGTTCTCCAGACTGGACTATATCTTTGCGCCGACTGGGAAGGCAAGGGGGTTAGAAAGAGCTGAATACTTGGCCAGGGGACTGTCCAACCACTCCCCGCTTTGGCATAAGTTCGTAACCCCGGACACGTAGGGATACACAGACCTGGAGATTGAACGCCTGGGAATTAAAAGACGAAACGGTGGCCAGGGAAATCAGAATAGACACAGATTTGGATGTTAATGAAAACAAGGACTCAGTGATGTCTGCTCTAGTCCTGTGGGAGGCGTATAAAGTAGTACTTAGAGACAGGGCACAGAAGATCATAGGCCGCAGGAAGAAAAGGGAAGTGCAGGAACTGGAGGCATTGGAGGCATTGAAGCGGATACTTATAGAGTTGGAGGGCAGACCGAGGGCCGCTCAGATCCGGTCCTATTTCGTAAGATCGAGATAACCTGCAAAGAATTCCAGGCACTGCCAGGGCTATGATCCTATCCATGCAGGATTGTTTGTATGACACAGGAAATAAGGCTGGGCAACTGCTATCTTGGCTGTGTAAGAATGTGGCAGAGGCCAGATGGGTGACTAAGATTAAAGTAGACGACGGGGTCTCGTGTGTTACACCTAAGGATTTCCCGTACAAGTTTTCAAGGTACTACGCAGCTTTCTATAAGGTCCAGCCATTGGCTGATGCTGCCCAAATAGATCTACCTGGGAGAGATATCACTCCCAACATTGACGAGGGATGACCGACAGACCCTAGGAGAGGAGGGGAGCCTAGCGGTGGTGTTGGCAGCTATTGGAAACTTGAAAACCGGAAAATCCCCAGGCCCCAATTGCTTCCCGGCTGAACTTTTTAAGAGAAATGCTGGGCTCCTAGGCCATATCTACTTAGGATGTTCACTGAAGCCAAGGAAACGGGGTGCACTTACACCAGATCTCCACAGCACCACTATTACAGTGATTCATAAACCAGGCAAACCGACAACACAGTGCAGTTCATATAATCTGATCTCCCTCCTGAACATCAAAACAAAAATCCTGGCTACTATATTAGCCACTAGACTTCTTCCGGTTAATAGTGCCCTAATACATCGGGACCAATCAGGTTTCATTCCAAAAAGATCGACCGGGCTCAACCTTTGCCGACTTTATAAATGGCTTGAGGTGGTTCGGAACAGGAAAGAATCCTACATAATTTTGTAACTAGATGCTGAAAAGGGCTTTGATGCTTTTCATTGGCCTTTCCTAAAACAGGTTTTGATGAGGTTTGGGTTTGATCCCAACTTTATTGCATGGATTGATTTTCTTTACACCGGCCCGGCTGCAAGATTCAGAGTGAACGGTGAGTTGTCAGATGTATTTCCCATAGAGAGGGGTACGAGGCAAGGATGCTCTCTCTCCCCTTTTTTATTTGCTCTTGTGTTGGAACCCCTTGCATGCTTAATTAGAACTCACCCAGACCTGACCAGTTTTTGGACGAGGGCGTAGGAAATAAGTTACAAACCAATATCATTGTATGCTGATGATATCCTTCTTTATGTCACCAAACCAACTGAAACGTTACCCGTTATCTTCCAGGTATTTGAAAGGTATGGAGCTCAAGAGGGATATCGCATCAACTGGGATACATAAGACTAGTCTATGCCCTGTGGGAGGCCCCTTTGCTGAATGAGACTGTCCCTGGCAGTTGTGCCTGGACAAGAAGGGATTTAAATATATGGGGTTGTACGTGACCTCCAATAAAGAAGTTAGCCTAGACCATAACATACGGAGGGTAATTACAGACTTTCAGGGGGATGTTGAAAGATGGAGGGCTCTCCCTCTGACGCTATTAGGGCAGCCGGCCATTTTTAACATGTTTGCACTCTCGAAACTCTTATACATACTCCAAAATACCTATCACAAGATCCCAGAAGATGTGTTCACCAGAATTGATAATGAAGTTAGAGCGCTATTATAATATGATGGTATGGTGGTCACCCAAGAGTGGCACTGGGGACACTGCAAAGGAATCAATATAATGGGGCATTTCCCTCCCAAGTATCATTGCTTACTATTGGGCTTCACACTTAATAGTGGTTAAGGACTGGGGGTATATGAGATCATCCAACATATGTACTAGAGAGGACCCAGTTCCAGGACCGTTCATACCTACATTACCAAATGGGGGGACAGGGTCCAAAAACCTACTGACAGTGACCCCGTTGACTATTGATGCCTGGAAAGAGGTGGAGAAGATGATGAAATGGGACAAGAGGTTGACAAGGGAGACACCTTTATGGGTGGGGGCACTTCTGAAGGAATTTAGGAAGCTGCCAGGTTTTGTGCAATGGGACGCGATTGGGATTTCTAAACTGTGGGACCTCATAGAGGAGGGTGCATTGATTCCCATTAGTTCCCTGCAACAGGAATACCAATTTCATAACACCAAATACTTACTGACAGAGAGGGTGGAGGTAGAGGACCTCCCGGAATATGCACCTCTGGAAGGATGGCTCCTCCAAGGGGAAATAGCAGGGAAAGCTGTCTCCTGGACATGTAAGATGATCATCAACAACGTTCCAGACACCCTGGGGAATTTCAAAGGGAAATGGTTGGGCAAAGTGGGTGAACTAGACAACACAGACTGGGAGGTGGCACTAATGCACCCAAAAAAGATGGCGATCAAGTCTCACCTATGACTAATCCAATATAAGGTCCTACACAGGGTATATTATGATAGGGTCCGCCTATATAGATTTGGTGGGGCTGAGACACCTAACTGCATTCGATGTGGGGCCAGGAATCGGATATTTATACACACTCTGTGGTCCTGCTCTGTAATAAGCGCATATCGGTCTCCAGTGGTTGAACAGCTACACCGAGTGTACACGGAGGCATTGCAATTTCCGTGTCTTCCACCCTCCCTTACAGAAACCACGCTAATCATCCTCCCGAAACTAGACAGAGAACCCACATATACAGGACCATACTGCCCTCTGGCATTACTGAACGTAGACTTTAAAATACTGGCGGGAGTCCTGGCAGGACGGTTAGCACCACTTACTCCGCACCTCATACATGCGGACCAGAATGGGTTTGTTCCTGCGTGTAACACTTCTCTCAACATGCGCAGGCTGTTTCGGGTAATGAGGTACGCCACAAGTGACTGGCCAGAGGCGGGCTGCCTGGTGTTAGACCTAGAAAAAGCCTTTGACACCGTTGAGTGGCCTTACATGTTTACGGTACTCCAGAGATACGGATTTGGACAATACTTTCTAAGCCTGGTCAAACTACTATATGGTGCACCCACAGTACGGGTTCGCACGGGCTCCTTGTTTTCACGACCCATAAAGATCTGCAGAGGCACCAGACAGGGATGCCCCCTCTCACCACTAATCTTCTCTTTGGCTATTGAACCACTAGCAATGGCCATGCGGCAATCTGCTGGGCACTGGGACATCCAATTGGGCATGGAGATGCATGCTATATCGCTTTATGCGGATGACATCCTGTTCTACATCAGGGATATCCAAGCAATACCACCAGTAATACCTGACACCCTTAAAATCTTTGCAAGACTATCAGGGTTACGTGTTAACTGGGGGAAATCATGCCTGTTCCCCTTTGTTCCCAGCACAGCAGCCCCCCACTCATGGTTGATGGCACGCCAGTGATGTGGGAGCCAGACATGTTCCGTTATTTGGGAATACGGATATACCACACGGACCGGGACATATTAGACGGCAACCTCATTAAAGCGGTCACGGCCTTGATGGCATAGATAGAGTCCTGTGGAACTCTTAGTAGTCTCTCAGTAGCAGGAAGGGCAGCGCTCATTAAAAACAAAACACGCTGCAGGGTAGTGCTCGCTAAATTATATCTAAGCCTGACTCAGGGGGGGCCGACCTTACCAAACATGCAACACTACTATCTGGCATCCCAGATACAATGGGAAGTGGGGTGGATGGCGGAACTACACCTAGCAGACATGGCGGGGAACGGACCCCCATATACCATAGATAAGCTTTTGCTCATTTTTCACCCCTGCACAAGGCCACATAGGTCCCTCTCTCTACTGGTGCAGGTGGCCCGAAATGCTTTCGTCGGGCCTTATATCTAACCAAGCACATCACGCCATATGTTCAGGGCCTCTATGATTTGGAACGCCCTGCCTAACGCCCTGCGCCAGATTACCTCGGAAACATTATTCAGGAAAGCAGTCAAAACATGGCTTTTCAATCAGGATTAATCCCTGGATTCTCTGAACTCCGTAAGCTATTGTTCACCACCTTTTGCTATAGCGCCAGGACACCTCTTCGGAGGTAGCTGTTCGCGCTCTACAAATGGCAGTATTATTATTATTATTATGCACCAGCTCTTCCGATACTAGGTATGCCAAGAGGAGGAGGCAGGGCTAGAACAGCAGAGCTTGCAGCCTGGCATGAGGCAGGGATACACGTGATAGGAGACCTTTATAACGACGGCACGCTACGGACATTTGAGGATCTGATAAATGAGGAGGGAGTCCCATCAGGACTCTTTTTAAGTCATGCTTCATGGGTGGGCACGCTGAGACGCCACTGGGGTGACATCATGCAAGAGCCACAAACACATTTACTGATGCAATACATAAACGTGATGGACACAGGATGACATCTAACTAAATGGTTTGCAGAGGCGCTTCGAGTACACTCTGCAAAAGATCTGGCACCCCTGCTGAGCCGTTGGGAGGTAGATTCAATTATATATAGTACACCGGGCATACCTCAGCCTGGACAAAATTAACAGGTTCTTTCACAGGACAGACGCATGCTGCCCGCGCGGTAAGTTAATCAACGCTTACTTCTTACACATGCTCTGGTCATGCCCCAAACTACGTATTTATTGAGTGGGAGTGAAACAGCTTTTGTCCACATGCACCAGCAGAGAACTTCCTAATACATGGGAGGTCTGTATTACAGGGATATTTGTTAGGGACAAAAAGCGTAGAGCCACTACCAGATTTCTGGAAATAGGACTTTTGGTGGCCAAGAGGCTTATCACAAAGTGCTGGAAAGCAGGGGGCCCCCCGACTCTACCAGCCTGGTCTCAATCCATACAGAACTGGTCTAAAGCGGAGGGAACTTCCGCCACAGGGAAGATACCCTAGGATTACGCAAATATCCAATTTCAGCCCCCTGGAATGTCATACTTACGACGCTCCAACTAGAATTAGCCCGGGGGATTCCATAGATAATCCCAACAAAGAGCCCCCTGAACCACACCCGCAATAGTACTGAAATCCTCACTAAGTATGGTCAGGTGCACATATCAAATTCTACACACAATATGGTTAAGTGCAGGGCTAAGGAAATGCAGTTGAGTACTCTAAACCATAGGAGAAACACAGCGGATGACGGTACATACCCCCACCATCAGTTAGGCCCACCCCCTTTCCTCCCCCTATTTTTCTGTGTTCTACGTAGTTTGTTAGGGCATAGTTGTTTGGTCAATGGCCACCGGAGGTACAGCACAGATGCATGGTTTTATAAGAGCGCTCGAACCAAACACACGCACAATTAGACTGGTAACTTCTGCACAAATATAATGGACTACTGTCATTGTTACATGACAGGATTACTGTACAAGATTTATTCACTGTAATGTTTGATTGCAGAGCTGACACATGTTTGTACACATGCTATTTGTTAACCAACAATTGCAATGACATGTATAAAATGTTTATTGCTTCTGTTATGTTCTCGTGAGAACCACTTAAGTATGTAATATGTATAATCTCTCAAAAAAGGCAATAAAATAAAAAAGAAAATCGGTCTACAGTGGTTGAAGAACTCAATAGAATACTGGACGTCAACCTACCCATTGATCTTAAATTTGTTCTGTTGGAGGTGCCCACGGATGTAGATGTACCCAGACGTAAACTCCTCTTTTGCAATCTGGGGCTTGTGGCGGCAAAACGTGATGTAGCAAGGCATTGGGGAGCCCACGAGCCACCCACTCTTCGGGAATGAAAAATTGGAATGAACCTTTATATGGTGGCTGACAGGTTTACGTATAAGGCTAGAGGATACCGAAGAAGTTCCATAAAATTTGGGGCCCCGGTCTCAGGTATTATGATATGGAAATGGAGGAGGAGGGTGATGAATACTCCCCATTGTGATATTTCTGATTCAGTGCTGATGCAAGAGGAGAAGCCTCTGAAATACACGGTCTCAACTGTGGGGGATATGCCTTTCTGTACTACAACATTGTGCTGTTACACGACTGTACGTTGAATCCCAAAGTAGCATTTGTGATAAATGTGATGTTTTGTGTCATGTGTTGTTTCAAAGAAAAGTCTGATACATTTTTTATTTGTTTTTAAGAATTGAGTTTGGTGACTTTACAAGCACACATTAAGGATCTAGTTGAGAAAATTAAAGACTGGAGAGGTTTGAAGAAGTACTGGGGAAGGGCAAAAAAGAAAGTTAGTACTAAAAAGAAAGCTACAGAGGCAGGAAAGAAAGCCAAAGGGTCTGTTAGCAATTTAAAATTAGAGACAGAGTCAGGATTTCCTCTGAGAGAAGTACATAGAAAGAATTATCTGCATGTCCCTTGGACTAGAGAAAATCTTTATACATTTACAACAAATTTTTAGGGGTGGGCGATAAATTCTCCTCTGCTGGCGGAGTTGGCGGAGTTTTGGTGACTCAATTCTGTCGACCGACATGTGGCAGATTTTTTTCTCGCCCACAGCTCACCAACAGGAAGTTGGGGAGCACAAGCGTGAATTAGCATTCCTTAGCACGATTTTCGGGTGAGAGGAGGGTACCAGGCAAGATTTTCCCAACGCATCGTGCAGGACCATTCGCGGTGAGAAAGGTGCCGCTCAGGTAGAAAATCAACTCAAGCGACAGCAAAACCAACTCGAGACGCAGCACCCTCTGTTTTTTCACTGTGGAACAAGCTCTGGGCGCTAAAAATCAGCGCGAACAGTGCGACGTGCCAATTTTCATCTGTTCGCGGAATCTCGCAGAGTTTTCATGCGAATTCCGATCACCCCTGCAAATTTTCCAAAATTGTAAGAGGAACATGAAAATTGGTTCAAGGAAGTTCGTAGATTAATGATAATTTTGAAAATGCTTTGAATAAATTATTTGAGATTGTTGTTTCTAGTGATCTATGGACTGAGTTTAAGATTATTGTTTCTTGACTAGCTGAGGAACCAGTTAGAGTTGCTTCTGCCTATGTTGCTTCTCTGACCAATTATCTTATGTCATCCTCATTTTAATGCATGAATCTATTTAAATCAACTGTTCCCTGTAAAATTTCTCGAAAGCCAGTCTATAAAATCCAATAATAATTTTCTTCTCTCTAGGAGGTTCAGCATGAACAGCAGTAGTCCCTGCTCGTACTTGGCAAAGTTATCAATGTACTCCCCAGTGGGGCACTCACTGATGGACCCCCTACTGCAAGTCCTGTCACTCCCCGTGTCTGTACACGGGTAACCACTCCTGCTGCACCCATATCTGGTACCATGGAAACCTGCACCTGTTTCTGCATCTCATCTGTGTATGGAGGGGTCTAGAATTCAGAAGATCATTTAAAAGGTTATCCTCCACATATGAATCGTGTTCTTGGCTTTGCTTCTTTCTGTCCCACTGATCAGCCTTCTTGTTGTCTGCTTTTCGGTGACATTTGCAGGGAAAACTCTTACTCCTTCTACTATATCTTCTCTCCAGCATCTCTCCTGATTGTCCCACTTGCTCTCCAACCATTGTCTAAATGAACTCTTAAACTGTGTTTTCATTTTCTTCCCCTCCTCTGTGGCCATCCAATCACACTTATTCAATGCCTCATATTGTATAGGTTTAGGTAATGGCTTTCTCTCATCAATTGTCTGCCTCTGGAAAACTACATTTCTAATGTTAAAGGTACCTTTTAAAGGAAATTGTAAATCCTTATCACAGGAGGTGTATTCGTGCCAATCTCGAATCCAGGTGCGAGAATAAAGCCCAAAATTCATCAACATTTCATTTTGTATGCAGGTGAATCCTCTGTAGGTATTTTCTGTCCCTCCATAGCAAGTACGCTAGGGGCTTTAGCTTTTTTCAACATCTATTATTCAACAGCTATTTTCAATCAAAATAATCACACTGAGGCTATGTCAAAGGCCAACCAATCACAGCGCGACTTTGACAGCAAACATTCAATGACAGCATGACTCTGTGGTGACGTCTCACCAATCCCAGCGTGACTCTTTGGCTGACTAACCAATCACAGCACCGCTTTTCTGTGAATGGAAAAACAATTGCATAGCCTTTCTCAATGAACGTACATTAATAAATAAATCTATACTGCGCAACCTAAATAGGTGAAACTTATCAAGTTAGAATAAAATGAATCTCACAAACAATAGAAACAAGGCTAGTACCTCAACAACACTTGCCAAACTCAATTTGCTCTAAAGCACTCTCCCGTCCAGTGACAATCCACCTCTGGCTAGAGTACTGAACTCCTGTGCATTGAAGAGCATATTGCACCAGCCTCATTAGACACACCGACCCTGAAAATGGTTAGTTCAGAAAATCCCTACCTGCGTGAATGTGGTGCCTCTCTTGAAACACAATACCATTTCTTGCAGACAAGTTCAACAAAGATATCTCAAGATCTTGGAATTCAACTAATCCGATAATAAAACCAAAGTTTCTTCAACACAAATCACGAATAAGCAAAGTACATAAAAATTGCAGTGATCAAACCACCAATTGAAACTAGAATCAACATCACATAACAAAGACTTCACATACAGGATAACTATCCATCACGCAACATAAAGATCTCTCAATAACACACCAGAACGCTCACAAACACACTAATCATTTTGCCCTATTCATACTTGCAATCCTCTTTACTCAGGGACAGCACTAGAAATCATGAACTAAGCAAATAATCCCCCAGGAAAATCCACCTTGGAAAATCCACTGAGACTGAGGACAGGCAAAAAGAGATTGGTTAAGCAGAAAGGAGATACTTTTATCTCACAACCATCCTCTGCTACCAAACGTTTGTGGGTGCGAGGGAACCCCTAAACTTATACACCCCAAATTATTACCTCAATAACTCGCCCACAGGTTGATTAATTGGTGATGGTGTTAAACCTCAATTTCATGAGGCAACGTGCCCCGAGACAAGGCACCCCACAACATAACTCAACTCAATTATTGAGATCTAGATCAGGAATAGAATTTAAGGGATTTATTACAAAAAGTCAAAAGATGTAGTATAGAGATCATAAATAAAAAATATCATGAAGTAACTGCGATGATGGCTTTCGGAATAGAGCATTACAGAATAATGTGCAAATCAATTTAATATTAAGTCCCAGGAGAGCAGTAAAATCAACAGAGAGAGGGACAGCAGCCCTAGAAGCATTCAGAAAGCTGTGGCTCACTGCCAAAATCAGGGGTTTATGTATAATTTTCTTACATAGATAATCATCAAGGGCCTGATTTAGATCTTGGTGGAACTTGTCCAGCCGTCACTTTTTCCACGGTTTCACCGCCCGGCTACTTGGCAGTCCGCCCTCTCTATTCAGACGCTGACAGATCTATGGAGTGCCAATTACTCAGTCAGGAATCATCACCTGCGTCGATGGCGTCATAGGCAGAAGCGGCTGTCGGTGGGAATCCAGCCAAGAATACCGCCGTGCCAATCACGATGTGCCTTTCCGTTGAGGAAACTGTGGTGGGAATACCTCCTACTTTGAGTTGGTGGAATCGAAGGAAATGAAGTGTAAATGTACCTTTTTTATATTTCCCACTTCCGTTTCCGTCTTGAACCCCATTGTCCAGGTCCTTCCTTTGCTGAGTCTACTTGACTACGATGGTAATCAGCTCCGCTGTCACCGGGATCTAGGTAAGTGTCTTTCACACTTGTCTTACTATAAATCGTGTGTTGACAATTTCTTTGGCCTTGAGTATTTGAACATTGCTCTTACATGCATATTTTTATGCGTAATGCATAAGTGTTCTTTTTACAACTTATCGAGGTAAACTGAACACACCCATATTGAAACTTTAAAAAATATATATATTGTTGTGGTGGTTGTGGGTGTTGTGCTTGTGATGTCTGTGGATGTGCATTCAATAGATTGTGTGTGTGTTGTTTGTGTGCAATGCCATATGTAAACAATGGGCATAACACATTACCTACGTATATTTTAGCAGCAAACACAACATATATGTGTAGTGACACATTAATAAGTAGTACTTACAAGTCTCCACTCCACCGGGGACTCACTGCATCAGGAATATGCTGCTAGGACAACGCCAGCTCATTAGGTAAATCTAAATGGGCTAGTCGGAAACTCTCCAGCCTGATGACGACAGAGTACTGTCAGCCAGCAGAGGAGTCTACCGCATCGACGGAGGTGCACTGCTTACGTGCCGGTAAACAGTCTGTTGATGTGGACGGCGGTTCAGCCAACTCACATCTAAATACGGCGGGCCGTACTCGTAACCGCTGCCATAGAGGGATGACGGGAGTGCCGCCAAGATCTAAATCAGGCCCTAAGTCTGCAGACTCATCATACAGTGAGTAAAAGAATTACATTCTTAGCAAATCAGGGCCTTGTTTTATGAAACATCCTATTGTCTTAGCACTACCTCACTACATGAGCACTACCTCACTACATGAGCATTGATTTCTCCACTCTATGCTAACGTCATCGGGAGATGGCAGGACAAACTAGTTATATGAACATTAGCAAAATATTATGAATGAATAGATTACAGTAAGCTTACAGAAGTTCCCTGGGGAAAGAATCATTGGGATCATGCTGGAAAGTTTTCATCGAGAACAGCAAGAACAACATCAATTGAAATAAACAAACATGACTCTGCTTGTCTGTTTGTTGTACAAATAACGAACAGTGTACATTGCAGGATGAGACATCCATTTTGAAAAAGATGGCGTCTAGGCCTAAATTGAGGCCTACGTAGCAAGAGTCAGGAAATCACACTTCTGTATGTCACGGGAATTTTGTTTAAAGGTCTACAGCATTACGTATGTGTGCACATATAAATTCAAAAGTAAAACGACGTTCTGCACGTTGTTACTAATGGACACAAATAAAGAATACACAAAAACTCAAACAGCACTCAGGGACTTAGAGACTTACCCTCCTGAGCCAAAGGTTGGTAGATTATCTAGGGCAGCTTTATGCCTAGATCATCTCTGCAGCAAAAAATGGTGCTGGATTAAAGAGAGTCCCGGATCCACCATTGTACTGCAAGGCAGTAGACAGGCAACTCAGGAAGATCACCACTTTAGGGCTACCATCTAAGTGTGTGAGCGGACACAGATGGTACACCACTCCGTGTCCAGGGGGCAGTATTTTGCCAGTATGTATATCCCAGTTCCAGAAATCGTTTAAGAAACTCTGGGGAATAGATAACTTTATGTCAGGTTATTAAAATTCCCTTTAATTTTTCAGGCTCCTTTAGATAATAATATGCCAATGGGTTAGATCTATCATCATGGTAAAATAGGTGAAGCATTTTTTGAATGATTTAAAACTGTCAATTGACTGCACCTGGCAGTGTTCCCAAATTATATATTTAACTAGGGCGAAGACTAAATGATTAATGAATGTGATGATGACCATAATGATGGAAACAAAATAACTCCTTTATAATGATCGGCATGAAGGTAAGGACCTCCATTGTCCAATGAAGCATACAAATTAAGATAGTTCATAATTTGTTTAACTGTGTCAGTGAATGAGGCACTTGCAACCTTGTAACAAACTTATAACGATGTAATCCAATGAAGAATGTATGGTATTTGAAACTTTTCCGTAGGACATACATTTTGTTTATGGCATTCTTTCCCATTCCATCACGGAATGGATATGCAGTGAATATGCAGTGATGTTAACAATACATCTCAGTGTGTGAAAAAATGTAGATGCAGCTCCTGTACCACAGGAGATGGTGTAAGATTTTTAAAAAGGCAATTACGAGGTATCATCATTAAAATAATAATCAACATAGCAAGTCACAAAAGAAATGATGAGATTGGAGCAACGAGCCAAATGTGTGGCCATGGTCGGCGGATATACCTGTCAATGCCGGAGCAACAGATAGAGATCTATGTGTAGCACTAACTGATTTCAGACATTGGTGTTACTGGAAGAGATGGAAGGAAAACTATTCTTGTTTCTTCAGCATTGGGCAGTTCAACTCCTGACAATGCAATTTCTTGCAAAGGTGCAGCGTTTTTAATTGATGTAGATTCATGTATTTGTAGTAATGCTGGAACAGTTACAATTACAGCAATCTTGCCTGATGGAGTAACAGGTTGAATCACACAATATATTTCCCCACATCTTCCCTCATTTTCTTACATAGAAAATCTTATAAAAATATTTACAAAACACAAAAAAGACAATGATGAGGCATAATCATTAAAATATTAATCAACATTGCAAGTCACAAAAGAAATGATGACATTGGAGCAATGATCCAAATGTGTGACCATGGTCAGCGGATATACCTATCAATGCCGGAGCAACAGATAAATCTGTAGCACTAACTGATTTCAGACATTGGTGTTACTGGAAGAGATGGAAAAAAACTATTCTTGTTTCTTCAGCATTGGGCAGTTCATCTTCTGACAATGCAATTTCTTGCAAAGGTGCATCGTTTTTAGTTGACGTAGATTCATTTATTGGTGATAATACTGGAATAGTTGCAATTGGAGCAATCTTGCCTGATGTGGTAGCAAGTTGAATCACACAAGATATTTTCCCACAACGGGATCAGTACTTGAAGCTGACTGCAAAGCTGGCATCTCCACACACTCAAACGTCTCTGGGATGAGATCACTGATCTTAACGTGGCTGATCTGGGGCAACTTCATAATAAGGAGAGAATGGACTGGTTTAACTTGGAGACACTTTGGCACTGATAGCGGGCCGCTGAATTGAACAAGCCACATGATGCTTTGGTGTGATCCATCAAAATCTTTTTTCCTTCCTGTATTTTCCACACCAGGCATTGGTAACAGCATTACTTTGTGAGTGCCTTATTCCCGAGAACTGGCACAGGTGGCCTGTAGGGATCAGGATTTCACTGGAATTGAGACCATTGACTCCGATGCTAAACACACTCCTTCCCTCGTCAGACAAATAAGTTCTGTAGTGAACTCCAGAATCTGAAGTGAATGTACAGTGGAAAACAGGAGAGTGGCAGTGACCAGTCTCAAGATAACCATGCTACAATCTGGGCTCCAAATGCAAAAGTCCACTTCCAGTGGTAGAGATGCTGAGAGCTAGGATGACCTGTAGTATTCTAAGTTGGAGCAGGAATTCCAGAATGGCATCAAGCAAAGTTCAGTATCTGTGGATGGCTACTTTAACCTGAACTGCTCTAACCACCTAGGAGAACCAAAGGGGACTAAACCAAAAAAGGTGCATGGATCACAAACAGTGTAAACTACGTGATCAGAATAGAGAACCCATCAACCACTGTTGCCAGCCAAGGTGTAATGCTATGGCTCATGCTTAAATCTTTCCAACTTTTACTGACCTGGAACTGTCCAAAACTTTCTAGCTCGTTCATGAATGTTCTGGCTTTTCCAGAATGTTGCAGCTCTTATGGAATGTGCTGGCTCTTTCCACTTTGCTCCAAAAATGTTCATCTGTGTTACCCTGTGACTCCACCCTCTTTTGCCTTCCCAGCCACCACTGAGCAGTCTGCCACAGTCTCCAAGGAGGGCCCTTACAAGCTTGTATCATGGAGCCTGAAAAATAGGACCACATTCCTGTGATACTGGACACGATCCCTGGAGAGTGTGAGCTACAGAATTCCTAACTTTAGGAAGGTCTGAAAGGTTGTCAATTGGGTCTGTTCCTGGACTAACTATCCCACTTTTGTGAGCCCACCTGTGAACGACAACTTTCTGTTCAGTGGCGGTGTCAGGCATGCACTTCATCTTTGCAAGTCTTTCTCTCACTTCTTGGATGTTCCGTAATAGACAAATGTGTGAGACTCTAGGAGATGAATCACTGTTTGACTCTGCCTCCCCAAAGAGCTCAATTTTGGGCACATACGTAGCTACCCCAAAGTGCATTTCATATGGGTATGGCCATTTAGTATTCCTCTAGGCAAGTTATTGAGCGCTTGCTGAGCCCTGCATGGGGTAAGATAACACCAAAATCCCGAATCCACTATCCTAGCAGTCTAGGCTATTTTAAGAATGTCCTTGGCTAGTTTGGCAGTTCCATTTGATTCTGAATGTAAAGGATGCAACTATAGTAGTCATACTCCTAGAGCAGGCATAGCATCCATACCTATCTTAGCGACGGTTGAAGGACCATTGTCTGAATGAAAGGCAGAAACTGCTCCTATTGCTACTATGCACTGCATGTCTTTCTCAACCGCTTAAGCAATGTCATGTGTGGCCACACCCACAGAAGACTACAGCAAAAATCAGCCTCAACAAATATATACAATATATTGAGTAACTATTGTCAATTGGCCAACATAGTTGAAATCAACATCACTGAAAGGTTTATCGAATAGTGCTGGTCTTACAACAGTAGAATGTTTCATTTGGTGACAACATTTACATTATTGCACATATTTGTAGGCTTTCTTTGGTAGATAAGGCCAACAGTATCACTGCTGTAGCATTGATACTGTAACACTGACCACAGAATGAGCAGAAGCTAACCCTTCATGAGCTGTTCCATTAACCCTAACCTAACTTTCTCATTAGGCATTTGCCAAACCTCGATCGCCGGAATAAAAACCATAGGAAAGCTGTCTTTGTTGAGGCTACGTGGATATTCAGAAAGAAAAACATCAAGGGAATTTTTCGCTTTCAAAGTTACCTGCATTTCCTTCCTTATATCTGCATCGATCTGTGTTTTAGATCGAGTCACAAAAACAACCTTACAGGTGTGCACAGCTGTTTTTGCAGCTAAATCAGTTGCATAGGTCCCTATAGTGTGAATTTCTTTACTTTTATTGGTCATTGTGTATTGTACTTGAACCAAAGATTGCTTATCATTTAGGATGGCTACCTTTCCCCAAAGCTGCTTTGCCTCTATTGATTTAACCTTTGAATCTCTGAATCGATTTAGGCACCAATGTGGTAGGTCTACATTGTAACCTTGCATACATAATGCTGAATGCAACACTTTTAATATGGGAACCGACGGATCAGCTTTTTGAAGGCCCAGGAGAAGAGCATGAATCTCAGCTATTTGTGCAGTTGAATCACCTAAAGTTTAATGTGAGTAAGTAGCACTTTAAAGTCACCATCTTAAAAGATCGCCTGCACTGCAGCACAAGCTATATTGTTGGAATTTTCATCATACATATAATGTGATTTGTAAGTTATGGAGGTCAAATGGCCTGCATTACAAACTATATGTGTGTAGTCTGAAGTGCTATGAATATAGGTAATTGTTATGTTTTTCTTGTTGTCCCGTGACAAGAAATATTTTGTCTCTCACATGTCTGCTTGCAGTCCATGTAGAATAGCTGTCATGCATATCTGTCCAATTCTTCTCAGGAAAGGTGAGCATCATTAGATAATGCAATGGCTTTACTCACTCTGTAATGTGACAAGTAAGCTTGCCCAACGGTCAGCAACCCCATAAAGGCTTGCAACTTTTTCACTGTATTTAGAGGATGCAAGGTGTCACATTATTGAAAGAAATCTGATGCCAATGCCAGCCTTTTACCCTCACAGAATAACTCATATCCCACAAATATCAAATTAAGGTGAGAAACCGATGGTGAAAGTGGTTAGATTATGCAATTCAGGCACTCTATGTTTGATAAATATCCATATGAAATGTCTAATTTGGTTTTATATTTGTCCTTAATAAATTCTTCATTAGTCAATTATTGCATGCATTTCGCACCACTTGTTTGCGTGTGAATTCACATTTCTGTGATCCAATATTATTCTATAGGAAATCTCTCATTTTAACACTGGAAAAAGAGGAGTGTTCGAAAAAGAAGAGTGTTCATGGTCGAGTGATGTGGTGCTATCATATCTTCAAACTGTAATTGAGCTAGGATGCTCCTTATAATGAGTTTTGCCTCTGGTTTAATGGATATTGACCCTGCACCTGTGTTTTTGTTTCCTAATGGGAATCACCTGTGGCACAGAGTCTCTATGTTAACCCTCTTCATTTCTATATAATTCCGGAGCTTGCTTTGAAGCTCAAATGTGTACTCACTCACATGTGTACTTGTCTCTGAGATCCTCATGCACTAAGGAGGAAAATTAGTCAAGTAGTACCTTGTAGGAAATTGGGTTACTGGTTGAGGGGGTGAAATCCTACTGAAACAGCAACCACAATTCCTGTCAGGGAGAAGCCACAAGCAAACCCCATATGAACCTCTGCTTAACCCCAAAAGCCGTCAGGCTTAACTTAGAGGCAATGTATAATGTATTTATGCAGCACTTCAAGCAGCAATAAAGTGAAAACGCAACATAAGAAAAGTCCCCCACCACTTTAGAAAAATAGAGTCAATGTAATAAATTATTTGAGACCAAAATGACCAAAGCCCAACAAGTAGAACTGCATTTTTAAAGATTTAGGTGAAATTAGTGTCTAAAAGCGTAAAGCGCCAACTGTGGTTATCTGGTTGCGCTAGACCAGAAGAAAATCGCAAGTTCAGACCGACCACGATGGAGCAAGGGTCAGATACAGGGACCAAGTTAGGTGCACTAAACAAAGTAGCTTAAATCTGGGTTGCGGAGCATTCGCAAGATCCAGCGTGGAGGATGTGTCATGCAGCGGTGGTTCTGATGGGCTGCGGACTGTGATGCGTGTCCTGCATTTAGGATGCATCGTGCAGCTGTGATTCCAGGGAGCTGCGATGAGGGGACCTGCATCGCACAGCAGCGGTTCTAAGGAGTTGTGGGTTTGCAATGCAAGGCCTTGCGTTAAGGAGGTGTTGCACAGCAGCGGCTCTGAAGAACTGCAGGGTCCTCTGTCAGGGATGTGTTGCACAGCTGCGGTTCCAATGCAGAACAGCGAGCTGATGCGTCACAATGTGTTGGTTCTGCTTGGACCACAGCTGAGCTGGCAGAGCACCTTCAGGCCCACTTCCAAGGGTCCAGGTCTAGGGTGGCACCACTTGGGGGAAAGACTCACAGCAGGCCAAGTCGAGGTGCTGGTTTCAAGGTGGTTGGAGCCTTGTCTGTCCCTGAGGCTCTGATCAAGATGCCAACCAACTAGCCCTCAAAGGCACTCTGGTGGTCCAGGGTTCAAGGTACAGGTCCAGTACTTTTCTCTCAGGCAGTAAGGCAGTAGGGCAGCAGAGTAGCAGTCCTTCTTGCAGCAGATCAGCACAGCAGTTCTGAATCTTCCACAGGTCTAGAGGTGTACTGAAGAGTTGGGTCTGATGGTCCAATATTTATGTTTGGTGTCAGCTTTGAAGTAGGAGAAGGTTCTGGATGCTTCCACAGCCAGAGGTGTTTGGAATTTCCGTCCTCACTGCCCTCGCCCCAGCTAATCTGGGGGCACAAAAGACTAGTGTCAAAGCCTTTGTGAGTGTGCTAGAGGAGAGCCTTTGCGATGTGCACCTGTGATAGGTTACTGCATACAGACGTGTGTGCCGGAGCGCTTCGGATCAGTTACACAACATGATCGATACTGCAAACAAGCGATCATTATGGCTGGAAGAATTTCTCCATGAGCATCTTAAGTGGCCTTTTGCACATAATGGTTTGATTAATTCATGCCCTCATGTGGTTAAAACACACTGATCGTCCACAGTGTCAGCTTTATTTACGTGAGGTCTCTGCATCCAATGACTGATCCAATGCAGTGTTTTGAAACAACCTTGAGCTTCAGGTTGCCTTTAATTAAAGTTTGTTGAAGAACCCCAGAAGGCCAGCAAGACTCCAACCAGGGTTCCCATGCTGTCATATACAAGTTTTGACTGGAGACCACAAATAACAGATTTGAATTAACTTGCTGCCACATCTGAGCTGTCCAATGGGATTGTACCCCTCGAAAGTATATCCCGCTTTCTCCACATCCATCTCACTAATTGGATGCTTCCCAACCTGCGTCCTGATGATGACCCTGTCTAAATTGTATGCACAGGGTCAAACCATTGACACAAAAATAGCGTACTGTTTATATTTTGATTCTGGAGCATTTCACTCTGTGTTAAAGTGTGTACCAACCACCTTTGCATCCTGAATCAGTCAATATTCAGGTACATTTGACTGTATAGCACCAGCACACTTTGCACTCACTTATCTCACTTGCACTGCGCCGGTTCACTGTGTGGGATCACCTTTTTACTTACAAAGTAGCTTGATCTTGAAATTGCAATGATTTTTTCTATTGGTGAACAAATTGAATAAAACTGTCTTGTTTATAAATGGAACCAATCTGTTGATGGTTAAAACTAATTTTTTCCAAAGAAGTAGAGATTCACACTTCCTTCTTGAGGGAACACTACTTTTCGTTATTACTAGATTATCCAGGTGCCAGGGTTACTGCGTTGCCACTTGTTCTCATATATACGTGGGTAGGTGGCACCTATTCCCCCTTTGTCTCACTGTCTGGGAGCAATACACAAAGACCAATCGCCAGCTACACCTAATCATGTGACCCAGGACACAGGCTGTAGGCACCAAATAGTTGGGAAAAGAAAATGTCCACTTTCTAAAAGTGGCATTTTCTGAATTTTGACTTAAAATTCTTCCTTACTATTGAAGAGGGTTTTAAATTACACCAAACTTGAGATTCCTACCTGCTCCCAATTTAACGTTATCACTTATTAAATGTCATAATGTAACCCAATAATATCCTATAGGAGAGGCAGGCCTTGCAGTAGGGAAAAATTAATTTAAGAATTTTTCACTACCAGGACATGTAAGCATAAAAAGTGCACGTCCAACTTTTTAAATACACTGCACCCTGCCCTATAGGCTGTTTAGGGCCTACCCTAGGGTTCACTCATATGTATTAAAAAGGAAGGTTTAGGCCTGGCTTAGGTCTTCAGCAAGGTCGAAATGGCAGTACTGCACACCAGGCTGCAATGGGAGGCGTGAGGCATGTTTAAAAGGCTACTTAAGTGTGTGGCACAATGAGTGCTGCAGACCCGCTAGTAGAATTTAATTTATAGGCCCTGGATACATGTAGTACCACTTAAATAGGTACTTACAAGTAAATTAAAGGTGCCAATTGGTTGTAAGCCAATTTCACCATGTTTAAGATATAGAACACAGGCGCTTTATCACTGGTTAGCAGTGGTAATGTGCACAGAGTCCTAAAAAGCCAACAAAAACGGGTTCAGAAAACAGGAGGGTGAAGGCAAAACATTTGGGGATATCCCTACAGAAAAGGGCCAAGTTCAACATACCCCCGCTACATGAGGTGTACCCCTTATAAAAGGTGGAGGCCAACCATATTTAGCTAGGATGATATAGATATGATGGCCTAGAATGTGGACCGAGCAGTGACTATTTGCTGAGATTAAGTGATGCATTTCATCCACCACCTTGTTGCTGTTTGCAGGTAATGTCCTAAGTGAGACAGGTAAAGCCATACATGGGTAACATGCTCACTGTGCCAGAGAAATCTAGCTGCACCCTACTGGCAAGCCCCAAATAGCCTGAATCAAGTCTGGCATTGCTTGTGTTCCATTCTAGAGGAGGCTTGACTTGGCTATTCAGGGTGGGCTGTTCCCACAAGGAGCAGGGTCAAAACTGATTTTCATAAGGCAGCCTCTGTCCAGAGTGGCATGGTGGATGAAAAACAATGGACTGGATTGCAGCCTCGAGCGTTGCCAAGTGGCTGAGATTAATTCAAGGAATCCATCCATCACAATAATATTTCTTGCAATATCACCAGAGTATGGCCTTATTGTGCGCAATATATCACCTCCCATCTATATTTCTGCACTATAAACTGTTAAGGGAGTTTGTGTTTCCATCTGATGTTTCTATCTGAATATATTCTTTACTCGCAGTAGTGGCTAAATACTCTTTGAGAGTCCGGTGAACGATAGTTACGCCCACTGCGCTGTCCAGAAGCGCTACATCCCATGTTCTGTTCGGCAAAAGTACTCACAGTCTTTGAGGCATGTATATTTTTCTTGGTCAAACCAGCCACTTTCTTATTCATAAAATTAATGTTTGGTTACAAAACGTTCTCTTCCTTCTTTATACTAGGCTCTATGTCATGATTAACATCCCACTTTTCTGTCTTGCTTACTCTTCTTTACTATGATTCGTCCGCCCCTTTCTTCTCTTTCTGTAGGTCTGTTGCTTTCACGGGAATCCTGCGAAGAACGGCCATCGGTAGTCTCTCCAACTGTAACCACACCTTTAAGACTGCTGTGGAGGAGAGCCAGTCCTGGTTTTGTCTTTAACTTTCTGCTTTTTCTTAATTGTAAAGCTTTCTTCTTTACTGTTTCCTCTGACTCCCTCTCAGACTTGAGTTGTGGCTTTGAAGGGGGCATACACAAGGTATCTCGACCAATGGAGATTTATAAACATCTGAAATATTTTTGGGTAGTTAGCGATCCTGTAGGGGAACAGCAGCCAGATGCTGGTGTATGGCCAACAAAGCCACCTCCTCCTGGACACTGCAAAGAACTATTGAAGAGACAGTGCTCAGGTCACATATCAACTTTGCACTCAAATCAACCGCTGGAGAAGCCTCATTTTCTTGTTATATTGGTTTCAGAACCCCCAGTAATACTGCCAAAGAGGGTGTGCCAAGCGTAGTAGTAATTATACTAGCAAATATAGTTCCCCATGTACGGCAATCCTCTTAGTTAAAAGTCTATGTCTATCTTGGGGTGGTGTATGAGGACTGTAAGAAACTGGGTTAGTAGTCAATGTGGGGACTACCCACCTTGAGTTATAATCACAATCCTTGTCAGGGTGAAGCTTTAAACTCACATTATTACCTGATCTTAACACCTGGTACTTATGGCACAGGGCAGTCAGGCTTAACTTAGGGCAATGCATAAAGTATGTATACAGTACCAAAACAATAATAAAGTCAAAATACAATGCAATAAAAAACATCCAAACAGAAATATAAAAAATAGAGAAAATGTTTAATAAATAAAATTACAAAAAAGACAAAAACAAGGGGAGATATTAATTTTTAAAGGTCTAAATAAAAATAGTGCCTAAGCTCCATCTGCTGTCTACTGGTCATGGTAGTTCAGAACCTAGACATGAAATAAGGCCAACCGCAATAGAGCGCGGGTCAGGTACATAAACCAGGTTCGAGCCGGTCTGAGTTTTTACCTTGGGACTTAGGGGCCTATTTATATGTTGGCAGATGGCCCGTTGATGTGCCAGGAGGAGGGAGTAAATTACTCTTGGTGGAGGGACTGCCCGCCAAATTTATGAATGGTCATCAAGCTGGCAGTCTTTTATAAAGCAGTGGCAGGAACCGCCATCACAACGGTTCCATTTGAATACATAGCGCTGCTTGGCGCAGGGATGCATCAGCATAAAACAATCCTGCACCTAACAGTTTTATTTTGTTATTTAAAAAAAAATCCTAAAACAGAATTTTCTTTTCCAAAATGAAAACAAAATGCCCCCTTCGCCATGGGAGTTATCTCCCATGGCAGGGGGAGCATCATTTACATTTTACTATCCCTCACTGCCAAGGTTTGGAAGTCTGAAACCTTTTTTGGAAGTTGAAAACCTCAAGTAGTATGAACCTGTAGCCGATGAGGACTCCACGAGGATGGATTCCTTTCGGTGAGAGGTCTTACTGAACAGGATTTGCTGCTGCAGAGAATAACGTAGTGGTAACTACCGTAAACTCACGCCGACCGGCGACGCACCTTGGCCGGATCGGCTGACAGGTAGGTCCCAGTCATCTGGTGGTTCTTGTGGCACTTTTTGCTGGATTTTCTTCTAGTACCAAGTTATGAGATTAGGCAGGAGCAGCATCTCTATCACCACTTCCAAGGGTCCAGGACATGGGGGCACCACTTGGACTGGTTAGGACTCACTCCAGGCAGAGCCCACGGGCAGGGTTCAAGGTCTATAAAGCTTGTTATGTCCCTGTAGCTCACAACTTTGAGTTACTTTGATGGTCCTGGGTTCAAGGAGCAGGTCCAATTCTCCTTCATTCAGCAGGGCAGCAAGGCAGTCCTTCCAGCAGCAGGGCAGGCCTTCTGGCAGCAGGGGGAAACAGCCATTACATCGCTGCTGTTACCACGCATGCCATTACAATGCATGCGTTACCCCGCATGCATTGTAACAACGCATAGTCTTTACTACGCATTTTTTACAACGTATGTGCTTTTACCACGCATGCCTTTACAACAAATTTTGTTGTAAAGGTGTGTATGGTAAAAGCACATACGTTGTAAAAAAATATAGGCGATCCACGTCTTTGTGATGTAACAGAGGCTCTTCCGTTTCCTCACAATGACATGCACTGCCCCTCAGACCCGACGTGCAGCAGGAACCAGGAGGAGAGAGAGGAACCACGAGGAGAGAGAGGTAAGGGGGATTATACGGTAAAAGGGGGTCGGGTCGTGCAGGGTAGTGTGTTAGGGTTTGGGATAGGGTTGGGGGGTTGTGCAGGGCAGTGTTTTAGGCCGGGAGAGGACTGGGGTTCGGGGGTAGGGTCATGCAGGGGTAGTGTTTTAGGGTAGGGTCGGCGGGTCGTGCTGGGTAGAGTTTTAGGTAGGGAGAGGACTGGGGGTCGGGGGAGGGTCATGCTGGGGTAGTGTTTTAGGGTTTAGGGTAGGGTCAGGGGGTCGTGCAGGGTAGTGTTTTAGGGTAGGGAGAGGACGGGGGGTAGGGGGAGGGTCGTGCAGGGGTAGTGTTTTAGGGTTTAGCGTAGGGTCAGGGTCGTGCAGTGTAGTGTTTTAGGGTAGGGAGAGGACAGGGGAGGGGGTAGGGTCGCGCAGGGGTAGTGTTTTAGGGTTTAGGATAGGGTCGGGGGTGTGCAGGGTAGGGTGAGGACTGGGGATCGGGGGAGGGTCGCGCAGGGGTAGTGTTTTAGGGTTTAGGGTAGGGTCGGGGGGTCGTGCAGGGTAGTGTTTTAGGGTAGGGAGAGGACTGGGGGTCAGGGGAGGGTCGTGCAGGGGTAGTGGTTTAGGGTAGGGTGAGGACTGGGGGTCGGGGCGGGTCATGCAGGGGTAGTGTTTTAGGATTTAGGGTAGGATCGGGGGGTTGTGCAGGGTAGTGTTTTAGGGTAGGGAGAGGACTGGGAGTCGGGGGAGGGTCATGCAGGGGTAGTGTTTTAGGGTTTAGGGTAGGGTCGGGGGTCATGCAGGGTAGTGTTTTTGGGTAGGGAAAGGACTGGGGGAGCGTCGTGCAGGGGTAGTGGTTTAGGCTAGAGTCAGGGGGGTCATACAGGGTAGTGTTTTAGGGTCTAGGGTAGGATCGGGGGTCGTGCAGGGTAGTGTTTTAGGGTAGGGAGAGGACTGGGAGTCGGGGAGGGTCATGCAGGGGTAGTGTTGTAGGGTTTAGGGTAGGGTCGGTGAAATAAGTAGCAGCGGACGCCTTCTTGAAGGTTTACAAGTTTATTTCAAAGTTCGTCCACCCGACACACGGAGCGTCCTCTCGGCCAGCCGTCCGGATAGCAACTGACTCATGCCATCCGAACCCTGCACCGACGTACGCTCCATGTGAGAGTCCTGGACCGCGTTCAAACGAACAAAACTAAACATTATCCATAACACAAGTATCGCGCGCTGATCGCGTGAAAGACGCCATCAGCGCGCGATGTACATTACCATCAATAATACAGTATTAAACACAGTATAACAACTATAACATCACCTTCCCCCTTAAAAGAAAACAAAGTAAGCAATTCACAAAGTAACGAATTAAGGTAATATGAACAGGGTCAATACCTAATAAAATCGTCAAACCTTTTGGAACGTTTATAGTGCGACCCCTGGAAGAGCTAATGCTCCCCCTACTGTTGACTGGCTGAGCGGAAATGTTGCCCCCAACCTGACTTGCACTTGTGACTTGAGGTGAAAAAACATGATCACGAGAACTAGCAGATTCCTCAGAAACCAACCAGTGCTCCCAATCAAGTCCATCCACGAAATTTCTCTGTCTCCCTTGCAATATTCTGGCTTGTTCAGTAGAAACTTTAACTAGTTGTCTTTTGTTCCACCATCCTTTTCTTCCGACAAAAGCAGCTCCCTTACTAACCTTGCATCCTGCTCAGGCGTCAGAAACTTCGACTCCCCCTTTCTAACTTTGTCAGGTCTCTTAATTAGGACCCAATCACCGACAAAAACATCCTCACCATCCAAATGACACCTCTTATCAAAATTTTCTTTCATTTGTAATTGTTTGGCGTGAACTCTATGACAAACATCTTCAAAATCAACCATTGATCCAGTAGACATGTCCTTCAACCAAGATGGAAACAACGTGGTATGAGCCTCTCTACCCCTTAAGAATGTAAAAGGTGGTATCCCAGTCGTACAGTGAGGGGATGTGTTATAACTCCAGATCTTTTGTACAATAAACTCGCCTACATCCAAACCTGAAGCTAACGCAGTCTGAATACCTTCTTTCACCACTTTGTTACCCCTTTCGACTAAACCGTTAGACGTGGGAGAGTATAAAGCTACTTTAAGATGTTTAATGTCTAACTTTTTCAGAAACATACACATCCTTTCTGAAACAAAATGCGTGCCGTTATCTGTCACAATGATTTTAGGAGCACCCTCCAACGAAAATATTTTGTTTATAAATGAAATGGTTGATCCAGTATCAGGGGACTCTACGAAACTGTGGTACATCCATTTGGAAAAATAATCGACTGCCATTATGACATATTTCTTATCTTGACCAAGTGTTGAGTAAGGCCCCGAAAAATCTAAACCAATCTTTTCCCATGGGGCTTTAGGAAACTCAGTAGGGTGCAAAGGCGTCTTTAAGGTCCGCCAATGCTTATCTGATAGAAGACATTCAGGGCATCTATCAATAACACTCTTAACTTGTGAATCCAAAGAAGGCCACCAGTAATGTTGTTTAATTTTCATTATAGTCTTAGTGGATCCCAGATGTCCCATGTGAGCTTTGCTAATGATAGAAAGCCGTACCCCTGCGGGGGGGACAAACTTATCGCCCCTTCGAACGATACCGTTTTCAACGGATAGTTCGTCCGACACTTGAGCGAAAACACGTAAATCACCGCTCAGACATCTAGATTCAGGCCAAACACAAGTTGAATAATTAACTACTTTTTTTAAAATTGCATCGTTCTCGCAAGCTGTTTTCCAATCACCCTCAGACAACACAGAATCATACTCCTGGACTGCATCTACTAGTGCTGCACACTCAATATCCTCCAATAGGGAGTCTTCTTCATCATCTTTGTCCATATGTAACCTGGACAGACAGTCCGCTCGGAAATTTCTTCCACCTTGTATGTGTTTCACCACAAAGTTATATTCTTGTAGCTTTGAAACAATCCTCATTAGCCTGGCAGACATATTGGAAGTATTAACTTTGTTAAATATGTATACCAAAGGTTTATGGTCAGTTATCAACTCAAATTTGCGCCCCCAGATGTACATCTTAAACTTCTGAACAGCCCACGCGCACGCAAGAGCTTCACGCTCAATTGTGCTGTACTGCTGTTCAAAATGTTTAAGTGCTCTGGACGCAAACGCTACAGTGTGTTCCTGACCATCCACTCTTTGGCTTAGAACTGCACCAAGGCCAAAAACACTTGCATCAACAGTTATCAGTGACACACAGTCGTCTCTAAAAGCATGAAGTGCTTGGGCAGAAACAATTAACTTTTTTACATTCTTAAATGCTGTTTCTAAATCGTCAGACCATTTGAAACTATGACCTTTTCTAAGTAATACTCGTAAAGGTTCCACAGCTTGTGCGTAACATGGTACGAACCTAGCATAGTATTCTGCTAGGCCTAAGAAAGAGCGTAAAGCGTCTTTATCCTTAGGTGCTTTAGCATCTTCAATAGCTCTGATCACCGAAAATTTCGGTTTAATCCCTTGACAAGATACAGTATGGCCTAAGTATTCCAATTCCTGCACTGCGAATTTGCATTTATCAGACCTTACTGTCATTTCCTTAGATCTTAAAATCGTTAGAACACGTTTAAGAATGTCGTTGTGTTCCTCAAATGACTTAGCATAAATTAGAATGTCATCCAAATATGCTTGAACGCCCTTGATGTCATGAAATAGTGAGTCCATTAACTTTTGAAATACACTGCCGGCTGATGCTAAACCGAAGGGGAGGCGAAGGAATTTGTACGCCCCGAAAGGAGTGACAAATGTTGTCAATTCTTGGGACTCTTTAGACAGTGACACTTGGTGATATGCTGATCTCAGGTCGATCAAAGAGAACCACTTAGCACCACCCAAATTTGCTAATAGTTCATGGATTCTGGGTAGTGGGTGGCAATCCACCAATATGTTCTTATTAAGCGAGCGCAAATCCGCGCAAAGTCTGACCTCGCCGGACTTTTTGCGCACGACCACGATGGGTGCCACCCACTGAGAAGAATCAGTGGATTCGATGACGCCTTGATCACTTAAATCTTTTAATGTGAGCTTTAGTTCCTCTCTGACACTCATAGGAACTGAACGTACCTTATGTGATACAGGTTGCGCACCAGGAACCAATCTGATATGGTGTTCCACACCTTTAACTCGACCCACCTGATTGTTAAATACAGGTTTAAATTCTGAAATTATCTCGTCTAACATTTCTACATTCATGTCAGAATCAGAACAATTAATATTACATATCGGTAGCTCTCCCACTTTGATTGGGGTTTCATCCCCTGGAACTAAGTACAGACCCATGCGAGCTAAATCTTTCCACCCAATAATATTTTTTCCTTTTTCAGCTACATAAACTTTTGTTGTAGTTTCTCTACCAAGGCATTGTACCACTCCTAGAAAATACCCAATCATGTTAATGTCCTTCTCCCCGAAGGCTTTTGGATAGACGTCATAATGAATTAATTGTTTATTCTTCCAAAGGTCGTAGAATGTAGTATCTCACAGAATGGTAATCGGCGAACCAGAGTCTGCCATGACTGGTAGACTGATGTTATCAATCGATGCTTGACACAAAGGACCCTTTATGGAAATAGCATCACCTTCACAGTCCAAAGTCACAATGACATTATTAAGAGAATCGGTACATGAATCTACCTCAGCATCAATGTAGCGAATGTTGACTGGTTTCCTAACATTCCTGCACACCCCCTGAAAATGGCCTATCTTTTTACATACGGTACAACGTTTGTTGATTGCGGGGCAACCTGGATAATTCCCAATATGGTTCTTCGAACCACACCTGCAACAGAAAAGAGGCTGTCTCTTTTGAGGGAATTTAGTCGGTTTACCCTTAACATTTACAGTAGACAATGAGATCTCGTGATCGGGGTCAGTTTGGATGACAGAATTAACTCCCAGCTTATTATCCTCCTGCATAGCCTTACTGGAAATAGCGGAGCGTTCGATACTCAAGGCTAAGTCGATCACCTCAGATAAAGGTGGGTTTTTGCAGCTCAGTATTCTCTCTTTGATCTTTCTGGATGCACAATTAAACACAAACTGATCTCTGATGTAATTATCTGTTAAAGGGCCAAATCCGCATGTAATTGCTAATACCCTGAGTGCTGAGATATATTCTTCCACTTTTTCATCGTCTTTTTGTTTCCTTTTGTAGAAGTTGTGGCGCTCTAACATGATATTCGGCTCGTCGGAAAATTGTTTCCTAAGGCGTGCTATTGCTTCCAGGTACACATTCCATTGGCTGTCACCAGAATGGAAAGCTGGAGGTGGGATTGGAACCACACTGTCAAAAATTCTTTGGGCAGCTTGACCCAGACAACCAAACAATAAAGCAAATTTACGAGCAGCAGAATAGTCCACTGCGTCTATAGCGACTAAATGGTTTTCAAAAAGCCTGAACCACTCAGTCCAGATGATAGGTGGGCTGCCTGGTTTGCTTAAGAAAGGAGGAGGTTGTGTAATATGACTGATATTGGTAGCCATAGCCAATTGATTATCGATATAACCAATAACTTGTTGTCAAATAAGGTGTACCACAAATGAAGAAAAGCGTGCGCGTCGCTGAAGTATTGCTTTAACGCGCTGTATTAATGTTGCCTCTACAGTTTGCTTCCACAGTTGCTAAGCAAATGAAATGACGTGTGTGTCGTCGTGAAATTGAAGTGATAACACACTTCGTAACATAGCCGATAAATATTTGTAAATGACGTGCGTGTCGTCGGAAAGTGAAACTGACAACACGCTAAATTTCCGAAAATGCACTGTAAATTGCGCGCTGAGTTGCGTGCACACACGGCCCAATCCAAGATGGCGCCGCGTATAAAAACGTGATGACGTCAGGTGCACCAATTAAGCAGCGGCTCGAGCGGAAGTTCGGGTTGGAGATGAGCGATAGCGTGAGGGGTGCCGATTCAAACTCCGCTCCGGCGCTCCGTGAATAAATATAGATTCACGTACCTCGTTTCCAAAGAAGATCGTGGACCTACGTGCAGAGGATCGATGAACAGCCTTCCGACTTGGAATACTGTTAAACCGGACGTCGTTGAAAGTAGGCAGGAAGTCAATACAGGTAAGAACAAATGCGTGGGTGTGCGGGTGGACAAGTTCCCAATCGTCGCCAGATGAAATAAGTAGCAGTGGACGCCTTCTTGGACCGCGTTCAAACGAACACAACTAAACATTATCCATAACACAAGTATCGCGCGCTGATCGCGTGAAAGACGCCATCAGCGCGCCATGTGCATTACCATCAGTAATACAGTATTAAACACAGTATAACAACTATAACAGTCGGGTGAGTCGTGCAGGGTAGTGTTTTAGGGTAGGGAGAGGACTGGGGGTGCGTCGTGCAGGGATAGTGTTTTAGGGTAGGGTCGGGGTGTAACTTACCTTAGACACTTTTATGTAGTCTATGCCTTTACCACACATACCTTTGTGTTGTAATGGCATGCGTGGTAAAGGCATATTCGTGGTAAAAGGTTGCGTTGTGATTGTAGGTCATGGTAAATATATTTGCGTAGTAATGCCCGCGTTGTAATGGCACGTGTGGTATTTGTACGCGTTATAACGTGTCATATTCGGCAGCAGGGCAGCAGGCAGTTCTTCTGAATCTTCCACAGGTCCACACGTGTACTGAAGAGGTGGTTCAGCAGGGCCAATATTTATACCTGGTGCCAGCCTTTGAAGTGCCCAAGGATAAGGTGTCCTTGACGGGAAGCTGCTTGTCTGTGTCGCAGTGAATATTTCTACCTTTGGACTTTTTTGGAAGTCGAAAAGCTCCAGTAGGACAAAAGTGAAAGGCTCTGCTGAACAGGATTTGCTGCTGTATGTAGAATGTAGAGGGAGCTACCATGAAGCATGGCAGCAGAGCAGTTTTTCTGACAGCAGGGCAGCGGGCAGTCCTTCTGAATTATCCACAGGTCCAAGAGTGTACTGAAGAGGTGGTACAGGAGGGCTAATACTTATACCAGGTGCCAGCCTTTGCAGTGGGGATGACATCCTGGATTCCCCCAACAGCTGGTTGTGGAAAGTTCTTCCCTTACCCTGCCAAGGCTCCAAATAGTTTGCGGTGACAGAAGACTGCTGTCAAGTTCCTTTGTGCGTGTGCTGGTGGCAGCATTTTGAAATGAAAGTGGGGCAGGGATCAACTCCCCCCCACCCATCCTGGCAGGATGGCTCATCCTGCCAGGTCTAGTCCCACTTTGTCTCACTGTCTGGGAGGAATGCACAGAGACAAACTGACCAACTGTTGACAGTCATGTGACCCACAACGCAGGCTGCAGGCACCAAATGGTTGGGACAAGAACATGCCAACTTTTGAAATGTGTAACTGCAACAAATGATGGACGGAATGCTGAATGATTCAAACATTCTCCCCCAGTCAAGAGATCTGGGTTAAATCCATCGTTCTTTTGCCCACTACGCCACCCCAGTTTGGACCCAGCCATATGCAAATCAGTCTTGACTCTGTGCCTCATGGGAACAGTCCAGACCGAACTGCCAAGCCAGGTCCTCCCTGGACCGGAAACAAGCATCCTAGGACCGGTTTCGGGGTATGTCACCCTTCAGCCAGGCTAGCTTGTATCCAGTGGCACAGTGAGCAAGGGATCCACGTCTGGACATACCTGTCCAACGTAGGGCGAAAAGTGTAACTGCAACAAATGATGGACGGAATGCTGAATTATTCAAACATTCTCCCCCAGTCAAGTGATCTGGGTTAAATCTATCGTTCTTTTGCCCACTACGTCACCCCAGTTAGGACCCAGCCATATGCAAATCAGACTTGACCCTGTGCCTCATGGGAATAGTCCAGACCGAACTGCCAAGCCAGGTCCTCCTTGTACCGGAAACAAGCATCCTGGGACCAGTTTTGGGGTATGTCACCCTCCATCAGCCAGGGTAGCTTGAATCCAGTGGCACAGTGAGCAAGGGACCCACATCTGGGCATGCCCGTCGAACTTAGGGCGAAAAGTGTAACTGCAACAATTGATGGACGAAACGCTGAAGGATTCAAACATTCTCCCCCAGTCAAGAGAAGTGGGTTAAATCCATCGTTCTTTTGCCCACTACGCCACCCCAGTTTGGACCCAGCCATATGCAAATCAGTCTTGACCCTGTGCCTCATGGGAAAAGTCCAGACCGAACTGCGAAGCCAGGTCCTCCCTGGACCGGAAACAAGCATCCTGGGACCGGTTTCGGGGTATGTCACCCTTCATCAGCCAGGCTAGCTTGATTCCAGTGGCACAGTGAGCAAGGGACCCACGTCTGGGCATACCTGTCCAACTTAGGGCGAAAAGTGTAACTGCAACAAATGATGGACGGAATGCTGAATTATTCAAACATTCTCCCCCAGTCAAGTGATCTGGGTTAAATCTATCGTTCTTTTGCCCACTACGTCACCCCAGTTAGGACCCGGCCATATGCAAATCAGACTTGACCCTGTGCCTCATGGGAATAGTCCAGACCGAACTGCCAAGCCAGGTCCTCCTTGTACCGGAAACAAGCATCCTGGGACCGGTTTTGGGGTATGTCACCCTCCATCAGCCAAGCTAGCTTGAATCCAGTGGCACAGTGAGCAAGGGACCCACATCTGGGCATGCCCGTCGAACTTAGGGCGAAAAGTGTAACTGCAACAAATGATGGACGAAACGCTGAAGGATTCAAACATTCTCCCCCAGTCAAGAGAAGTGGGTTAAATCCATCGTTCTTTTGCCCACTACGCCACCCCAGTTTGGACCCAGCCATATGCAAATCAGTCTTGACCCTGTGCCTCATGGGAAAAGTCCAGACCGAACTGCGAAGCCAGGTCCTCCCTGGACCGCAAACAAGCATCCTGGGACCGGTTTTGGGGTATGTCACCCTTCATCAGCCAGGCTAGCTTGAATCCAGTGGCACAGTGACCAAGGGACCCACGTCTGGGCATACCCGTCCAACTTAGGGCAAAAATGTCATAGTTGCCGGTCGCGTACGACCGGCGAACTACAAAAATGGCTGGCTCTCGCAACCGCACATGCGCGGGAGTCGGCCGGAGAGTTCAAAGGCACCATGGTCCCCAGCAGAGACGCTTTGTGTTCCTGCTTCGGGACATAGTATATACCTCAGCGCAAACTTACCTGTTGTTCCTGGGTGTTGTCGCAGGGGTCTTCCTTTAAGTGCCAGCATCGGAGTCCCTCAGCGTCCTGAATTTCCGTCTTGCGTGGGAGTTCCTCGGCGTCCTGGATTTCCGTCTTGCGTCGGAGTCCCTCGGCATTTTGGATCCCTGTATTTCGTCGGAGTCTCCACTTCCGGTCTCTCCTCGTCTTTTACGGGCGTCTGTTCCTGGCTGTCGGGGGTTCCCTCGGGCCCCTGTGGATCCCTACTGATTTCCTCGGCTTTAGTGTGGTGAAAATGTTGCTTTATTCTATAGAAAGATAAAAGAAAGTCAAAAGCTATATAATTCGATAATAGCACAGTGGCTTCTTGCCCTTAGATTACTGTATCTCATTTGAGCATGTTTTATGAACTTATCTGATGTAAGCTCGTACTCTGTGGAGGTCCGCTTATTTCTTTTTCCACTTATTTCTTTTAACCTTTTAGTTCTTGGAATATCTGAAAAAGATATAAAATATAATATTAGTTCTGCTTGGAGTTAAAGTGGACACAGCAACATATATACTTCAATGCCATGAAGAAAATACATTTTGCTAATTACCACGCCTAATAAGGTGGGTTTTTGTTTAGTGCAACTTTATTGTATATGGCCTTTTCCCAATTATTCCTGAACTTAAAAGAATCTTAGTTGTGTTTCCTGTTCTGTTTTCTAAATGCACCACACTCTCTTTTCCTATACCAAGTACCAAAAGTGTCCGGGAAGAAGGGTAGAATTCAGGTACACATAAGCGCGCATTGGACAGATCAAGATTAGAAGCCAACACACTTCGCATACTCACCTCATTACTTGCCTTCTCTTTTTACAGAAAACTTTTCTTTGGCTGTTAGGTTCTGGTTGTCTGACTTCGTCCAGAGTGGGGTGCAACGTTGGACCTCTTTTTCCTCCTTGTTTTCTCCTTTCTTCCCCGAGTTACCATTTGTACTTAGATATAGTCAGGTGCAGAGGGTAACCAGGGGAGGTTGCGGAATCTTCATAATTTGTGTGGCGTTCCTGCGGAAAAGTGAGTACATTTAATTCAAGATTTGACATAAGATCTGACAGAACGCAAAGCCAATAAAAATTCTAATTTCCGCCTGAACGCTATGGAAATGAGTCAGGTGACGCTTACTGATTTAGCCAACATGCTGGGTAATCTTCAGAAAGAAACCCAAGCTTTGTCTGCTCGAGTGAATTTCCTCCAACAGGGCATAAGGTCCGAATCTAATATGTGTAACATGGCAGGGGGTTCAGGAGCTCAGTTTCTACCTCCTTCTCAACCTCCCAGTGCTAATATCCCAGTTATTCAAGTTATAACTCCTCAATCCATTCCGTTGGCCCCTCCTGAACGTTTCATGAGGGGTCCCGCCAAGTTTGCCGCTTTTATTAGTCAGTGTCAGCTCCACTTCATGTGTAAAGCTGCATGCTTTCCTAATGACCAAGGTAAGGTGGCGTTCGTAATATCGTATTTGGGGGGCTCTGCAGCCAATTGGTCCGTACCCCTTATAGAAAGAAATGATCCATTGCTGCATTATTACACCGCCTTCAAGGGAGAGTTAAAGAAATTGTTTGATAGGCACTCCTTTATGCAGTCTGTAGATTCTGAGCTTTTAAATTTGAAGCAGGGTACAAAGGATCTAACAACCTATATTTCTACCTTTAATAGGTTGGTAGCGGAGGCTGGCTGGCCAGAAGAGAAACGTAGCCCCCTGTCCTATAGAGGGTTAAGAGATGAGTTGAAAGACCTTTTAGCACAAGTAGTTGATCCCCCAGAGTCATGCACTGCCCTTATAGATCTAGTAGTTAAATTAGATCACAGGATCAGTGAAAGAAAAAGAGAAAAAGGGCGGTCTGAAAGCCGAGTTTTTACCTATAAAGAGAAAAAGTCGGATCTAGAAAAATCCATAGAAGAATCAGAACCCATGCAAATAGGAAGCATTAGGGGGCCCCTCAGCGAAGAATAAAAACAGCGAAGACGTAACAAAATATTATGCTTATATTGTGGAAAACAAGGTCATTTTCTCAGAGAATGCCCCGTGAAACCAAAGCAGAAAAAAACCATCGGAAAACTAGTAAGCCCGAAGTCTCATGAGACAAAGGCTTCGGGTAGTTCAGGGATGATTGTCTCACAGACTGAAACAGTCTTGTCTTCTCCTCGTCATTTTCACTTAAACTCTCAATGGATTTGGGGACAGCAGAGCATGCATATTCAAGTAATGGCGGATTCCGGTGCCACTGGTAATTTTATGGACTTAAGTTGGGCACACAGGAATCATATTCCTCTAGTATCCAAGAACTCTTGGGAAGAAGTCACAACCATAGACGGCAGTAATCTTAAGTCTGGTCCGATCACACATGCAACTGGTAATTTAACATTAATAATTGAGAAAAAAACATCAGGAAACGATAACATTTGATCTTATTCAATCTCCTCAGTTTCCTGCCATATTAGGGCTGGCTTGGTTATCCAAGCATTGTCCCCTTATTAATTGGAAGAACTTGATGTTAACTTTTAGTTCTGACTATTGTCACAAACATGCTTTCCAAAATATGTATAGTCAGGAGAAAATAGCAGTTATTACCAACTCTTACTTTTCTGAGTTACCTGTTATTTATCATGACCTGAAAGAGATGTTTGATATAGAAAAGGCCACCAACCTTCCCCCCCACAGGCCCTATGACTGCAGAATTGATTTATTGGCAGGTGCTCGCATACTCTGTAGTAGGATTTATGCTTTAACTGAGAAGGAGAATGTGTATTTGCGAGATTACTTGGATGAAATGCTTAGAATTGGGTTTATTCGCCCCTCCAGATCACCGGTTTCTTCTTCTCTATTTTTTATACCTAAACGAGAAGGGGGTCTCAGGTGTTGTATTGATTATAGAGCACTCAATAATGTCAAAATTAAGAATCGGTATCCCCTACCACTCATACCCTCTCTCCTTGATCAAATTAAAGAGGCTAACATTTTCACCAAACTGGATTTGCGAGGAGCCTACCATTTAGTGAGGGTTAAGGAAGGGGATGAGTAGAAAACGGCTTTCTGCACCAAGTTTGGTGTATTTGAATATTTAGTAATGCCTTTCGGATTGTGCAATGCTCCCTCAGCCTTTCAGTTTTTTATCAACGAAGTTCTAAAGTATATGTTGGATCTTTTTGTGATTGCCGACATAGATGACATTTTGATTTATTCTTCATCAATACAAGAACATGAGATCCATGTTAGGAGAGTCCTTGAATGCCTACGGGACAACCATCTATACTGCAAATTAGAGAAATGTCAATTCCATACCACTCAGGTCTGATTCCATGGATTCATTGTGTCTCCTCAAGGAATCAGTATGGACCCACAGAAAGTTGAAGCTATTACACGTTGGCAGTCCCCTAAGAGTGTTAGAGACATTCAGTGTTTCTGGACTCTGCCAACTTTTACAGACGCTTTATCAATAATTTCTCTGACCTAATCTCCCCTATTACTAAGCTCCTGAAAAAAGGGGATCAAGTTTCAATGGTCACCATCTGCAGAGGAAGCTTTCTGTAAAGTAAAAGAAGCATTCACACAAGCACCCATACTGAGACATCCTGATCCTTCTCGGCCTTTTGTGGTTGAGGCTGACGCCTCTCAAATGGCTGTTGGAGGGGTCCTATCTCAAGTAGACCCAAATACTGGGTGTCTTCACCCTGTAGCATATTACTCACATAAATTAACACCTGCTGAATCGAATTATGCTATTGGAGATAAGGAATTGCTAGCCATAAAAAAGGCTTTCGAGGAATGGTGCAATATCTCCTGGGAGCCAATCATAAAATAATGGTCCTTACTGACCATTGTAATCTGCAGTTTCTTAAATCAGCCAGAGCTTTATCCATGCGACAACTGCGGTGGACGCTGTTCTTTAGTGATTACGACTTTGTTATACAGTTCCAAGCAGGAAAAAGAAAAACGGAAAAGCAGATGCTTTGTCCCGTTTAGGTTATGAATTCGAAGAACCACAGAGCGAGCCTCCTCCCATTATACCTAGGGAGGGAATAATCGGTGCTATTTGTTCCGAAGGCGAGTTCTTGAAATCGGTGAAAGAGGCACAGAATCTATAAAGATGAAAGAAGTTATACAAGGTCAAGACGTCATTAACAATCAGGATTTAAATTATGTCCAAGGAGGGCTGGTGCTTCCAACTCAGAAACTCCAGAAACAAGCATTAGAATGGTGTCACACCCATCTTCTTTCTGGTCATCCTGGGTACAAGAGAACAATGGAAAAACTGAAAAGAAACTTTTGGTGACCAAATATGGGGACGGATGCTAGAAAGTACACACAAACCTGCCACGTTTGTGCTCAAGGGAAGGCTTTACATCAGGCTCCTATAGGAATATTAAGACCCCTGCCCACTCCACCCAGCCCCTGGCATACAGTGTCCATGGATTTCATTGTGGACTTGCCGAAGACAACTCAGGGAAACACTACTCTCCTTGTTGTTGTCGATTTATTAACTAAGTTGGCCCATTTTATCCCACTGAAGGCAATCCCAACACCTAAGGTATTAGCTTCTTTGTTTGTCCAACACATTGTACGCTTACATGGCCATCCCTATATTCTTGTACCAGATAGGGATGCTCAGTTTATTTCCAAATTCTGGAGAGGAATAGGTGCCCTATTACAAATAGATGTAAGACTGTCCTCTAGTCATCACCCTCAAACAGATGGCCAAACAGAGAGGGTAAACCAATGTTTTGAACAATGCATTCGATGTCAGTTCTTACACTCTACATCAGACTGGGATACACTTACATGGGCAGCTGAATTTGCTTACAACAATAATTGTCATTCTTCTACCGGTTACTTTCCTTTTTATTGTACTTACGGTTTTCATCCACAAACCATGCTCTCTCTGCTTTCTTCTTCCTGTCCTATTCCTGCAGCCTTTGAATTTGTAAAACACCTACAAGAAACACATAAGACAGCAATTGTTAACTTAAGAAAACGCTAAAGCTAGTTACAAGGAAAGAGCGGATCTCCATAGACGTGCTGAGCCTATGTATGCCCTTGGAAATAAGGTATGGCTATCTACTAAGAACCTGGTCTTGAAAAGGCATTGTAAATTTAAACCTCAATATATTTGACCTTACAAGATATGTAAGGTTATAAATCCTGTTGTTATGAAACTAGACCTTCCTGCTGCATTAAAGATACATCCAGTGTTTCACGTCTCTCTGTTAAAACCTGTGGAACCGTGTACGCATATCCCTGACAATCCAGCTCCTGTACTTGTGGATAATGAACCTGAATACGAAGTCGGGGCTATTATTGACTCAAGAAGAGTAAGACGTAAACTCCAATATCGTACACATTGGAAAGGCTATGGTATTGAAGAGCGTACTTGGGAACCAGCTACTCAAGTGCACACTCCTCGTCTACTTCGCCTGTTTCACAGACGGTATCCTGATAAACCCAAACCGGTGGGGGGGAACCACAGGGGGAGTGTACTGTCATAGTTGCCAGTCGTGTACGACCGGCGAACTACAAAAATGGCTGGCTCTCGCAACCGTGCATGCGCGGGAGTCGGCCGGAGAGTTCAAAGGCACCATGGTCCCGAGCAGACACGCTTTGAGTTCCTGCTTCGGGACATAGTATATACCTCAGCGCAAACTTACCTGTTGTCCCTGGGCGTTGTCGCAGGGGTCTTCCTTTACGTGCCAGCATCGGAGTCCCTCGGCGTCCTGAATTTCCGTCTTGCGTCGGAGTCCCTCGGCGTCCTGGATTTCCGTCTTGCGTCGGAGTCCCTCGGCGTTCTGGATCCCTGTATTTCGTCGGAGTCTCCGCTTCCGGTCTCTCCTTGTCTCTTGCGGGCGTCTGTTGCTGGCTGTCGGCGGTTCCCTCAGGCCCCTGTGGATCCCTACTGATTTCCTCGGCTTTAGTGTGGTGAAAATTTTGCTTTAATCTATAGAAACATAAAAGAAAGGCTAAAGCTATATAATTCGATAATAGCACAGTGGCGTCTTGCCCTTAGATTACTGTATCTCTTTGAGCATTTTTTATGAATTTATCTGATATAAGCTCCTAGTCTGTGGAGGTCCGCTTATTTCTTTTTCCACTTATTTCATTTAACCTTTTGGTTCTTGGAATAGCTGAAAAAGATATAAAATATAATATTAGTTCTGCTTGGAGTTAAAGTGGACACAGCAACATATATACTTCAATGCCATGAAAAAAATACATTTTGTTAATTACCACGCAGAATAAGGTGGGTTTTTGTTTAGTGCAACATTATTGTATATGGCTGTTTCCCAATTATTCCTGAACTTAAAAGAATCTTAGTTGTGTTTCCTGTTCTTTTTTCTAGATGCACCACACTCTCTTTTCTTATACCAAGTACCAAAAGTGTCCTGGAAGAAGGGTAGAATTCAGGTACACATAAGCGTGCATTGGACAGATCAAGATTAGAAGCCAACACACTTCGCATACTCACCTCATTTCTCTTTTTACAGAAACCTTTTCTTTGGCGCTTTGGTTCTGGATGTCAGACTTCGTCCAGAGTGGGGTGCAACGTTGGACCTCTTTTTCCTCCTTGTTTTCTCCCTTCTTCCCCGAGTTAGCATTTGTACTTAGATATAGTCATGTGCAGAGGGTGACCAGGGGAGGTTGCGGAATCTTCATCATTTGTGTGGCGTTTCTGTGGAAAAGTGAGTACTATTAACTCAAGATTTGACATAAGATCTGACAGAAAAGTGTAACTGCAACAAATGATGGACGGAATGCTGAATGATTCAAACATTCTCCCCCAGTCAAGAGAGCTGGGTTAAATCCATCGTTCTTTTGCCCACTATGCCACCCCAGTTTGGACCCAGCCACATGCAAATCAGTCTTGACCCTGTGCCTCATGGAAACAGTCCAGACCGAACTGCCAAGCCAGGTCTTCCCTGGACCCGAAACAAGCATCCTGGAACCGGTTTCGGGGTATGTCACCCTTCATCAGCCAGGCTAGCTTGAATCCAGTGGCACAGTGAGCAAGGGACCCACGTCTGGGCATACCCGTCCAACTTAGGGCAAAAAGTGTAACTGCAACAAATGATGGACGGAATGCTGAATGATTCAAACATTCTCCCCCAGTCAAGAGATCTTGACCCTGTGCCTCATGGGAACAGTCCAGACCGAACTGCCAAGCCAGGTCTTCCCTGGACCGGAAACAAGCTTCCTGGGACTGGTTTTGGGGTATGTCACCCTTCATCAGCCAGGCTAGCTTGAATCCAGTTGCACAGTGACCAAGGGACAGCGCACAGCTCACCCTTAATTAAAGTGCGAATAAATTGAAGCGGCCATTTTTACATAAATAACATCAAATTCGACAGGTGAGATCGCATAAAATGCTCAATCAATTAGGTAAGTTGTCCATTGTTGTTTTTATGCTGCCTGTGTTTTACTGCAAATACTTTGAGTCTTTTAGTGGCTACCCATACGTAGTGAGATTTGCCACAGCTGCAAAATCTTCCATGGCCTATATACAATGCCTAATGCCTGGGTGCTAAACACACAATTTAAAAGGAACTTTACCACAATTATGTGCATGTTAATTAAAAACATTTTAAAACCTCTAAAAGATACCATAATGTGATACCTTTCTTAAAGTGCCTCTGAGGCAAATGATGACATGCTTAAATTAATTAGCTGGGGCAAGGTACTATTGCACCCGAAGCATAAAGTGCTGTAATTATCGATTTGCCTTAAATGCCAGAAAATTTGCGCAAGGGTCTTATAAGATTCTCATCAATACAACTAATCACAAACGAATGGTAAACCTTCTGCCACACCAGACCGGGACTCACAGGAACTCTCTTGATTTTTCCGAACTCCTTGGCTGCTAGGGTCAGAAAGTTCACGGCCTTACATGCTGATTGGACCGGGAACCCTCCTAATAGCTTAATCACTGCCGGCCGACATGATCTTCTTTGCAACAGTCTTAAAGACGGACGTAGTAGTTTCTTCCTAAGTGATAATAAAGCCGGGCAAATGCACAACCAATGGAGCAATGTTTCACTGCTTTGTCCACAGCGTCAACACTCCATGGTGGACCAGGACTGTTTCCGTGCCAGAGTTAGGTCTTTTGATGAAAAGACTTCAAGCCTAATTAGCATCAAGTCGTGCTTCTTTGACTCTAAAAAGTGTGCAGACAGGTATGGCTGGGGTCTCAGAACATCGTATTTTGGCAAAATCACCTACGCTTGCCTTTTGTTCCCCAAGGCTGCCCTGTCTGTTAAAAGTGATTGAAGCTTGGCTGCTTTATTAGTCGCCCGTTTGATCTCAGGGTATTCTGTTATGGTATGCCAAGCCTCTTCTAATTTTAGGTCTGCTATTGACTGCTGTAATAGAATCAACACAGATTTCTTGGCGCTAGCCTGTTTTTCTATTTCAAGCCAACATTGGTGGGCCAAAGAGTTTACGTCTGCTGCCCTCATTCACCAGTAATATTTCATTAGGGCGCCGTGTCTGACGGAGACCTGATTATGTAGCCCGAACTCCATCCTGATGTGGGCTTGTGAAATATGTTGTGGGATCCCAAACTATTTTTTAAAGAGGCTTGATTGTAGAGTGTTCAAACTCACGACGTCTGTGCTTTTGAGCAATTGTGAACCATATGCTGTGGAGGGGATGAATGTTGCTCCTGCGACCTGCAAATGTTTATTTGTAGAACAGTCTCTTAGCTTTTGTTGAAAGGTTTTAAATGCAACCATCAATAGTGCATGCTGTTTGTAGTTCATATGGCGGTCTAAAAAAATTCAGAGGTACTTGTAAGTTGTGACCTGTTCCAGAATATTACCGTTTGCCCTCCAGGTAAACCTGGGTTGTCTGTTGTGCGTGCTCGAAAAACATAGGACCTATGTAACTGCTTTAGCACCTAAGGAAGATTGAGAAGTTCTAATGAAAGTCCCCCATATTGTTTGTTAAAGCAGGTAAGCCCTTTCAAAACTATATTGAACTGTGCTTTCCCCTTAGCCCTGTGGACCCTCCATTTATAGTCATTGTAAAACAATAGTTGTAAGTATTTACAGCTTTGCATTAGTCTAGTTGGTTGCCATTGAGAGCCCCTTTCTTACATTTCCTGGGTGCAGCAAATGGCTTACATTTTCTTTTGGAGCACTATCTTGAGAATATGATAAGATATCCAGGTTATACTACATCCCAAACTAATTCTGTGATAGTTATACTATGACAATAGCATACTAAAGGGCTCATACCGGGTAAGTTCCAAAACATGATGACTGGGTATTGACATACACATGGGCGTGTCCAGATCCACTATATAGAGATTAAATAAAAGAGGAACTGATGGACACTCTTGTTTAACATTCCAGTTACAGTAAGTTCTAGATAAATGTATTGCTTTCTGAAAATTAGATGTATCCAGGGGTTTGAATACTGTGATTGTATTGCTGCTAGTAAAGATAGCTAGCTTTTTAGGGCTTTAGTTTGTATCAAAGCACAATAAAACAAGCATATATAAAATCCAAGAAGTTGCAGTAATCATCATTTGCCCATCTCAAAGAGATGTACTTGTTTAACTTGCTGATAAATTGATGCCTGTCCTGAGCATCGGAACCAGTCTGCTTTTAACTGGAATGACTTTGTCTAATTCAGGCACCAACATGGTCCCTTTCAATTTTTCAGGGATGCTTCCCGCTTGTAACATTGTAGTGCAGGTTGCTTTTAGGACTGTAACCTAGAATTTTGAATAAAAATTAGTAATGCCCTGGACCAAACATTTGATCCGGATGCTTTGTAAAGTTTCATTTTGCAGGTTAGCTTTTCGTGATCATCCAAAAATATTGCTTCAAGTTTCATTGAAGCATTTGTGCTAGACTTAGAGAAGCAATACAATCTCACAGTTCAGTTGTGGTAGGTAGGCATCCCACTGCTTCTATGTGACCTTGGGCAGCAGTTTCATCAGCTCAAGACCTAGAACGGTAATCATTTCAGAGTGTTAAGCGGTTCATCCCACAGGCACCCGTGTTTATGAGATTTTTCTGTTTCTGCTCCAGTACCATAATGTGTTCTTGCTTATAAGATATTGTTAGATTTACTTGTGCACAGAGTAATCTAACTTTGAGGTTCTGGACTCTGCTGTTCACCAGCGCATCCTCATAACTCACCAAGAAGAGTGTAGGTTGATGGAGTAAAACACCCATGTCTTGTAAGACAATAAAACATCTCACCAAGGCATGTGAAGAAATTGAACAGGGAACCGCTTCCTTTGTTGAGAGCGGAGTATGTGACATGTTTTATTCATGTGGATAATACAGGCCATATCAAACCGGTGCATGTGTCAATCAGCAGGGCCAAGACATATGCATCAATCAACTGGGAAACAACAGCAACAAGTAAGGCCCATCCCTCCCACAAACAACCCATAAAGCCAACAGCTTCCACTCTACACACACATCATCAGCCCCCAGTGGGCCCAGTATTGTACCACTCGACACATAGATGACCTTTTTCCCCCCTTCACCCTGCCCAGGGGCCTGGGCAACAACTACCACCCCATGAACTATTTATCTTACACTGAATCACCCATCATTTTTCACCAGTGTCGAAGGTCCTCCCAGTACTAGCGACACTCCTTGGCTTCCCAGGTATAAACACCCACTGCACTGCAGTGCACTGAGATGTCCTTACTGATCTCAGTTCACGTTGCATTGCAGAGTTGGGTTTCAGGCCCCATAGAGCTGAGAACACTTCTAGAGCATCTCCTCCCCAATTACCTCCAGTTAATCCTGAGAGAAACTGAGGGGCCTCTCTTCTCATTCCTCGACAATTTGGGGGAGTAGTAGAGCAAAGGATCAGCAGGATAGAGGTAGATTTTTGGTAGGACTTAGATGGATCAGGAATGGCCTATGTCCTGTTTCTGTATGTCATAACCTGTTTGTCCAATTACATGGAGAACTAGGCCCCAACTGCTGAGTTCTCTATAGCGGAGTCAGAGAAATCTGGTACGCAGGCAGATTACATAGGTATGGTAGTAAAGAAAAAGGGAAACGTCTTTGGTTTTGAAAGTCTCTTTAGTGTTATATGAAACTTTAAAAAAATGTAAATGCATTCAGAAGTATGTATTTGTGAATATCAGTGCTTTACTTTGATAAAGGAAAATAATGTAATGCGCATGTAAAACAATACTACACACAACAGACTACTGCTCAGTTAATTTACAGGCACTTGGGCTAGTTTACCTCCGGTCCTGGTCCCCATCTCCTTGCTTCTCTTGTATGTCCCTCCTTATTTTTACTAAGCAGGTAAGAGCCCCAAACACATGACCTATTCCAAACTGTTCTGTCCTTTGGTAGCAGCAGACACCTTGTGTCTTGACTGTTCTGAATGATGATGGCCATGACCCGGGATGCCTTCCGAAGCACATGAGTTAGGAGGGAGACTATGCTGAGATGGCACTTTGTGGGCAAGGAGTGGGAGCGCACCTTAGAAAACACCAAAACAGTTTTGAGGTACAGTTTCAAGCTTTAAACACACAGAATTTAATTACTTACATACTGTGTATCTTATACCCCATCGAGTAAACGTCATGTACCAGACTGATGATAAAGGCTCCCCAGATGTGCCCAACCAGTTGCGTACTTTGCACATATGATGTGGAGCTGTCCAGTGATCGCACGATTCTGGGAAGGGGTAGCAGCTGAGCTAGAATTGCGCTGAACTGCCAAACCTACAGACAGCAGAGATTTCCCTCTTGGGTCTTTATAGCAAGCAGCCAACTAGGAAAGTGGGAAACACATTTTTTAACCTAGCGCTGGGGGTAGCACGCAGGTACATTGCCAGACACTCGAAATTGCCAGACGCACCGCCACATAGTTGGTGGAGGATAGAGGTGCTCAACCGGGCGAGTCCGGAGGGATGGCACTGCGCCTAGAGGTCTATAGAGGGCTCCAAAAGAGACCATGAGCAGATCTCTACCATGAAGTGGTGGATAGCTTTGCTGCTATGGAAGAAAAAACAACTTGAATATTCAGGAGCTAGGAAGGGGACATGGCCATTTACACGTAGAGAGACTGCCGGAATATGGGCTGTAAGCAGACGAAACAGACGAGCCACCCTGTACACAGGCATGTATCATAGATCCTGAAACCTTGAAGAAGACATTACATGACCTCACACAGCCTAAGATCCAGATAAGCTTGGAACAGTTTATTGTTATGTTTATTTGCGGCAACCACTGAAGAAATGTGAGTGGGATCATATACAATGATAACAGGAAGAACAGCTTTAAACCGCTGTCCGGCTTGTTGCTGTATAAGTTCACTTTCAGAAAAACTTAAATAAAATAAATTTAAAAAGATAATAATTCAGACACCAGATCTGGTTGCACAGCATTCCTCTAAGTAATCTGCGGAGCACTCCCTTCCCTGGTCAGAGAGAACTCGAAGCAGGTCAGATCTCTTTTTATCTGCCCTCTCTTGACTGTTCTCCAAATACAGCCTCTATGTATAGGGATGTCCTTCACAGTTGGGTAGTCTCCAGGCTGGAGAACCCACAACAGAAGGACAAAAAGTTAAGTTTTCTGCATCTGTCTATCAAGAGCCTCACTCAACAGTGATCATGAAAGAGGCAAAAGTCTGGCCTAAATAACCCTTCTCAATCTTAACTAAAGAGACTACAGTTCCACCCTTCACCCCTACTATCTACCAAATGGCTGTGTTCAGGAAGATTAATCAACAGTCCCTCAAAGCAAAAGGGCCTAATTGAATTTCTTAAGGAATCATTTCTCTTCTTTCATTCCTTTAGTGTTTAGGTCTCCTCTCTCCAGCTTCAGGGATGTCAGCAGGATACTATCTGGAAAAAGAAACCAACTTCCATCTTTTGCCCAGGAACCGGCAAGAGGCTTCCAAAATAGAACCTACAGACCTCCATTACTCTGGCTCACTCATACCACTATGCATGTAGTACAAAAGTCACATACATGCAAAAGCATAACATACACTAACGATGTTAGCAGTGGCGGCTCGCAGAGGGAGTGCTGCGGGATGGTGGGGCGGGCGGGGGAGGGGCTGAGTGGAAGGGTAGTGGAGTCGGACATACGACGGGCAGGAGTAAAGTAAGTAAATAAAACTATTTACCTTGCGCTCGCTGCATTGCCAACTCGGCGATGCAGAGTGCGCAAGGTAAATAGGTTTTATAGTGTATGTTATGCTTTTGCATGTAACACGACTCTACACAACAAACTTCGGTCGCAATCCTATTCTTTACAATGGGAGCATGTAAGATTTTTTTAAAAATATTTTTTAATATCATTGTTAAAAATATCATTGTGTGTTCTATTTAAATTTTTATGTTTTTTTCAGTGTATTTTGTGATTTTTTGTGTTTATAGATTGCATTTGTTTTTAAAATGTTTGCAATTTATTGGTAGAATATTTTTTGGAGTGGGATGTTGAGTTTATAGGGACACGGACAGCTGCTCTTGAGCTTGTTAGTGGCAATTTTAACTTCTGGATTCAACAATCACTTTTCCCTAACTCTTGAGTCAGAGATCACTCACAAGTTTCATGCAGTGTAAAAATGCATTTCTATGCCCAAACTCTGCTGCACAATGACCCCCCCACGCATAGGGTAAGTGCAGGCCAAGACTTGCACCCAACCTGCACTGCTCATGCCCAAAAGTCATGCACAGCAGATGTTGAAAATTAAGTATCTCAAAACAAAACCTATGAAACTGACTGAAAAAAGCTCATAGTTAAAAACTGGTCATGGATCTGACCCAAACATGTAAAACCTCTGAAATTCGTCAGTCATGGTTATGAATGCAAACAACACATGACATAACTCAGTGTCCCCCATGCACAAAATACCTATTTGCCAATGGCACAGACATCCAAAAACAGTTAACAGGAGAGTATCATGGCAGACGTTACGGTATGTGTTGTATGTGTTCATAACCATAGCTAGCAAATTTCAGCAAATTTCAGTGGATTTCCAAAGTTTGAGCCAGAACCATAATTCAGCTTGTATATTCCGTTTTTTAATTGTGGAGCGCATAATACAATCAATAAGAAAAGGATGGACTTAAAAGGGAATTTGAGATTAGAAGCAAGGGTTTATTACAAATTGTAAATGTAAATGTACAATACAGAAATAATAAATGCATATGCAGCAGAAAACTCATCAAATTACTTAAAATTAATTTGCTATGAAGGCTATCTATTACGGAATAATACAATAATGGACAAAAATCAGAGAAATGTTAAGTTTCAAATGTGCAGCAAATCAGTAAGAACTAAGATAGCTTCTCTAGAGGCTCAGAAAAGGTCTCAAAAGGTTCTGGCTCACTCCCAAATTCAAGGGTTTATATAAAGTTTTCTTGCATAGAAATTATTAAGACTGCAAAGTCAGCAAGGTATGATCATTGCTCCAACAAATGACATTTTTCACATTGTAAAACGAACATGACATAACCTTATAACCCTTACACTAACCCACTACATGAATATTGATTCACCCCTTCTGACTCAATAGGAGGTGTTAGAACAAACTCGTTACAAGCAGGATGAACCTTGGAGAATGTAGCAAAAGGGTTTCCTCTTGCAAGCTCTTCGAGAAAAGTGTCATACCGAAGTGAGTAATCCACATCTTGCTGCCCTTAATAATAATGCGAGAAATATAAACACAGAATGAACATCGTGATAAGGCATCTATTTTGATCAAGATGCCTTCGAGCACATTTTAGCACATCATAATGACTTTGTTTCAATTGCAAGAGCACCATGTCAGTATGAATTAAGGCACAGCATGACTAATATTAATTCACATTTCAGTACAAATGCCCAACAGCTCCCTCAGTTTTCCCCCTCTGATGATTACATCATCACTAATGCCCAAACTATTTACAGTATTGTCATTACCCTCAGTGAACAAGAAGGATTTTCATCTCTTCCTATTTATCTTGGGAACATTTGGACCCCCACACTCCAGACTTTGAGAGGGCGAAGGGCAGAAGGAACAGGTAGCCAACAAGCTGGGGAAGGGATGCAGCTTATTACTGTGGAAACTGACCCAGATGAAATGTCCATAATGCCATAAATGTTACTGGGGAGTTGGCACTGTTGACACTGCTGAAATCCGTTGTTGAGGCCTTTGTGTCTAGAACATTCTTGGAAGACCGTGCGAAATTTGCAAATGTCGTTGGCCATCTTGTCACTGAAGGCATAAAAGGCCACTCCCCTCTCTATTTGCTCTGCAATCAAAGTCTCCTGAAAGGAGTCGCCTGCTTAGCACAGCCGGTCAAGCTTACCTGCAATCTGCAATTCACTGACGTTCTTAAAGGAATCTGTACCACTACTCTGCAACGCCGCGGTTCTTATCGCCATTCTGGCCCGGACAAAAACCTGTCAAAGAACAAAGAAAGAAAGAAATAGAGACACTTATGTAAGCATGCGCATGTGCATTAAAAAAGAACATTAAAGCAAGTGCATGCCAAGTTTTCCATTGATTCTAACAGTGGAGAAACGTTACAGACTTTTGTGACAGTGTGTGATAAAACTCAAAGAACTGTGAGAGGGAACTGACTTGTTGAAGAAATCAGGAATTGTGAGGGCTCACAAACTTTTGAGACATTGTGTGATTAAGATTAAAAAAAACTGTAAGAGAGCAAATATTGTGAAGAAACAAGTTACAAACGGCTTCAAGCTTAACCCAAAAGAGACGAGCCAAGAGTCTAGAGTCACCAGGTAAAAGGAGCACACTCGAGATAAGTTGTGACTCAAGAATTGTGAATTTTATTGAGTGCATACAGTTGTTCCATTTTAAGTGACAATTAATTAATCATAGTATTGTTTACCCCACAGCCAGCCACTGCCGGCCAAGAGTAAGTAAAGGGAGAGACGCACCTTCCCACGAGAGGCTAGGAGTAGAGCCATAGGCTGACGGTGACAGAAGTACCAGTCTCTGCAGCAGAGATTCTCAACTATCCCTTGATTTCCCCTTCCTGTTGGTGCTGTCTTGGAGCTGAGTGTTATAGCGCTCACTCTGGATAACGCAGTAGATCATCGGCAGTATATATATCAGAACATCACTCCTGCTAGGTATGTTAACAACAGGTTAGTGCAACTGTTATCTCAATATTTAGAGACCAGTTCTGACAAGTATTGATCACTTTCTGTCTCTTGCGTCTTGATTCTTTCATCATCCTAAGTCAACCATAGACTCGCTCTTTGACATCTTCCATCACCATTTCTTCTCTTTTCGTTTTAGACATTGTTGACTCCTTCTTGCACCAACAATTTAGACCCATTTTCAAAATCATTAGTTAAAAAAATGTAATCAAACAGGACAGAACGATTGCACAAATTAACACAATGACTACAGGAGTTATTATAATATGCAGCATGCCTCCCTCAAGCCTTCAATCCATTCACCAACCTTTCTAAAGTCCTTTCCAATCTCATCAAACCAGGAACCTGTTGATTACCACAAGCCATACTCTTCAAAAAGTTTGACTTCACAAGAAATATAAGTAGTATTATTTTGAAGGATGAAGGTACAGCACCCTCAAAACCTAACAGACCCCGCCCTCCTTTGCAAGAAGGATGTCTAGCGCAAGGCGGTTCTGCATAATCATAGCTCACATTGGAATTAACTCATTATTAATCAGGGTTAACTCTCCAGCAGTATTACAAGCAAGGCAATCTACATGCATCGAAAATCTTAACATCATTTATAGCCACTCCAATAGATAGAATCATAACACATTTTTGGCCTGGGCGGAGTTCGCGGAGTTCTGCTACGCGGAACTCCGCTGAGTGACAAAAAACGACACCGCGATACGCGGAGTTCCTCGAACGGCGGACTGCGTTAGGGTAATGCAGTTTGCGGTGATTTTGAGCGCTGGGTTTTTGTCCTGTGCTGTAAAATCATTGCGAACGGCACCATGCGCAGTGCAAGAGGGCACAGCTTCCTTTCTGCTGTAGAACATCTACTCGAGTGGCAGCTTTCTCAACGCAAACGGAAGGTTTCTCAGCGCGAGTGATCGCGAACTGCCGCGACCACTCACAATGAGAAATCTGCCCGCCTGCGTTGAGAAATCGCACTAGGAGGTTGATTATCCTCGCTCGCGCTCGTTGACAAGGCCTTGGCGAGCGAGGAAATATCTCGCTGGGAGGTTCATTTTCCTCGCTCGCCAACTTGACATTGATGAGCACGAGCGAGGAAAATAACTGGAGCAGAGTTTTTGGGAAGTCCGCGTGCTCCTTGGAGTGCGGTAAACTACACGAACAGAGTGGAGTTCACCAGCCAGGGTTCAACACAAGTTGCCCAAATCCAAGCTTTACCTTTTTCAAACCAACAGCATCACTCAACTCCTTCACACGGCAAACCCTCAGGAATAACAAAGCAAGCTAACAGCTACCTTCCCAATTAGGAGGCAGGTTAAAGTAAGCAGTGTTAAGACACACATAATAAAGTCCTCTAAATATTGGCTCTTCACCAACCAAAAAGTCACCATTAACAACATAACATATTTCACATTCACTCTCTCCAACAAACTCTATTGACCTAGTTCCCTTACACATCTCCCCTTACATGCACCATACTCCATGCTCCCCTACACAACTCCCCTTACATGTTTCCTTTGAGTATTCTCTCCACACTCCGTTTTATGCTCTGGTTACTGTCAACATCATTCTAAAACATTTCTAGAACATTCTTGGAAGACCGCGCGAAATTTGCAAATGTCATTGTCCCCTTTCTTTTCATACTTCATTTTCAATCTCAGCTGCACATTTGAATTTCTAAATTTCTCTTCAGCTTCAATTTATTCTCTAATCTCACATTCATCTTTCAAATCGTTCAAATTTTTCACTCTCCTTTCATAATATTCTCTAACAAAAGTTTGCTCTTCTTTACTCAAACTATATACATGCCCATTTTTTGTTTTGTTAGCTTTCAGATTAATTTGAGAAATCTTCTTCAAATGTTTGGAAGAAGTCATATGATTCCCGTAATTTTTAGAAACAGAAAGTTCTAGCAGCAAAGCATTGAAATCCAAAAGATGTGGCTACACAAACTCTTCTTATGAAAAAACATTCCATGATAGTCTATAGGACAATGGTAATTGGAAATAGGTAGAATCTTCTTCAGCTGAGAAGGGAAGAAACATACACACAAAACAATTTTTAATATTCATTATTCTTTGCTTTCCTCTAACACATTAGATTATACATTTTCCCTAAAACTATCGACTTATCTATCCTTATGCATAAATCTAATGTGTTTTTTGTCACTGTATAGTTTTTAGTTCACTCAGTGAATATGAGGCATATCCAACCATAAAAATCAGGATGACATGAAGCTAATTAAAACTGTTATTATTAATATCAAAGAGACTATACCAAATATTTTACAGCATCTGCAGTATGCCATGTTTAATTAGGAAAAAGAAAAAATACAAAAGGTACAAAAATCAGGAATCAGACTTCAAAAATCAGACTTCAAGATTCTTCTTTTTTCAAGTATTCATTTCATAGAATTCAGGAACCCAATTGTCTTCTGGCTAAAATCAATAATTTCTGCAAAGTTCAAAAGCTTTAGCTTCAAAAACTCCTTAGGATTAAGCAAAAAGTCAAGTTGACATTTCTTCTTCTGGTTTGTTTTAAAACATTAATTAGCAGCAGGTTGTTAGATCATAGATTTCCACATCTGATTCTTTTTCTTCTTCTGGCACAGTTCCCATGTAGGTCCGTAGAGGTGATTAATATTTTCTATTTGGCAACAGACGATTCAGATTTGCTAGTCTCAGAATCAATTATTTCAATGACCTCTGGCTCTTCTCTGATTCTGATCTTTGAGTCTTCCAGTGTAGTCTTTTACTGCTTCACCTTACTGACTCTGGCCACTTATCTACTTAATGCGCACTCTCGATTCCTGTGTCTTCAATTTTGATTACTGCTGAATCTTCTCCACTCACTGCCGATCTTGTACTTTGATCAGCAACTTGGCTCACTGTGAACTGCTTTCCTTTGGGGGTTCTTGAAACTTAGATTTCAGCTTAACTTTTAGAAATACTCTAACAGTTTCAGTTTCTTCTTATTGCTCGTAACTTTGCAACATTTGTCCTTGATTTGCAACTTGCTGATTTTCAAACTGGCTACTTGTACCTGCACCAGGATCTTCTTCTCCCCACTCAGGATCCAAGCAGAGAACTTGAGCTTGACTCTGTGAATCAGTGATTGTTGTCACCACTGCTTCATCTGCCTTCTTCACTCTCTTTGTGTGATCTGCATGGTCCCACTATGAGATTCCTGTGCACGTCACAGCAGTGTTAGTCACAAGCAGATCTTGATGCGGACCCTTCCACTAGACAATTTTTCACGAATGTGCTTGTTGATCAGTATTCAGTTTCCTGGTTGCAGTGCCTGCCACTGGACTTCTTTTGTCGATGGTGTTGCTAAATTCACTTGATGAGACACTGATTTCACCATGTTAGGCACAAATTTACAGTATCTCAAAACAATTTCATCAATTATGGACACACGTGCTGCTGAAGGGACATATGCAGTTCAGATAGCTCGACCCATAAGCACTTCATATGGTGAGAGACCAGTCTTTTTGTTTAGAGTACTTCTAATGCCCATGGGATCAAGAGGAAGAGCATCTGGCCATTTCAATTTGTTGAGGCACACATTTTGTCAAGTTTGGATTTGATAGTGCCATTCATCTTTTCAACAATACCTGATGCCTCTGGTTGGTAACTGCAGTGGACCATCTGCTCTGTCTGTAAAGAAGTGCACTATAATTTTAGAATCTCATTTCTAAAAAGAGTTCCTTGATCTTTCTCAACAGAAGTATGCATGCTAAAACAGGGTATTAACTCTCTCAACAAAAGTTTGATTACTATCTTGCTGTCACTTCTCTTGGTTGGATAGGCCTCCACCAATTTAGAAAACAGGCAGACAATCACGAGAACATATCGAAGCACATTGTAAACAAGCATCTCCATGAAGTCCAGTAAATAGGCCTTCAAATTTGGCAATGTGATTCATTGTAGCTAATGTATGTCTACCCTGATTAACTCACTGACAAGTTATGCATCTTTGGCATAAATCTTTTGCTACACTTCTGAACTTTGTATTGTGCCAGTATTTCTTAAAAAACATAACTTGTATTTGTAAAGCGCACGCTCACCCAGAAGGGTTTCTTGGCACTGGATAACAGATGTTTATTGTTACCCAACGGTACTCATTGTTTCAACCTCAGAAGGATGAAGGCCTTGCTGGGATTTGAACCTGTGACCATGAGGTTAAACACAGGTCCCTACAGTGGAAGCATTAGTCCACTAAGCCACCAGACCCGACCTGACCATATCATCTCTCCCTATGTGATTGTGACATTGTAGGTATTTCATCATATTCTGAAGCATAGAGTCAAGATGAACAAATTGATAATCTGAAGCTATCCATGTATCATTAATATCCCTCTTATAACCAGCTAATTCCCATCTTTTCCTTTTCATCCTCTGGTGCTTCCTTCTGCAATTCTCTAAGTTCATTCAGTGTGGTATGTATTGGATTTACCCAAAAACAATTTGCATCATTTACATCATCGGGTTTCACATCAATTTCACATTGTTCTGATTCTAATATTTCTTCTGCTCATTTGATTTAAAAGTTAAAATTTCAAGAGCACAGTATTTTGCATCCTGGTCAGTGTAGTAATTGCCCATGGTGATCATTTCATCACCAAACTTATGAGCGACACTTTTCACAACTGATATCTCTCTAGGTTGCTGAATAGCCTCCAATAGTTCCAGAGTATATGATCTGTTTTGAATAGGAGTGATAGAGGATGTCATGAAGGTTCTCGGTGACCATAACTATCCAAAATCATGTACCACTCCAAATCCATATTGGTTTTCTGTATAAGTTGTCACACTCAATACTTTGGTCAAACAATAGGGTCTTGTCTGGGCAATTAACTCTGCTACTTGTGCTGAAATTACGTCACACAAGTATGATGCTTCAATGACTTCAGAAATAGACCAGACTGCATAAGCTGCTCTCAGTATTCCTGGATAGCCTGTCAGTCAAGAACCATCCACAAAAGAGTCAGATCAGCCATTTCAAGGGGAACTTCTTCGATATCTGACCTTGGTTTGATACACAATTTTGCACATTAGTGCAATCATGGTCAGGATCTTCATCATCATCTTCGTTGCTGTTTAAAATCAGGAGCAACATTGTAGGATTCAAAGTATTGTATCTCTTGAATGAAATATTCTTAGGTGACAGTATTGTTTGCTCATACTTTGTAAGGCGGCTGTTTGTAAAATGCTGAGTTAGAGTACGAGTCAGCAAAATGTCAACCAAATTATGGACTAACACAATGACTGTATGACCCATTACTATTCCCTCGCTCTGCTCAATTGCAAGGTAAACGGCTGCAACCAATTTCAAACTACCAGGAAGAGCTAAAGCTACTGGTTCTAATGTAGCAGAGAAGTAAGAGATAGACTGCTTTACCTCAACATGCTTTTGTACAAATCAAATCAAAATAAGTTTTATTCGAAATCACAAAGTGAATCATAAAAGCTACAAAAAATACATCCATGACAGAGTTTAAAAACCAGAATACAAGTTTAAAACAAAGTACAAAAAGTTATTCTATATAAAAACATGTATATAAAAACAGTCGTCAACTGCTTAATCCATCAATTTCTATTTACAGCTGCTTCCTAGAATTAATAACGGCCAGCAGAAATCGTGACATTACTACACATGTGTATAAGTTCGGTAGCATTTGCAGATAAATAAAAGCTGGGCGACATTGTGTAAAACCCAGCTGTAATAACAAAGGTTTGATGAATTTCTTTCTCAGCCTTGAAAAATGTTTACAGAAAAGCACAGTATGCATGGTGTTCTGTGGTGAGGTATCATCACACGGGCAATTCCCCAGGTCAGGTTGTTGTATTCCGCTTTAGGTGTCTGTATATAGGTTTTCCTGAAACATGTCCTTATATAGGCACAATTCGCATTGCCCATATATAGGCATAAGATCCCAGTCCTTATTTAGGCATTAGCCATGCTATCCAAATACAGGCATGGTCACTTACATCTGTCCACCCTAACGTCACCACGAGTTCTTAGAAACCAGACCCTTAAGCTCTTGGGAGTTCCCTAGCACAGGATTATTGATTTCTCCAAGAACTCATTTATTATGCATGAACCGCTATACCTTAAGGGTTCATTCCTGACGTCTTCCTCTGCCCGACTTTACGTCAATGCTAACATTCCAAGGCACCTACCGGGTATAAATAGACCTTCCCTTGCCCAAGCAAGTAGGAGGAGACCTCGACTTTAGAGGAGCCCGTGTCCCGGGTCTGACGCACTGACAAGAGATGCTGTCATCCCTGCTCGCAGAGAATCCAGCTTCCAATGTTCTGACTCCCTTCGCGGGGTGTTAGAGTTCGAGACCCGGAAGGAGATTGCCACCTCTCTCATTCTCAAGGTATGGAGCTGACTAGAACCTAGAGGGACTCTTGGCATACTAGACTTGGCATACTAGACTATAGCATACCATACTATAGAATACTTCACCTACTTCTTACCTTGCACTACACTTAGGTTAGGTACACTGGGGTAGAACTAGTTAGAGAAGCATCTTATGAGTACTCGCATTTTTAGCTTATGTTATTTATGTATATGAATATATGTGTCTTAGCTAAAAGATAATGCTAGCGCAGTATTATTTCTTTCTACTACTTACGCTGTACATTATATATCTCGCATACTGACTTGTGATCATAACAGCTCATATCTCTTACACGAGAAACAAGACTGTTCAATAAATCCTTTTATTGAAACGCCCGTCTATTCTTTCTGTGTAACTCTGAAGAAACTAAGCATGCACGATTAGCTGAGTGAAACTGTTATCTATTGTTTCCACGATTCTGAGAGTGTTCCGATTCTAAAGGGAAATAAAGTTGCGTTGTTTATACGGTTGCCAGAAACTACTCCCTTCTTGTTTACAAGGAGTTTCTAGTGGTCTCTGAGTTTGCTGGCACAAAGTAATTAAGTTTAATATACTCGATAGGGACATACTGACCTCAGTCCTATGTCGAATCTATACGGTATATTATTCCAATGCGCAGAGCCTATTAGGGAAATAGGAACTACACTACAAGGTGACCAGTTGTTAATAGTAGGAAAACTAATTAAACGGTGCAAGATATCCAACCAGAAACAGGTCAACACGAACCTGTGGCGCGGATTATACACATTGGCTAAATATGGTTGCATATAGTAGCTAGTCAGAATCATTTGATTCCTCAACACAGAGGGTTTCCAAATTTCAGAAGATAATCTTGTTTCCTCCAATAATGAAATGCATTTCAATGTCAAGGCTTTTCTTTGGACACTGACCAGACTCTCGGGAAGGTTAAAGTATTCAGGATGGCCGAGGTCCGTCAGGAAGTTATGTACAAATTTAAGCCAAGGGATGTTAAACGCATGCGAAGATTTTAAACAGTCAACAATTATGGCTCGATTAAGAGTAGTATGTTCAGATGACCAAATTTTATGCCAGAGTAGGACTGGCTGGATCCTGATCAAATCTGCTATGTAAGGGGCTCCTAGTTCAGAGTGACACACATAGGTTGGACTACTTTTCGGAAGAGCAAGGAGAGTCCTTAAGAAAGCATTTTCTCCATGCTGGAGTGTATCAATCTTTCCATGCCCCCAGAGCTCAGCCCCGTACATAGCAGATGATCTGCATTTGGCCTTATAAATTGTCATAATTTCTTTCAGGTATTTAATGCCAAGCTGTCTAACTAAATTTAGTAGAGCAATTATCGTTTTGACAAAATGGAGTCGCCTTGATTTAATTGCCCCTTGCCAATTCTCAGATTGACTAAATACAATACCCAGATATGAGAATGATGCTGTGAACTGAATTTTAGAACCCTCAATGAAGATGTCACGACAGCGGGTGGCCTTTTTCCCAATCTTCATGGCGAAGGTTTTGCTAATGTTAATTTTTAGCCCAAGCTTTTGCATGAACTGGGCAAACTCGTCAACTAGACGATGGAGGCCAGTTTGTACAAACACAGGAGAGGTGTGGCTAGCCGCGGAGGAAGATGGCAGTAGCCTAGTAAGTAAATAGACAAGGTGGCCATTGAATTGAGTGTATTAAGGGATTACCACCGCAAACTGACCACAAAAGTCAAAGGCAATGAAGAGGTTATAGGTGAAATTTGCTCCACAGTGATGTTGATGCCGGTCAACTGAAAGAACTGTCTAGAAAAATGGTACTGCTAGATAAGAGAGCAGGAGATGTCAATAGGGGGAGCAATAGAAATCACATTTGAATAGTGGGTTTACCGGAAAAGATTGAAGAGACTAACATGGTCAAGTACTTAAAAGAGTGGCAGACCACAGTGGGTCTCAGCATGGACTTTTACAATTTTTTGCACTGGAGAGGATGCACAGAGTGCCAGCGCGATCCCCACTACTTGGAACATTGTGGCTCCCTATCTTTGTGCGTCTTGTCCATTACCGGAACAGAGCGATCCTTTGCGGCGGGTCGATATCAGGTTGCAAATACTGCTGTGGCAGTCTTCCCAGACTACACTATCGAGGGGCAAATGCACAGGGCATGTTTTCTCAAAGTAAAGAGGGCCCTGAGGGACGTTTGTCTAAAATACATGCTTTTGTTCCCGGCAATACTTCAAGTTATAGTGGATGAGACCACCATGGTTTTGAGGATCACAAGAGTGTGCCTGGGACTGGCTCGAGAAGTACAGAGCAGGACTGACATGTTCGATTGGATTGCTCCACTACTTCCTAAGAGATGACGATGAAGGCAAAAAGACAATGTGGGTTCGAGTTGCCCACACTAAAGCCAATCTTGATTTAAAGCCATTAATGTCCGACTCCATCTTAGGTAATGGGAGTCACTATTTTATCAATTTAAGGTGATGGTAGTCACCATTTTCCTCAATTTGTGCAGACTCATTGTCATGTCTGCCATTGATGCTGATGTCGTCTGACCTTATAATTCCAAGAACTGTGAAAGTGTCAAGTGATTCAGACGAAGAGATAGATATCAGACCTGATGCAACATCAAGTCTGGGGCAAGTGTCTAGTTATCATAATATCAAGGTCAAATAAGAGCAAACGCAAACACATAGCCAAATAGTGTTGTCTGAATTGAAGTCTATTTTCTTTAAAAGTTCAAAGGGAAATGTTTGGGACACACACCTTGATAAACATAATATAAGGATATATCTGGTACACACACCTTGATAAGCATAATGTATGACAGAGATTCGTAAACTTATGTTAGAAAACCCAATCTCTGATAAGATTTAATATATAAGGAGAGGGCCTCGATCACTTGTCAGGAGAGGTCTTTGCCCAGCTTATCACACAAGATATTGCTGGAGACGTTGACAGCTACCACCGCACCAAGAACATGATAAATCACAACTGATGCAGATAACGAGCTGAGTCTCGCATGGAAGACTGCCTTCATTCCTCTTTGATAAGCACAGCTTTTGCAGTCAGCAAGGTATGCAGTGCATTGCTTCTCCCTAAGAAAGTCTAGGTTGCAAGTTCTACTTTCCATGATCTCCTAGTGTAGCACATAGAAGTGAGTTTTAGGGTGTTAGCTTTTATATGACATTTTTACTATGTTAAAAATGTTCACTTTATTCTCGCTCTTCACAATGTACCTAGTTGCTGTTTTCGAGACATTCTGTGTGGTTGTTTTAGGTTTGCTGGGAGACAGGTTAACTCTGTTGTAATAAATGCTTTTAGTCAAAAGTATCTATTTTTTAGTACCATTTGTTGTGTGTGTGATCTTGTAAAGAGTGAAATGGGTCTGCTTCAGATACCATGGTACCCCTGATCCCTGTTTAGGGATTGTTAATAACACAAGAGCAATGATTCCACTTCAAGAGTGTATTAGGTGGGGTTATGCGGGGCTACAGTAACCTGCTTTTCACATTCAGCATTGGTGCCTTGACCGGAGTTCATGCTTGTCACCCGTGGGTGGGAAAGCAAACTGCGTAGAACTACGCCAATGTCATAGTTTACAGAGGGAGAGCTGAGGTGCTGGAAGTGGTAAATTCTTTCAATATACTGTCACAGCAGGCTTCAAGTTGACGTAGCTCCTGCTCATCCTCAGAGGAATCGGATGGCAAGCAGTACACAAAGAGGTTGGGCAGCAAGTGCACATAACACCCCAGACAGCAAATGATTTATAGCTAAAACTTTATGGTGGATAGATATATTTGATGTCGGAGGTATTATGGTTTTCACTGCGCTAGCCACTACACATGCAGTACTCCTTCGGCTACGAGCTACAGAGGTCTTATTTGACCAAGTTGTTTGGGTGAGAGGAATTAATTTGCTCTATTTCCCTGTTTGATAATTTTGGACCGACAAAACGTACATATTATTAGTATGCACCTGCTAATATTTGTACGGTGCAGGTGTGGATGGATGATGGCCAAAATCAGATTAAAACTTAGATGGCACTGACTATTTACATGTTTCTTACTTGAAAAGTGAGAGGATGGGGACAGTCCATAAAATATCTAAAATATTAACCTACCTACGGCACAGGGGAGTAGAAATAGCATTCCTGGAGAAAACACATTTAACTGAAGAGAAAATGGAGGGGTCAGCTGTATGCCACTGGTTACTCCTTCTATGCTAGAAGAGTGTTAATTTGGGTCATGCCAGAAATTCCGATAGAACTGCTGACTGTGCATGTAGACAGAGAGGGAAGATACATGATGCTGAATGCAAAATTGAATGGGCTCCCTATCTTACTGGGTAGTATTAATGCGCCGAATACTCTCAAGATGACTTTCTTTGACTCTCTAACCCCGCTCCTGCTGCAAGACATGCAGATCCCACAGATCCTTGGGGGGTTTATAACTGTGTAGCAGATGTGACCTTGGAAAGGTCAGTACCCCCATTAATGGATGCTCAAGAGTCTAAATTAGCGGCTGATTTCCGAGATTGGATGAGAAATTTGGTGTAGGTGGACATCTGGAGGATGAGAAATATGGAACTGAGAGAATATTCCTTTTACTCTCCAATGTATGACTTGCATATCTGTAGAGAAAAGATGCTTTGCCTAAACTGAGCCTCTGGCTCAACTCTACAAGGTTTGTTTTCATACCAACGGGTGATCCGAATGAACGTAGTTCAATGCACCAAAGCTTGAATGTGAAAGACAGGTTTTTAGTAGGCCCACAGAGCCCCACCTAATGCAAAGTTGAAGTGGCGTCAATACTTTTGGGTTACTAACAGTCCCTAAATGGATCCAGGGTCACCATGGTGATTAGAAACAGCCCTTTTTCATTCTCTTCAATAACACACACACAAACTGCGCTATGAAAAAAACAGGTTTATTTCAACAGGTGTACCCTGTTGCTCAGCACATCTAAAATAACCGCACAGACTACCATTAAAACAGCACGAATGCATGTTGCAAACAATGAAAATAGACTGAACATTTCTACCATGGTTAAAATGGCATCTATAAACCTAGCACCCTAAAATCTACTTCCAAGCGCTATACTAGGAGACCATGGAGTAGCATAACTTGCATCTAGATGTTTTTAGGGAGAATGAGCACACTGCATACTTGTTTAAGAAAAACACTGTAATTGTCAGGAGTCAGAGAGGTCGAGTTCCCTGCGAAAAGCAAGCATGCATCGCATCAGCATCAGCTCCGACCGGAGTCGGGCTCACTATCAGCTTTCAGTAGAAAGAATTGTCGTGTATTTCCTATAAATAGGATCTGCGCGTTTAGACAGCATAAACTGTGGGATTGGTCTCCAGACCGATTCCAGACACCCCCACCAGATATGTTCGCCTGTATACCAGCTAGCTCACAGTGCCACTATGAACCCCCTTACCAAGGTGCAAATAGTTTCTGGCAACTATCGAACATGACAACCCTGACCCCTCAGGGATCGTGGAAACAGTACAGTACTTTTCGCTCAGTCACTCGTGCTCACTTTGTCTCAGAGAGATACACAGTATAAACGATGGGTGACTTTATCTTCGCTCTCAGCTGAATTCTCAGGGCAGGGACCCAGTGTGGGAGCGGGGGAGATAGATCCATCCGCTCCACTGTCCACCAAAACACAGGGTTTGATTTCGGCTGCCCCTCCACCATTCACAGAGTCCTTAGCCAAATTATTATGTCCCCCCCCCCGCCTCTAGCAGTACACTGTTTTTTTGACTGTCAACTGAAAGAGACGCAAACATAGAGGCCAATGTGGGCTATACCGGGCCCCCCACTACCTGTGCCGTTGTCTTCAGTGCTGCCTTCTTTACTCTGGTTTCGCACTTCCCCATTCCTGCGCCGCTGCGATGTTTAGATTCAGTCATGGCACCAATGACTTCCACTAACTGGCTGCCTGCCAAAAATGTTGTTTCGCCGCTGGAAATTCCAGCGGTCCAGGCTTTCCCAGCTATGCCACCTCTCGCCGCCATTCGGTAATTCAGCGGTTTTCCCCGATGCCGCCGTGGCCACGTGCTCCAAACCCAGCCTTCTGAAGGTAAACAACAGAGGGGAGCACTTATCACCAATCACCGCAGTGCCGCCTGCAGTAGCGCGTTCCACATGTGCCTCTGAGTCCGGTCCCAGGCTGAGCAGCCGAGCGTCAAGTCGTCGATCCATCAAGAGAGAGACGACGGGTGCAACAGCAGTTAGTCACACACCATCGTTGCCGTCCGGAATGGTAGAGGAGGTAAATGCTGATGTTGGGATGGCCGGTCAAATGAAGGTAGGTCTGGGGAGCACAAAGCCTGATACACCTATGAGTGTAGGTCCCTCTAGCTTCTCACGGCAGTGCACAGGGGAGTTGTCACCCGATCTGCCAGGCGAGAAGTCTTTCTCATTAACAGACGATGCTGACTCTTCTGGGCAGGAAAATACTCTCTCAAGCAGCGAGGCCCTTTCGGATTCCGGTAGCAGCACCTCAATTGATGGGGTTCAACTGACGCAGAGAAAGAACTAAGCCAAGAAGAAAAAGGAGAAGGATAGCCAGAGGCGGAACACTGGGAAACAATTAAAGTGGGATTACTCTGACACCCAGCTGATCCCCCAGGATGAAGGGGTTGAAGAAGGCCCAAAAGAAGGCCTAAATGTGCATATACAATCTAAAGAACCCTCACTGATGGTTATCTTTACGTCCATTAAGCAAATGCAAGAAGACATCAGGAATTATGGGCGCAGAGCAAGAGTCGCTGCTAAAAAGGTGCAAGCGGGGATTCGCAAACTAAACAAAACGTGTGGGGTAATTGCTGAGTGATTGACCTCTGTGGAAACATGGATGGAGGTGTTAGAAGCCGAAGTTGAGACATTGAAGCTTCAAAGTTCTGGACAAGGAGAGACTATGTCAGATATAATGTTTAAACTAGAAGAGCAGGAAAATCGCCAGCGAAGAAACAATTTACACTTTTTAGGGATTCCGGAGGGAGTGGAAGGCAGCAATCCTAGAGCCTATGTAGTGAATTTATTGAAGAGCGCGTTTCCAGACCTACATAAATTGGATTGGGACTCCGAAATTCAACGCGCTCATCGATTTCAACTAATGAGGAAAAAACATCCGCAAGGAAGACCTAGAGCAATGTTGGTATTTTTGGGGAATTTCCTTCTGTGGCAACTAGTGTACGATCAAGCCCGCCCTAATGCTCCGAAATCCTGCAATGGTGTGTCATTTTTTGTTAAGCCAGACTTTGCCCATGCAACAGTGGAAAGACGCTGGTGCTTACGATAGCTGTTTTCTCCCTTTCAAAAAATAGGGGCAAAGGTTTTTTCCAGAACCCGGCCAGACTTAAAATTAAATATAAAGGAACTTTTCACAGCTTCACTTCAGAGAATCAAGCACAAGAGTACCTGGAAGAAATCAGAAGAAAGGAAAAAGAAGGGGACTCTTCTAAATGAGTGGACAATTGCTTTAATATGCTCCTTAGGCGGTTATAGGAACATTGGATCTGAGTAGTCGATGTAGAATGTGTATATGGTAATGAGAGAGACGGCGGGGTAGTCGGTCAGACGCACATTGTTCAGGCTATGCCTGATTGCCTGTGTATTTGGGGTGGGTGGGGGGAGAGTAGGGAGGGGTGAAGTGAGGTCTACACGAATGGGGGTGTGGTGGGACATAGGCAGATAACGGCTTCTGTGGGGCTGGTTTCACTTGGGTGGGGTATGGGGCGCTTACGTGGACAGATGAAGATTAAAGTATGGCTCGGGCATCAGTACATAAAGATAGGTAAACTGCGGATAGCTACGATTAATATCTGTGGCTTAAACAAACTGAGGAAAAAGCCAGATGGTATCACAGGGGCTGCAATTACTGCAGGCAGACATAGTCTGCCTGCAAGAAACTCATCTGGAAGGTCAGCTGAAAGATCTTTTAAAAAACTGGGGGTATGGTATTGTGGGGGCTACGACCCAAAGGACCCAAACACGGGGGGTTGCAATTTTAACCTGCAACAAAATGATTACATTTCCCCAAGTCCGGGTAGATACATTAGGGCGTTGGGTTATAGCTAGCTGTAGGGCTCCCGGGTTCCCCAGTTTTACCTTATGCTCTTTGTATGGCAGCAGCACTGATGATCCTGCTTTATTGGAGTGGTTATCTAATGAATTATCGCACTGGCAGCTCCCTGTTGTTATATGTGGAGATTTTAATATACACCTTGTATGTGGCTGGAGACCAGGACAGAAATACATGAGGAGGAAGCCCAAGGTATTCCAAGCAATATGTAACTTATGCCAGACGCATAGTTTATGCGATGCATGTACTAAATTGAGACCTCTGGAACATGGGTTCACTTACTATTCTGCCCCTCACCAGAAGCATGTAAGGCTGGATTATTTTTTTGTATCATCCTCAATTAGACAAAAGAGCAAAGTTGAATGGTTCCCAAAATTTCTCTCAGACCACAGCCCATTAGTATTAGAGGTGGATGGTGGGGGCTTTCCTGAAAAACTTCCTTGTTGGACTTTTGAAAGAGCACTCTTATTGGATGAAGCCTATGTGGGACATATGAGGGAGTGGATCCCTGACTTCTTGCAAAGGAATATGGGAACGGCTGCGCTAGGCATACTTTGAGACAGCTTAAAGGCAGCCATCTGGGGAGAAACAATTCAATTCCCGATTAGGAAGAGGAAAAGCGAGAAGGATTGCCTGCGGCTTATACAACAAAAACTGGCCCAGGCGGAAGCAAACCTAATTACCGGCCTGCAGCAGGAAAGAGAGGTAGAGGAAGCCCAAATGGAAGTAGCATTTGCTAGGGCAGCAATTGGGAAAAACTGCTGAAGAAAGCAATAGATAAAGCAACAGCTCGTCATGAAGAGATGTACGAATGTAGCGAAAAGGTGGGCCATTTGTTAGCAGTTAGAACTAGGCAGGAACTCACATGAAGTGAAATTAGCATAGTGAGTGACCCCTTAAAAGGGCTGGTATCCGAAGCCGGTAAAATATGTGCAGCCTTTTATAAATTTTATTAGGCTTCATACACAAAAGACCTGGGGAGCCTGGGAGGCCAGGGTGTGAGGACCTAATACTTAAGTACTTGGGATCCACAGTGGGGGAGGATTTATCACAGGAAGAGAGGGAGCAATTAGACCGTTCAATAAATAGGGATGAAGTTGTGGTAGCAATGTCTAGTTTACCTAGAGGGAAAGTGACCGGCCCCCACTTAATTCCCACAGACTTCTACAAGGTCTTTCAAGAGCAGTTAAAGGAAATCATGTTAACTATGTTTTTACAGATTGCAGATGGGGTCATACCATCTATATCATGGGCCTCTGTGAAGATCATAGTCTTTCCTTTTTTTAATTTTTATTATTCTTTATTAAATCTTTTCTTACGATCCGCCCCTCCCTTCCCGCGCCTGACCTCCTCAGGCAAACATACATAGGATAGACAGAGCTGACCAAATCGTTAATGTAGCCAATAATTAAATAACATTTCATGACAATACCCAAAATATCATAATACAGAAGCTCTAACAGTCATAAAGAGTCTAATAAAAAACCAGAGTTCATAATACCTGTTATAGCTCAAATGAATTTAAAGTGCAAAGTGCTACAGAACAGGAGTAAGGACAGAATCAAAACCACAGAAAAAGTTCTCTCATAATTCACAGTATATCAGATCGGCTACATTGTGCTAGTCGCACCAGGGCTTCAACACATATTTCCCCCTAAATTGAAAGGAAAAGCAAGAGATTCCTGGGCAAAAATACAACAACATCTATAATACATTTACAATAGATATTAATTCTGCCATCTACACATGGGTGCCCAGATTACCCGCCCTTTTTTCCTAGCTTTGTGGCCCTTTGTGGCGTACACCGCTTTCTCTAAATTAGAAACCGATATCAGTCTGGTCAACCACTGTTGGAAAGGAGGAGGTTGAGGGTTAAGCTATTAACAATCTACAGATAGCCATTGCGACCGCCATAACGTGTTCAATATCTTGCATTCCTTCTTCATCAAATATCCCTAAGATGATCAGTTTTGGGTCAATATTACTTCAATATTTAATTTATTATATAAAAAGTCTTGAATTTCGTTCTTAAAAAAATTTAGGGATGTGCAAGTAGCAAACATGTGAACTATATCGGCACATGGAGTGTCACAGCGCGGGCACGTAGTTCCCTGGCCCGAGCTCCATTTAATAATTCTAGCTGGTGTGTAGTATAACATAAAAAAAGTCTTGAAGAATTGCACATTAAAACCGTTTGAGATAGTGTGAGTGCTTTCTTAAAATCGAATTCAGAGATCTTGAGTTTCTTTTGCCATTTTTGAGATCATCCTTTTCTCCATTCATTAATAAATTGTAAATTGCACCTATACGGACATGATTTTGAGCTATTATTATTTCCATCAGTTCTTTTTTCTCAAAGCCAATAGGCCCACCCCCCTTACGCTGTAAGTAATCTCTAATTTGTAAATATTTGAAAAACTCCTTGTTGGTAACGCCAAATTCTGACTTCAACTCATGAAAGGACACAAAACCCGAAGGAGAGAAGAAGGAACCGAGCCTGCTGCAAGAACCCAACATTGGATATACCCATCCTTAAATAATATTGGGAGGAGCGGGTTGTTCTGAATAGGGGTATAAAAATTCAAACGACCGAGGCCCAATGATTTCCGAAGGGCTGACCATACTTTAAAAACTCCCAAAAGGCAATTAAACCACACTTTTTTATACCACATCAAACAACGCAATAACTCTTCTAATGTGATCCGTAGTATCCCTTCCCTCGATAAACCTGTGTTGTTGCTTACTACCAATTTTGTGATTATCCGGGCGAGTCGTACAGCCAATACTTTTGAGTATATTTTAGAATCTCCATTTATTAGGGTTATCGGGCAGTAAGATCCTAATTCCGCCTGAGGCTTATTCTTTTTAGGAATACTACGATTTTTGCAATGGACCATGGGCCCGGAGGGAAGCTCCATTAAAAATGTATTTGGTTAAACAGCGCGGTCAATGGGCCTCGTAATTGCAATGCAAAAATTTGTAAAACTCTGAGGAAATTGAGTCCACTCCTGCCGCTTTCCCGGAAGTTCATAGTCTTTCCAAAGAAAAATAAACCGCTACATGAGCTAGGGTCCTACCGTCCAAAAACTTTAATAAATGGCGACGTAAAAATATACGCATAGTCGCCAATCCTAACAACATAATCTGTTGTATACCTCGCACTGTTGCACTTTGAATTTAGTGACTAAAAATTAAATGAAATGAGAGCTGACTCTTTTTTAGTTAAGTTTTTTAACTATGTAATAAGAACGTATAGTGCTTACTATTCCGGATGATATCAGTGGAAAATATGTTATATATGTAGTGCACCATTGCACTTTGTATTTGCTGCTAAAAGATTAATTATAGTAACTGTCAGTCAAACTTATTAATTGTGCAACAGATACACACAGTGCCTTTTTCATGTTGGTAATTACTGTCCACACACCCTATGAAATCTTGGTGATGTTTGAAGCTGAAGGGGATGGTGGGGGAGGGCACGGGGTTGTATAAAAAAACTGAGGGGAAAGAGAAATTGTCTTTCTTTCTCTTACTCACTAAAAATATTTAAAAAGAATAAACGATGGGGACGTTTTCAATAAGCATGTATTGAACCAGCATCATTCTAGTGTAAAATACGTGTGCTGAAACAACGATAAGACAGAAACAGATGTATACTGTCATAAGCACCAACAGAGTAAATAGATGGTAAAATTCTACCATAGTGCTAAAACAATGAATATATGCAGGCATATAAATGACAGTAATAATGCGTACTCCTACGATGCTAACCCTAACTAGATGTACCTAACTGTACCTAGCATGTATGTAGGTGTATAGCCAAGAATCCCCCTAGGATAGAGCCAACCCCATTACCTGATGTGATTGAACGAAGGACCCTGTCTTGGTCTCGAGATAGACACCTCGCGAGGGATGTCAGACCACTGCGTGCTAGAGTGTCTGCGTGCAGGAACCTCATCGTCTCGTGTCAGCATGGAAGTCTTTCTTCTCTGCCTGCCCCAGCAAAGATATGGTGTTTATATACCCAAAAGGTACCCTCAGGGGTCCTACCTTGCTGTGTCATGTCGGCCGAGGATGACCATAGTGATGAAACTTATACATACTTATTATGCAGAAGATGGTAATCCCGCTGTGATTCTGAGAATCACAGGAAACTGACACGATTCATTGAAGAAAACGCCGTCCTCGACCCGTCCCAATCCGGATTCCGAAGCAACCACAGCACAGAGACCGCCCTACTCACCGCCACAGACGACATCCGCACTCTCCTGGACCAAGGCCACTCCGCAGCCCTCATCCTACTCGACCTATCAGCGGCCTTCGACACCGTCTCCCATCGCACACTAGTCGTCAGACTACACTGCACAGGCATACAAGGAACAGCCCTGGACTGGATCCGATCATTCCTCACCGGAAGAAGCCAAAGGATCAGACTCCCACCCTTCCTCTCCGACCCCACGAAAATCACCTGCGGAGTCCCACAGGGTTCATCACTGAGCCCCACCCTCTTCAACATTTACATGGCCCCCCTCGCAGCCATCGTCCGACAACACGGCCTCAACATCGTATCCTACGCCGACGACACCCAGCTCATCCTCTCCCTCACCAAAGACCCCACCACTGCCAAACTCAACTTCCAGAAAGGAATGCAAGACGTCGCAGTCTGGATGACCAACAGCTGCCTGAAGCTCAACGCCGAGAAGACAGAAGTCCTCGTCCTCGGTACCACCCCTTCTGCATGGGACAGCACCTGGTGGCCGACCGCCCTCGGAAGCCCACCTACCCCCTCAGACCACGCCAAGAACCTCGGCATCGTACTCGACTCATCACTCTCCATGAACCGACAGGTCAACGCCGTCACCTCCAGCTGCTTCAACACCCTCCGCATCCTCCGCAAGACCTTCAAGTGGATCCCCCTGAGTCAAGGAAGGCAGTCACCCACGCACTCATCACCAGCAGACTGGACTATGGAAACGCACTCTACGCCGGCATCAACAAGTCCCTACTCCGCAAAGTCCAGACAGTACAGAACACCGCCGCCAGACTCGTCCTCGGCATCCCCGACACGAACACATCAGCCAACACCTACGAAGTCTCCACTGGCTCCCCGTGGAGAAAAGAGTCACTTTCAAAATCCTCACTCACGCCTACAAATGCCTACACAACAACGGACCCAAATACCTCAACGACAGAATCAACTTCCACGTACCCAAAAGAAACCTCCGATCTTCCAACCTCGCACTGGCCGAAACCCTGCGCATCCACAGAGCCAGAGCAGGCGGAAGATCCTTCTCTCACATTGCAGCCAAGACCTGGAACGAGCTACCGGCAGACATCAGACGCGCCCCTCCCTGAACACCTTCAGGAAGACCCTCAAGACCTGGCTCTTCGGCTAAACAGATCTGCGGACCCCCCCCCCTCAGTGCCTTGAGACCCTCACGGGTGAGTAGCGCGCTTACAATTCCCTGATTGATTGATTGATTGATTGAGAATCCTCATGGATAATAAATGAGGCTAGTTTTCAGAGAAAACCATTTGACTTTTATGCAGCACCTACCTAGGTAAAAGGTCAATACCAAACCCGTTATGTAGTGCAATGGAAGTGTAAATGTAGGTGAAAGGTTAGGTGACTACCCAGGCCTATATTGGGGTACATTGCGAATCCGACTGTACGATATACTACAAAATTAAAAGGGAATGTCCTTATAATCAATTAAAAAAATAATGTTAATAAACTGTTCTAAAAAGTTATAAAAATACTTAAAACCTTATAAGTCCTTCATATATGTTAAAAAGCTATATAAGTCCTTTAAAATATGTACATATATGGTTTGAGCAACTGAGTATGTCTGAAAGCCATGGTGTTCAGTAAAAGTGAGATTATGGTTGTTTTGTAAAAAGGCCGAATTCTTCCCAGCACACGGAGAGCCAAATGTTTATGTGTCCTGTGTGGGAGACGCAACATCACTGCTGCTTCCCTTCACAGATGACGGTCCCTGTAACACCTCACAGATCAGGTCAATCGAGCAAAGGTGATCTTCTTCACTTCCCACAGCCGATGCTGAGGAAGCATTTGAAACATCCAAAGCCTGTGTGCCTGTAGTAGAGCCGGTGTCCAATCCAACAGGAGCTGAAGCATCTCCTGGTCACTCTAAGAATGCCGATATCAACATGGGAATATGCTGAGGACACTGCACTACGTGGACCTTTAACGGGTCCAGCAATACATCCAAGTCCGGAGAAGCAACAGATGGAAGTGTTAGACAGAAGTCCAACACGCATTCTTGTCCGCAGAATAAGTAGCGGGGAACAGGCAAAACACAGTCAATCCAGACTGGTCGGAATGATAGAAACCAAGAATCACTTAGCTCCCAAAGTCGAGGTGTGCCCAGATGGAGAAACATGCGGTCATGGCAATGTCGCTCCAAGAGCGTTTTTTCCATCTCTTTGGTGATTGGGACGTCCATTGCGTAGCAGAAAAATTAAAATCAGGATACCCACTACCAGTAGCAGGATTAGCGGAAGCACTCCAAAAACGCTTCCCAATACGGAGTGTATAAAAGCTGGAATCACCCTGAAGACTGCCCCAAAGGTGCTTAACAGTCCAGAACCCATGGTCTTAAATAGGTGTACAATACCTTTTGTATCAGACATGTTAAAGATAGGCTGTACCATTTCTTCAAAATGGAAAGGGCAGTTAGTTCGTACTAGTGCCTGTACTCAGCTGAGGACCTTGCAACCTGAAGATCAAAACTCTCTCAGGCCGAGGTTAAGGGCACGCCCATCTGTAAAAGCATGGCTTTCAGTCGGCTCAGAGAATCAAACCGTATAAAGGAAACATTCAACGAAGGCCATAACGGCGCCACCCTGACTGTGTGGGTCGGTGGAAACAATACTTGCATGCAACAAGTAACCCTGGAACTTACTTGTACTAGATATGCGATGCCCGGAAGCATCCCACAACAACCTTGATCATTCAGCATTAAGTAACTCTCATTCAAGATCAGCCTCAACACTGGATTAACCACGGCAGCTGGGGATCCCTTTACATGACAGGATAAGTTTGCAACTGAACCATTACAGGCCCTTGAAGCATAATATCCTGGCAAATTAGAGACCCACTTAATGAAGTCTCGCAGTCTGTACCGCTGAGAAACACTTCAGTGTCCCCATTCCTGCATCTAAATCTATACAGTAATTCCCAAGATTCATGGATGAAGTCCTTTCCCATCGCTTCCTACCTGCCTACCTGGTGGTATTCTAGGCAATATTGAAATTGGAAAGTTGTTACTGGCAATGTTCATTCCATTACCAACCACTGCCAAAGCCTTTTCTAAGTTAACTCTGTCATTTTCACGCAATCTCTCTGCAGCTTCCTGTTGAGAGATTTTCCAAACTTCATTGTAAATAGCATATAAGAAGCGTTTACGAAGTGGTTTCCGGGGATCTAGCAAAAAATCCCTTAAATCCATGTCATCTGAGAGTAAGGACAAGTGTTGTTTCACCTGTGACAGTGTTGAGGTTCTTAGCCAATCTAGGCATAACTTACCAACACTGTATGATGTCACCACCCCCGGATGTTCTCGTTGGTCATAGCGTAGGTCAGGCCTATGGATAATAAACCCTTTGATGGTAGTCTTGAATCTTGACTGACAACTATTTGTGTCGATAGGCCGCACTAACCATCCCTTCCAATTGGGGTCTGATGAATTGTATGAAACGCCATGATGATGTCATCTAGCGTACCCTCACTGTGTTCTGTATAATTTTGCCATCCCTCAAAGTGTGAAAGCGAGGGAATACGAGGTGTGTTCAAGTCCTTAATCTTGGCTAACCCAAGACAGAAAGTCTGTTGCACAGTTTCGTTCAGGAAAATAATCTCCTGTGGTATGAGGCATGCTCTAAATAGTGCCTCAGTTCCATGAACCTGCCATTCTTTAGTCCCTCAGACTGATTTTATGTCTAAAGTGTCTTTCCATAAGTCGAAACCCTGTTCAGACAGTTGGGAGATAAAAGAAGCAGAGTATATCTGTTTCGTGTTGGTGAGCATATTTTTCTTCACAGGTGTAGGTGCAAGCTTATAATAATATGAGCGCAGATCTGATGTATTAAACCCAGAAAAATAAGCAAACTGTTGTGCAAACGTTTGTGAACTACCTTTCGGTGGTGTTGGGCAATGTTCCTATTGGTGGTATGTGAAAACATTACGTGGGGTACTTGCTTTATGCAAAAAAATGATGACCATAATGCTGGTAACAATACATGGTGTCGAAATCAGACTTATCGTACATTTCATTTTTCGAAAATGCAGCAGATTGTTCTAAATCAGGCAGCATACTATTCATATAGATGTCAGTATTAGGCTGAATTGAGATCTGTGTTTCATTTGTGCTTTGTTGTTCAATGTCAATAGGCACGAGTTCCATTCCATTATTGGCAACTCTGTTACTTCGTAGAGTAGAATCGTCAAACGTTATCAGTCTTTCTGTCTGAACCTCCTGTATGGTAGCAATAGGAGATCGGCGGCAACCCAGGAGTCCATGCAGCCTGCTAATCAGTATCGGCCACATAGTGTGGTTTGATCAGATCAATGAAGACAAATCTCTTTTCTTTTTTTCTGGCAAGAGGCGGAAGAAGTACTGTTCTTGTTCCTTCGACAGCCAGGACAGGTACAAGCGTTCTGTAGGATGGTCCAAATTCTTTCTTGTCCACAATCTTTTCTCTGACCAGGTCCCCGACTTTTGGGACCCAGGCAGGTCTTGCCGTAACTGATTTTACTTCCCCAGTGGCGGTACGTTTTACTTGGACATTGCTTTGTAGTGCCCGGAATTCATTGAGTTCCTGTAAAACAGGCAAACGGTTATGGATGTCAAATGTGTTTTCATCCGCCACTGTGCTGTCACAATCGAGGTAGGGTACCCACATTCTCGTCCCAAAATAGGACCTCGTAAGGAGTTAGGCCTCCTAGGGAACTTCTTGGCATGTTATTAAGTGTCCTCTGGACCCCATATAGGTGATTGACCCAACTACAACCGAGCCTAATACCCTTGCTGTTAAGGAATGCTTGAAATCCAGTTTTTTCCCCTCCACAATCGAATTTCCCTCGGGATGATAAGGAGAGGAGTACCGCAAGACCACACCCAAACTTCCCATGGCTTCTTTGTAAGCCTGTGAGCTAAACGCAGGGCCACGGTCAGAATGTAATGTGCCAATTGCGTATGTCCCTATAAAGACTCGCAAATTCTTTATAACAGTTCGAACATCAGCTGAGTCTTGGGGCCAGACCCACAGGAATCTAGAGCATGAATCCACTGCCACCAGGATGTACCTGTAAGCCCTGTCAAAGAGTCTAAGGGGCCGCAGTGGTGATGTTTGTGGCGAACATGCTATGGTGGAACCCTTCATCTGTTGACAAATGTTGCACTTAAGGACAAAGCCTTTGGTCTGTTTGGTAACAGCTGGCCACCAATAACGTTGTTTCAGTAGTGAAACTGTTGCAGTAATACCTACGTCTGTGGAACCCAGACCCTCTTGTGCAGCTAGAATTAAACCTAATCTGTGATCCATGTTACTCTATCCCTCACTCTTGGAATTTGAGCATACGGAATTCTTTGCGCATCTAACTTGTAAAAGTACTTGAGTGGAAAACCTTTTGGCAAGGCTGAGCTGTTGTTGTGCATAGCATTCACAGCTATCATTATCTGTCCATCTAAATGAGTGATTGCAGCAATGGCATCAGTTCTCACTGTCGCCTTTGCGGCTTCATCAGCCAGTGAACTCCCTTCAACGTGCAAGCCAACACGCTGATGACTCAATGTGTGGATTACATGAGCCCGTGGCAAAGCTTTTTTCAGCTCTGCCACTTGTTCCCAAAGCAACTTGTGCTTTATTGTGCAACCTTTGGAGTCTTTAAAACCATTCTGACCCCGGTAGTGAAGATATTCATTGTATGAATGGACACAATAAAATTAATCGAACACAATAAGTGTGCGGAATTGCCAATCCGTATTTTTTAGCGCCAGAATTAGGGCTTTTAGTTCTGCCAGCTGAGCTGTTCAATCTCCTAGAGACTGCTTCTGCTTATTGCTAGGATGGAACCTGCTGTCCCGCATACGTCCCTTTACAGTCGCACAAGCTGCGCTGTATTGCTGTTTACTTCCTACGGTAGGTTGAGCAGAACCGTCAGTGCAAATAATGTATTCATACTGATCTAGAGGCATTATTTCATTCGGAAGAGGATATTCTTGTTCGTACTGCAGAAATGATTGGGTTTTTAATGTAGAATCAAATTTGTAGTCTACATCTGTTGCAGTGAGAGAATTAGCCCATTGTATCCATCGTGGATGCAGTGCTTTTGTGTATGGAACACTAGGTTTTGTAACAGCCTCTAAGGCCGGTACTGGAGTCACGATGATTATTCGTTTCCCCCGTGCAAGTGCTCTTTCTCTCACTACAGCAGTCTGTACTGCTGTTAGAATCTTTTCAGTGGATGCAAAGCGCATCTTAGCGTTTGTGTATAGATGAGATTTGTATGCTATTGGTACTGTTTCGCCTTCATTGAAGGTCAGGTATGTGTATCCTGATTGACCAGCTATTACATTGATCAATAACAGTGGCGGCTCGCTGAGGGAGTGGTGCGGGGCGGTGGGGTGGGGCGGAGGAGGGGCAGGGTGGGGGGGTAGTGAATTCGGACATACGATGGACAGAACTCAGAGGCAGTTCTGTCTGTCGTAAGTCCGAATTCACTATCCCCCACCCTGCCCCTCCCCTGCCCTGCCCCACCGCCCTGTACCACTCCCTCGGGATCCTTGTAAGGAACGTAGGATTTCTGTGTCCAATGGCGAACTGAAAAATCAGGTCTGATTAAGTCGTAGAGCGGTTTTACTTTTTCTGCGTAATCTAAAATGTATGTTCTGCCAAAATGTATTAATAAAATGAATTGTAAATTTTTTAGAGTCTTTGGAGGTTGGAGAAGCGCACACTTTGTGAAAAAGTTAGCTGCCAGGCTTTTCCCTTCACTTGGAAGCTCGTATCCCAAAAATAGGACATTGAGGTGGGCAATTTTTGATTTTTTAAAGTTACATTTGTAACCCTCAGAGGCGAACCCCAAAATTATGTTGTTCACCCTGGTCAAGTGGTCCAATAATTCATCATCCGTCAGATAAATATCATCTAAATAGGACAAAGCCTCTTCATCAAAAGTTTGAAGCAACTCTGTTACCCTTGCTGAGAACAACCCGAGGCTATTCTTATACCCTTGGGGCAGTCTACAAAATTGACGCTGAGAGCCTAGGGCTGAGAATGCTGTCAAATACCTGCTCTCAGGTGCTATATTTTGGCAGAAGAATCCATTTGAGATATCTAGTGTTGTTTTGTATTTTTTCCGCACAATGTTATTCATCAATGCGTCACTGTGTGCATTGTACTGCAAATGTCTTTGTGCATGTGTTCAAATGCCTGTAGTCTAAAACTAGACGATATGAATTATTGCGTTTCATTATGGGAAACAAAGGATTATTCATGGAAGAGGTGCAATTCTCTTGGTATTCAAGTTGATATAAAATCTCCCTGACTTGTTTTTTCACATCTTGTTTTATTGGGTATTGTCTCTGCGGAGTTGGAGTAGTTTTTACTGGGATAACATGGTGAGGTGACTCAGCATCCCACCCTACATGATTGCGGTATAGTGCAGGATCAAGTGCTACCACCCACTCCTGCACGTGTGAATATTTTAGTGATTCTGGAACGAGGTCAGAGAAAGCTGGTAAAATTACTGTTTCTCCTTTTGGGCAATCCATAACGAACTCATGTGGCCAATCTTTTTCAGCCACAAGGATGTCATAACCAAAACTCAGGTTCTCCCAAAAGAGACCTTTAACCTTCCTAGGTATGTCCCCCTCCATTTGGAGTGTTATTTCGTATAACGGGTGTGTGACACTTACCCTAGTATCAGGTGTCTCCACCGTGATATGTGCATTCAATGCCGCTGTCACCAGAAATTCCATCAAGTTCGGGCGAGCTATTGTTACTTCTGCTGCGCTGTCTAGCTTCATCAGTGCCCATTCCCCGTTCAGAAGTTGAGTCCTCAGCAGCCTGGGCATTTCTTATTTTAAGGCCAGCTACTTTCTTCTTTTTAAATTGAGGTTTTGATTTTGGTTTATCTTCTTTTTTGATATTATAGTCTGAAGTACGATGTGTATCTCTGGACTTAGTTCGTTCTTCTGATCTGTGTTCTGACCGTCCTTCACTTTCGGAGTTTTTTGATGAACCCTGAAAGGAACAAGAGGAACGTGTATCAGTATCCTGATACATGTCAGGTTTTTTAATGTTATCACGATTTCTAAGGTTATACCTCCTTTCGGAGGGTTCCTATTGAGGAGACCCACCCCTAGATTGTGATCTATTCTTTCTATTTTTCTTTTGTGTGTTATCCCATTTCTTTTTAGCAGAATCAGGTGCTTGCTTGGAGTTATCCTTTTCAGGACTACCCATTACTTGTGGTTTTGTAGCTCTAGCTCCCAAATTATCTCTACATAATTTGGCGTATGTATCTTCGAATTTTTGGTAATTCTTGCTCCTGTTGTACAGGAGTGCATACCCTTAGGCGTTGGCGTATAGCCACCGCTGCTGCTTCACATTTTATGTTTGCTAACATAATTGTTGATACCTGGGAAAAATTGCCTACTAATTTCATCCCCAAGTTTAGAGCAGGTTCTGCTCCATACTCATTCTGTATTTGTCTTAATACTTCTGGTATCACTGCTATTGAAGGGATACCATGAGTTCAGGTATAGATGGCAGCGAAAACTGTACCCCAAGAGGTACAATCCTCTATCGGGGGAGCTATCCCCATTGGCAAGCAAATTGTCAGTATAGAATTCTACCATAGTGCTAAAACAATGAATATATGCAGGCATATAAATGACAGTAATAATGCGTACTCCTACGATTATAACCCTAACTAGATGTACCTAAATGTACCAAGCATGTATGTAGGTGTATAGCCAAGAATCCCCCTAGGATAGAGCCAACCCCATTACCTGATGTGAGAGAAGAAAGCACCCCGTCTTAGTCTCGAAATGGACACCCCACGAGGGATGTCAGATCACTGCGTGCTGGAGTGTCTGCGTGCAGGAACCTCAGCATCTCATGTCAGCGTGTCAGCATGGAAGTCTTTCTCCTCTGCCTGCCCCAGCAAAGATATGGTGTTTATATACCCAAAAGATCCCCTCAGGTGTTCTACCTTGCTGTGCATGTCGGCCAAGGATGACGATAGTGATGAACCTTATACATAGTTATTATGCAGAAGATGGTAATCCCGCTGTGATTCTGAGAATCCTCATGCATAATAATGAGGCTAGTTTTCGGAGAAAACCACATGACATTTATGCAGCGCCCAACTAGGTAAAAGGTCAACACCAAACCCTTTATGTAGTACAATGGCAGGGTAAATGTAGTTGAAAGGTTAGGTGACTACCCAGGCCTATGTTGGGGTACATTGTGAATCATAACAGAATGATACAGTAGCTTCTCTGGCACGCAGGATCTTCTCTCGTAGTATTTTGCGCGATAATGTGGGGAAAAGAACAACTCCTGACGTGGTCAAGTGGCAATCCATCTAAACTGTAGCTTATCTAAGATGAAATTTCCAATATCACCTTAGGAGTGTTTGGTATAACCAATGAGCATCAAGATGCTAGTCTAAGACTCATTCTTTTAAACAAATAAGGTAAAAATACATCACGACTGACACTAATGTGTAAGATACGTGATGCGAATACTTTGAAAATCAATAAAATCTGGTTTAAAAAAAAATACATCAGTTCTTACTACATTGTTTTGGCTATTGTTCTTGTTTGACCTTGAAATTGAGATAACAAGGCACTTGTTCCAGACTGATGTTGCATCAGGTGTCTTGTTGATGTGTTTAGCTGAGTGACTTGATGCTTTCACAGGTTCTTGAAAAGTTAAGGACAGATGACATCTGCGTCAAAGGCAGACATGTTGATGATTCTGCAAAAATACAGAAAATGGAGCCCCAGTCTACCTAAAATGAAGAAGGTCCTTATAGCCTTTATTTCATCTCATCCCCCGCTTGTTCATCCGAATTGTGACATCATATGGGGGGAGCGATATATGTGGATTTATCTTATCTATAGGGAAATCCATGATCGCAGAACCCTTAGACATAAAATTCTATTTTAAACTAAACTCATAATATCTGTATCTATAAATGAAATTTCATAAAGCATGATTACATACAGTAGCATGGAGGAACGCAATAAGCTATGCATGGATTTGGTTCTGAAGCCTTGCATGTTTCAAGCAGTAAAATATTCAGTTAAGCAGGATGCATGTTGGCAAATCAACAGACTAGACACAATACTGAATAGGCCAATTAAAAATAATGCAGATTTTAAATGCTGATGAGCAGTGGGATGGTTGGAAATACTCCAAAAAGACTGGAGAACAAAGAATGTAAAAATGATGGTATCAGTCCAAACACTGCTTTAAATCCAGTCACAAGACCAGAATCCCCAATGTTCTCATAAAGGGGCACAATACCAGTTGTTGTTGATTAATTAAAAATCAAATGCACAATGGCAGCTTAATAATTTGGGTATTGTGTCTGTAACAGCCTCTGAATTTCCAAAGCAGTACTGGCTGTTTGCAGGTTGCATGTTTCTGCCGCAGAAGTCAAAGGGACTTCTTTTTTAATAACACTGTGGCTAATTTGCTAATTTCATCAAAACGCATGCCTCTCATATCAATGCTAGGCCAAGGGGCATTTTTGATTAAATGATGAGGCGGTGGGTGCAAGGTCCTTCCACAACACTGTATTGTTTCAGAAAACGGAATCAGATATAGTTGGCCTAATTTCAAGTCGCAAAAAGTATCATTAGTTTGTAATAAATTGGAGCCATTGTACAGTAGTACATGATGTGTGGGGATGGTTGTAGTAAGAGTAACTGATAAAACACATCTTAACCCTAGATCAATTCTTGAACATAGCACTGCTGGCACAGGTGACGAGGGAAGACAGTGAAAGTATGGAGAATCTGATAACAAAGTCTGAAATGAAAGAAGATATCAGGGATAGTAAGATACCAGTGATGGATGGGCTACCAGTAAACTTTTACCGAACATATATGGCTCAGCTAGCTTCCAGATTGGCTGCAATGTATGGAGCAGCAAGGAAGAGTGGATATTTACTGGCCAAATTCAGGGAGGCTTTAATTGTCTTTATCCTCAAACCTCAGAGAAATGTCTGGGAGGTGACCACATATAAGCCGCTTTCCATGCTGAACCTCACCTGCATGATTCTCAGCAGGGTGCTTGCGAACTATAGGAAAGTGGGTTTCTGTTGCAGTAACCCCACACCCCCACACTTTTTACCAGATTTCTGATGCACTTAGACTGAGGGGCCGATTCCGATTCGGGCCGGAAATCTCTCTGACCGAGCCGGACCCGGAGAGATTTCCGACCGAATCGGACCCTAGCAGTCCGACCGAACGAGTACGATGCGCACGCATGCTATCTGACTCGATTCGGTCGGACTCCCATTGAAGTCAATGGGAGCCGGTCGCACAACGCGTACGCGGGCTCCCATTGACTCAATTGGTGCGAGGCGAACAAGGGCGCCCCCTACAGCGGGTACGCGTCCATGCACATCGCGGCGTACATACACAGGTAGGGGGGACCCATGGGTCCCCCCTGTGTGCGACTCGCTCGCCTACGCGTACAGGGGGTCCGACGCGGATCCCCAAAGTCCGGCTCCGACAGCTTTTTTGAGCCGGACGGCGCGAGTCGGTCGGACTGCTCGCGGCGCGCATCGTACTTACCCGGCCGGTAAACGTCTCCATAGCGCGGTGCGAGTCGTGTCCATGCGAGTCGGTCGGAGCGTGTTGAAGCCGCGTACGAGTCGGTCGACGATTTCGCGGGAGCTTGCATCGTACTCACTCGGCCGGACCCGCGTACGATTCGGTCGGAAAACAGGGCTCCGAATCGGATCCGGTAAATCCGAATCCGATTCGGAGCACTACCGGCCGAGATCGGAATCGGCCCCTGAGTGTGTCCTGGGTCCCTGCAAATCAGTTTCCAAGGGCCTGTATTCTTTCCCTAACCTGTACCGTTGTTTCCATAATTGGCACAACTCTGGCCTACCTCTAAATCCCTTGAAAGAGGTACCTATGGTGCCAAGGGCATGGTAGCCAGGCAAAATCCTCTGAGGGCTGCAGCATATATTATGCCATCCTCAGGGACCTCTCACTACAAACATGCACAACTGCAGCCTTCGTGTTGTGGTGCAGCTAAAAGTGAAGAGTCGACATGGCACACATCCCTGTGTGCCATGCCTGCCCAGCACTGCATGAGGCCTAGGTAAGTCACCCTTAAGGCAGGATGTACTATACCTCATGCGAGGACCTATCTGCATGAGCAGACAGGCCCCTATAATATCTAAGGCCATTCTTAAATATTATAAGTGCCCAGTAAAGCCCTACTGTGTATATGGTCTAGAAAATGGTCACTACAAGTTTCCTAGCAACATAATGGCTTTACTGAATCCTGGGATGTTTGGTATCAAACATCTCTAAATAATAAACTAGCACCGATTCCAGTGTCAGATTTATTATCCCGTGCACTCAGGAGTCCCTTCTAGAGGGGACCCCTTAACCAAACCAACCACTGGTGGGTTCCTTACTGCTAAACACCAGCCTGCTACCACGAGGCAGGTTTCTGGACCCCTGGGGTAGAAGCCTTCGCTCCCAGGGCCCAGCAATAAAGCGTTTCCTCGGCGGAGGAGTTTGCACCTCCCCCGGGTCAGGAACATCCAGCGGTGGCAGGGGAGCTTCAAAGGCCTTGCCTGCCTCTGCAACGTGACCCCCAGATTCTCCTGTTATTAGGAGCAGGCCTCCTTCCTGTCTCAACACCTTTTCGGCAGGAAGACAGGTGGGAGAAATCAGGACAGCCCAGAAGGTGTGCCCACCTCTGCCAACTCCACCCCTCAGATGGGGGAGGCGAGGTGAAGTCCACACTTCAATGCCCGCCATCTTGCTGATGGGAGGCATTCCCCGATCAGGGTTCGGGAATGTGCTCACTCCTCCACATGGGGTGAGCACATCAAGGGTGTAGTCACCCTGAGGTCACTCAGTAGCCCATTGGCTACTACCTCAAGACCCCTAAAACACTCCCTGAATACAGTATTTAGGGGGCAGGCCTGAACCCAGGATTTTAGATTTGACGACCTAAGAAGAAGAAGGACCGAAGAGCTGTGCAGCAGTAAAGAAGATGACGACTGACTTGGCCTCAGCCTTACAGGCCTGTCTCCTCCTCCAGCGACCCTGCTTCCAGAAATCGGCATGGCCCACAGCCAGCAACCTCAAGAACCCCAGAGGACCTGTGCTATCTTCAACAAAGACTCCAGTCTCCCATGGACACAAGATTTGTCCAGCAAAGAAACCAACACCAGTCTCCGGATCAAGGCATATCCACGACACTGCACCACTCTGCACCTGATGCCCACGGCCCGAGTTCGAGTGCACCACTCACCCTGAGACGTCTCCCCAGCAGTGGCTGACCTCTCCAAGACCCCTCCTCGACGACTGCAGACTCTGTTCGAAGGGTTCTCACGACCGGACACAGCTAAGGAAACGCGACACCAGAAGGCACCCCTGCATCCTCCGCCCCCGACCTTGGGGAGCCCAGCTGTCGGGGTCCAACTTACCTGTCCAGCTGTTGGTCACCTTGGTCCAGCCTCCTGGTTCAAGCCTGCAGGAGTTCTTCCCGACGGACATCCTCTATCAGTTTCCATCGGGAGCCCGACACGTACTTTGCACCCTGCACCCTGCCACACAAGTGCTGCTGGAGGTGCGCTTTTGGTGCCTACTTGTGGCCCCCTTTGTGCTTACCTTTGATCTCTGGGCCCTTACCCAGAAACCGCAGGTATCTCCCTGTGACCGATGCTCTTCCGAGTACCCCCCGTCGTGATAGCACTACATTGGGCCCAACCTCTCCTTTGAGCTCAGCACCCGGCTGCCCAGCGCCGCTGAGGGTGCACTCTCTTTACCTGCCTGACCCCTGCCCTGTGTAAGTGCTACCAGCCCGAGACTGAACTACAAAACCAAGGGGCATATTACCAAGGGCAGTATCGCCACTTTAGCGGCACTTTTTGCTGATAAAGCGGCGATATTTTTATCGCCCTATTAGCAAGCTGTTGCTAACAGCTGTTAGCGACAGCTTAATGGCGATAGCGGCCGTTTTGTTGCCGCTTTGCATGTCAGCGATAATTATCGCTAATGACATGCAAAGTAGGCGTTCCCAACTAAAAGCGACTGCAAACAGTCGCAAACACAACTTCCCCCTATTAGCAATGCCCGCGAAGCGATAAAAAAAGTCGCGCTAACCGCGATTATCGCTGGAATTTAACACCTGATAAAAACTTGACTTAACCATCTTGTCAATGGGAGGTGGATTGTAAGGTTAAGTCCTCACCTGCCTATTAGCGAGCTTTTCATTGGCGCAGTGAATTTATCGCTGGATTTCTCGCGCTATTGCTGGGTTTCGCCGCTATCGCTGGATTTATTATCGCCTTGGAGATAAGCGTTGATAATAACGCGTTATCTCCGCGATGAAATCCAGCGATAAAAAAAACAGCGCTAAGCGCGCTTTGCGATAATTATCGCAAATCCTTGGTAATATGCCCCCAAGTACTTACCTGTCAGTCTACAAAACCGAGTACTTAGCTGTAAGTCACTAACCTTATTTTCCTCCATATGAACACATTGAACTGAAACACTACATAGCATTGCTATCTTTAACTATGCAACTGATTGACATTTACAGAAAGTGTTCTTAAAACTGTACAGTATTTACTGCATTTGCAAAGTCTTATTGCATTCTTGAAAAGTATTGCCAGTCTTGCAAACTGTGGGGCATATGTACAACAGAATGGAGAAGCGTGACGTTAAGCAAACATTGCTAACTCCACGCTTCTCCATTCTGAAAATGCAGGGATGCACCGTATTCACAAGAATGCGGCGCACCCCTGCGTTTTCCCTAGCGCTGGCACTAAATCTAGCTGCTTAGCCCAAACGCAGGCACCCTTGCACCATAGTGCAATGGTGTCTGCATTGGGGAGAATGACTGTTTATGTGCAGGAAGGTGTTCTTCCTGCACATCAACAATCCAGAATGGCAATTTGTAACTTCTATATGTGCTGCATTGTGCAGTACTCATCGAAGCTGCAAATCGTCATTTTTCCTCCCTGCACATAAACAATCATTCAGGGTGTTTTGCTGTTTCTATGTGTGCTACACAAAGCAGTACACATAGAAACAGCAAAAACGAGGAGAAATAAAGCATTTATCTTCGTTGCGCCATGTTAAGACCAGCTTTTCCCAGGTCTTAATTTTGGCGCTGTCTCCTATTTATGCCACCCTTGTAAATAGGGGGCAGCATCAAACTCAATGGGTGTTGCGGTGGAACGCCCACCGCAACACCCATTGCCCACGCCTTTCACTCTAAGCATAGTGTGAAAGGGTGCCTTAATTACAAGGCGCATTAAGCCACGTTAAGTGGCTTAAGGCTGCCTTGTTAATAAGGTGAAGCCCCTATCGCCACAGGAACTTCGTTAAAAGTGACATTCCTGTGGCGATAAGGGCTTGTAAACATGATCCTGTATACCTTACCTGCACTAACCGATTCTTGGTTCTAATAATGAATAACAAAGTAACAACTTTTTACACAAACCATTGGTCTGGATTCAGTCTTTGAGTGTGTGGCATCATTTCTTGCCTGAGTGTGTACAACAATGCTTAACACTACCCTCTGATAAGCCTAACTGCTCAACCACACTACCACAAAAGAGAGTAAGGTATTATCTACTTTAGCCTCTGCTATACCTCTGGGGATCCACTAGACTTTGTGCACACTATACCTCACTTTGGTATAGTATATACAGAGCCAGCTTCCTACACCAACCATCTGTAACTTTTTATCCTGAAGTGAAGGATCAAAGACAAATGTGACATCCGAAGACGTCAAAGAAGTAGCCCACTGAATCCAACGTGGGTGCAATGCTTTAGAGTTAGGCACACTAGCTTTAGTCACCGCTTCCAAAGCAGGGAAGGGAGTGACCATAAGAATGCTTTTGCCCTGCGCCAGTGAGCATTCCTTTAGAATCGCCATCTGCACCACAGTTAAGATTTTCTCGACAGAGGAAAAACACATTTCAGCGGCAGTGTACAAGTGTGATTTGTATGCAATAGGTATTGTGTCACCTTCATTGAATGTTAAGTACGTGAAACCCACAGCCCCTGAAACGATACGTATTACCAGGTTGGTGGTGTTATCACGAGTCATTAAGAAGTTAGTTGCAAGCAAATCCGCCTGCAAAGACTGCAGAACGGAAGTATGTTCCGGAAGCCAGCTGGCAGAAGAGAACTTAGGTTGTATCAACGCATAAAGCGGTTTGATACGCTGGGCATAATCGGGAATGTAAGTCCTCCCGAAATTTAAAAAACCCAGCAGGGATTGTAACTTTTTCAAAGAAGAAGGTGGCTGCAAATGTGCACATTTCTCTAGGAAGTGAGGTGCAAGACCCTTTCCCTCATTATTGAGCTCGTAGCCCAAAAAGAGCACTGCCAGATGGGCAATCTGTGACTTTGCAAAATTAAATTTATAACCGTAGTCGGCAAAAGACAAATTTATGTGGTCGACTCGGTCAAGATGCGGCGCGAGGTCGTCGTCAGTCAAATAGATGTCATCAACATACGACAAGGTCTCAGGGTCAATGTCATGCAACAAAGACACAATGCGTGCCGCAAATGCCCCGGGGCTGTTCTTGTACCCCATAGGCAACCGTGTAAATTTTTTCTGATTTCCGACTGCACTGAATGCTGTCAGGTCACCACTCGCACGGTCGAGATTGTGACTGTAGAAACCATTCGAAATGTCAAGTGTCGTTTTGTATTTTTTACGAACAATATTATTCACCAGCGCTGAACTGTGTGTGTTTTGGACCGCAAAAGTGCGGCAATGGCTGTTCAAATTTCTATAATCCAATACAATCCGAAAAGTACCATCAGGTTTAGGGACAGTAAAGAGAGGATTATTCATAGGTGATACACATGACTCAATGACCCCCTGATACTCTAATTGTCTTAGAATGTCACAAACCGAAGCTTTCGCTTCTCGTTTGATGGGATATTGAGGTTGAGGTTGTGGCATAGAGCGCAATGGTATTTCATGAGCTGGCGAATCAACGTCCCAACCCACCTGATTGCGATACACCGCTGGGGCTAAGGCCAAAGCCCATTCCTGTGCGAAAGCCTGCGCTTGTTCCTCAGGGACACAACGTGAAAACTCGGAAGTATCACATCTTCCCCCGAGAAGAGGATAACACAAAGGGTGGTGGCCAATCTTTCTCCGCCAATAAAATGTCATATGTAGCGGTTAGATTCTCCCAGAAAACAACCTTAATGGGACGCAGTATATCACCTTTAATTTGGAAAATCACTTTGTGTAGTCTATCCGGGGGGGCAACCCGGGTATCTGCAGTCTCAATTGTAACAAATGTGTCAGTTGCTGTCACATCCAGACGGGGACGTTGAGCCTCCCCGACTATGGTAACTTCCGCCGCGCTGTCGAGCAGAGTCACTGCCCAAGTCCAATCCAGGAGTCGCGTCCTCACCGTCTGTTGCATACCTCGCTGTTAAAGCGGCAACCTTTTTCTTTTGAAAAAGGGGACGGGTTCATGCGAAATCACCCTGCTTGTCCTTGACTTCAAACTGTCGAGGCTGTTCACGAAGTTGTGACGCAGGTTGACTTCTACCCCGATCCTGGCGATCCCCTCCACCGGGTTGTGAGCCTGATGTTTCCTGTAAAGAACGAGGAGAACGCTGATCAGGAACCTGAAATCTTTCAGGAGACTTAATTTTAGCGCGATCGCGCAAGTCATAAGTACGTTCAGAAGCATCAGGGGTCGGTGAACTGGCACACGAACCCTGCTTCTGTTGTTGGGAACCCTGTTTCTTATTTCTCTGCCAATTCTTTTTAGGAAAGAAAGGGCGCCCATCCTTGTCAGGCTGGGCTTTCTGTTGTACTTGAGACTGCGTTTGTGTTTGAGTCGTAGGCTTATTTCCCAGACTATTGCGGCCTATGGTTTTGTAAGCCTTTGCAATAATCTTTGGTAATTCTCTATGCGGTTTGCTACTTGAAAGCTAACGGCATCGCCCTTGACATTCGCAAGGTTCATATCAGCAACCACGTCGAACACTCCCACCAGTTTCATCCCCAGCTCAACAGTCGCTTCTGCCCCGTGTTCATCTTGAACGCGCTTAATCACAGAGGGGAGTACGGTCATGGAAGGGGTGCCGAAACACATAGAATATACCGCTGCAAACACCCTGCCCCAGGTGTTACAATCAGCCAATTCGGGAATCAAGTCTTTAGGTAAACTAATAGTTAAGATCCTGTGTTTATCCACAGAAGTGGTATTAGGAAAGACAGCTTCTATCTGTCCAAATTTCTCGGCAAGCCAATAAGGAAATTCATCCTTATTCTGTGGGTGCTTGCCCATGACAGAATTAACAATAACGGGACTGATGGCGACGCCACCAGGACCCGCAGGTTTTACTGCAGCGCCAGGTGGTCCCACCTGGGTGGTGCGTGTTACGTACTGTATTACAGCTCTATAGACGCGTACCAATGATGTATGTAAGACGCAGAGGTCTGCCAGAGTTGCAGTTGTAAAAGCACGTGGATGTGGGGTAAACCCAGCCAAAACGGGCCATGTGGCCCCATCTATAGATAAAGGGCCTAAACGGACTGCCGTTAATAGGTGAGGAAGGGTGCCATTAAACCAAATACGGTGTTGCCAAGCTGTAAGCAGAATCTCAAGAGCTCTATAAGGCTGATACTGCTGAGGAACGGCGGTGGCAGCATATGTGTGAAACAAATCATCAGTGCCATCCACCACCGGAAAGGTGACCCAAGAGTAAAAAACTTCAAACTGGTGAGCCGGATCGGCTTCCACCACAAAAATAAGCGCGGCCCCAGCATCAGGGACCGCATAATGAGTCAAGTGCGCCCTCAGCACGGGTCTGCTATGAGCCGGAATATCAACTACAGCCATTACAGAGAAGACAGTAGAACAACTTAAAGAATGGCAGCGCAAACACGGGTTAAAAGAAAAGAAATACCTTTTAAAACTTCAAGCTTGAATAAACCTATAAAAATGTCAATATAGGAGGTTACTCCGTCACAGCTGTCTCCGTAAACAGAAGTGAGGGTATTGTGGACCAGCACGAGCACTACTCAAGCGTCTCGCAGATAAGAACCAGACCAAACGTTGGCTGCGCCATGTTGCGGGGATTCTGCTCATACACAGAACTATGCACAAGAAAACAGGACCTCAGTAAATAGGGGTGTACCTCCTATCACCTTAGTACCCAAAATCCCAACCGACTAGCAATAGTGTCTCATTCGGTCTCCTACAAATATCAAGAAGCTACGAATGTTTAGACAACCCAGAACACGAGCACTCCCGACTCACCTAAGAGTCGCGGGAACAAGACACTCTTTCGCTCTCACTTACTTGTCCACAATAAAAATAATCAGAGTCACTAAATAAGTTCAAAATGTTTATTTTGACTATAGTGATTCATAAAACAGTATGAGAACCACAACTAGCAGCAAAATGCATAAGGCAAGAATCATTAGCATTGTTACAATACCATAGAATATAAAAGGAGTCGTCATTTTATAAAGACTGTGAAAAAGGCAAAATAACTGGGCCTAATCACCCTCACCACGGCAGTAAGAAGTTATTTTATATAACAGAAGATCTCTAGGCGTTATTAGCAGACCCCTACCTGAAAGCCTAAACCCAAGGGTTTACATCATAGGAAAAGCAGCGTTCAGCTCCATGGAATGGCTTTCTTCGAGTGTCTTTCAAAAACATGCAACAACGTTATATCAAAGCACGATTCTTCCACATTGCAGCTGTTGGTATCATGTTTTGTCTAGGTAATAGGGACTGACCAGAACAGAATAACAAGAGACATTGTTGACCGACCTTGCACATTATGATCAGACAGAATTGAAGGGAAGGCTGAGAACGTGAAAAACAATCTGTTATCATGTACAGGGCAGAGGCAAAGTGTTTCAAAAACAAACGCTTAGCAGAGGCGTGCGCAAAAGCAGCAGCATAGGGCAAGCAAAACTCATGCTAACTTAGCAAAGTCGACAATGTGGATTACGTGGGCCTAGGAGAAAATCAGCCAAATCTATATCGTTCGATAGGATTGAAAGGTACTGTTTGACAGATGCAAGGGTACCTCACCTTGCGTTCTCTTAAGGCTGCAGTGACGGGTCGGAATTGTTGACGCCGGGCGAGTGTGGCTTGAGCCACGTCTTGGTAGAGCGAGCACTCCGTGTTCTGAAAGGATACCCTGTCCAGGGCTCGTGCTTTCTGGAGGACCATCTCCTTAGTTTTGAAGGAACTGAATTTCGCCAGTGCATCTCGGGCTGTCTGGCATCTCCTGGGCCTTGAGGCCCCACTCTGTGCACTCTCTCTAGGCAGACCTCCGGTGCAGAATCTCTGAGTACTGTTGAGAAGAGCCCCACCATAAAGGCCTCCAAGTCCGGGCCCTTGCACCCTTCCTCCAGGCCTCTCACTCGAATGTTCTCCCAGCTGGAGCGGTTTTCAAGGTCTTCACAGCGGAGCACCGTGGCTTTCAACTGTGCACGAAGGTCATCGGAGTGGGTCTCCAAGGGTCTCATTCAGTCCTCCAGTTCCTGATGTTTTGCCTCCAGGTCAAGCGCGTGGGCCACGATTGAGTCGACATCAGATTGCAGAGCTACCAGCCGGCTCCCCATTTCTGCCTTGAATGCGTCAAAGGAGGCCCCTATGTCGGCCTTGATGTCGTCCCTCAGTTCATGCTTGAATTCCCGGAGCGAGGACATCAAGTCCTCTCTTGTGAGCGCCATACCGTCGTCCGACCGCAATAGTTCGTCGTTAACTGCCCCCTTGTTGGCGGGGGAGAAAAAGCTGGAGACCCTCGAGGGATGTGCCTTTTTGGGTGGCATAGGGACCTTCACCCACCTCCTGTGCGGGCTTTCTTCGCCTTCGGTAAGGACGTGGGGGATTAGGCGCAGCAGCGACTCTCCAACTTTGCTCAGTCGAGCCGTCCAGGTGAGCCTTCCGACACAGGTAAGAGGGGCTCAGCAGCGAGGAGGCAAGAAGACGTGGAGACCAGGGCTCGTCGTGGTGGAGGGGCGGGCATGTAGCGAGTGTCCCGCCACTTCTCGGGTTCAGAACGGGTAACCCAGGACCAGGGTGCTCAAGTGGACTAGGGACCCCCACTTTGCTTCTGGGACAGTTATGGGATGTTCAGAGAGCCGTAGTGAACAGCAGCAGGTGCAGCGCCCCCCTGGACCACAGGGGGGCTCCTTTGATTGGCGTCTCAGCCCGTTTCCTCTATGTCGCCAAAGAGACTCTCACCTCTGGGGCAAGCAGACAGAACAAGCTTGGTGTGGGTTGGCGTTTGCAACAGGACCCCCTCTTCGGGGCGTCGACAGACCGTCGTGTTGGGGGAATGCATTGAGGGCGAGAGACCCTCAGCCTGGGACTTCTCGCCGCCACCATCTTAGGGTCCGGCACCATGTTTCTCACACTCCTCCAGCTGGCTGTTGCGGTGCAAGGGGGGGCCCCCCGCTCCTCAACGCTGCTGTCGACTGCTGCCAGGCGGGTCTCCAAGCTTCTCCGACCCCCCCGGGGATCCCCGCTTCGTCAGCCAGAGTCGCCGGCGGGAGGGCGCTTCTTCCCGAGGGGACACCGGTAGCACCAGGCGCCGTCAATTCGCTGATGCTGTCAACCCCCGGGGGCTGAACGAACGGGACCTCCAGCACCCCCAGTCCACCCACTGATCGTGGGTTTTTAGCGGGTTCCGCTGCTCCGGCCAGAGTCTTCAGTGCCGGACAGGGTGACGGCCCCCATCTTAATACGCCGCGGGTGCCGGTGAGATAAATCTCAGCCCTCTCACAACGCACCGGGGGGACTGTTCTTGCTCTTTTATCGCCTCCTCTGCTCCCGGGTGCTTAGGGCGAGCCGTCCAGCCGGATTTGTGGCATTTGGTGAGCTACAAGCTACTAGTTTGTTAGGGCCTGGCGCGGAGCCGATCGGATTTACGTCCGGTCGGCCATGATGGTTAGCCACGCCCCCTTCTTCTTTATACCTTTTATCAAGTTCCTCTCTCAATTTGAGAAAAGTTATCATAGAAACATGGAGATCACTCCTGGGCCAAAGAACATGCATGTAATTCCCTCCATCTACCTCTCATAAAGAAAACTCTGATTCTGCTTCAGGTTCACTGATGACCACATGTGCTTTCTTTCCTGTATAAATATTCATCTTTTTAACTTTCATCTTCCACTTGTCTCTGTATTTTCTCAAGTCACTCCCATCCTTTATATTCTTGACTAAGTCTTTGATAGGATCTCGCAGAGTCATTAGACCCATGTTCGCAATTTCGGCTCCACTCAATTACTTTTTGTAATTTTTACTATTTTTGTTTAAATCCAGTACAAACTCCTCTGCCAACTCTTGAAGATTATTCTGAGCCTCATTTGCACATCTCACTGCTTCTCTGCTCAAATATTTCAATTCATTTGAATTAAATAAAAGGATCATATTTATATCAATTGTTCATTGCAAAATCTTTCCAAATTAAACTTTGAAGTTAACAATATTAATTTCTCTCTTTTTTCAGAAGGGGTAGTAACTACCACTTCAACAACAGTAACTATTGTGGCTGTAATACAGATAGTGCTGGGACCGAAGGGAGAACATGGCGGCCGGCTAGGAGGTCCGGTCGGGAGCTCTCTGCCTGCTCTGGAGACCATGTGGACAATGTATAGGTGCTAACGGTTTCCACTACGGGACTCAGCCGACATCACGGGTGCGATAATAGCAAAAAAAAATAAGAAAGCTCCCGGTAAAAACTTACAGTCGCGGGCGTTCTCGTTGGAGAGGAGCCCGGATGCTGGATCGGATGCGAGGGTCCACGGAGGTCGTGCTTCCAGAGGGCTCTCTACGCTGGGCGGAGGCAGCCGCGAACACAAGGCGGTTTAGACGAGTTGCGGGAAGGTTTTGCTTCGGGGGAGAGAGCAGTCCCTCTGGAGGTACACAGCAGCAGAGCCAGCACAAGAGCTGGTTAGAGGAGGGTGTACACACCTCGCAGGGAAGCCACAGCTAATTTCGCTGCAAAGGGAGGCTGGCTCAGCGCGTATGTCATCGGTAGGTGTCCAGCGGGGTAAAAGAGGCTTTCAGGTTGCAAATAAAGGGAAAGAAGGAGGGGAGCAGAGGTACCAGGAAAAAGAAAAGGTGGAAGCCGCACAACCCTCTCAAAAGGGGGAGGGAGGTGTTAAACAAGGAATAAGTTACTGCCTAAGAACAAGGAAATTAGGCATCCCCCCCCCACTACCTCCCCAAACAAAAGTGCGGCCCTCCAAACAGTGTACACCACACAGAGGAAAAAGAGGGGGCATATTAATATCTCGGCTCCTCCGCTATCAGCCCTGTCTAGGGAAAATGGTAAGGCTTTTAAACCTAAAATTACTCCGTCTCTGCGCTCCTTTTTTAAAGTACAAGCTAGGTTACCCTCTCCTCTCCCGGAGCCTGACACTAGGGCACTGTCACCCTTGGAAAAGGAGCCCGCATTGGAAGAGAGCTACAGGGGTTCTGTGGGTGCAAGTATCACGCTTACAAACAGGTTCCAGATCTTGGTGATAAGTGATCAGGAAATGTCCCAGGAACCGATCATCGTAGAGTCTTTGACCTCGGAGACACAGAACCAAGATGGCGCGCAAGCTAATGCTGGGGCAAAAATCTCGACCCCAGATCAAAATGACGCTAGTGTCGCAATTAGTATGTGGTCTAGCCAACAGACCTCTGAAGAGGTTGAATCAAACCCTGGGATGGAGAAGCTGATGGAGGCCATGATTCTAGAAATAAGAGAAAAATGTGCCATCTCAGAGAGAAATCAGGGTAAAATTCAGGACTTCTGTGAGATATTGGAGGAGAAAATCACCTCCTTGATGATCCGAGTGGCTGCAGTCGAGGTCTCATTGTCAGATCTTGGCAAAGAGGTCGAGGAAAATCGCGAGGAAATTAAAACACTAAAATCAAGGGAGAAAGAGCTTAGGGATAAGATGAAATCGATGGAAAACAATGCCTGGAGGAATAATCTGAGATTAGTAAACATCCCAGAGGGGAAGGAAGGTGAAAATATCAAAAGCTTTCTAGTAAAACTACTCTGTGAATTTTTCCCAGGTCTGGATCCAGCAGGATTAAAGAAAGATATACAAAGAGCCCATAGGACCCTTCAGGAATTCTGGGGTAAGGAAGAATCCACAGAAGATTCTTATTAACTTTCAATCATATTCCCTGAAGGAGAGGATCCTAGCGGAAGCATTAAAAGCAGGCAGTTACAAAAAAGATGACTGGTCGTTTAGGATATGTTCTGACATCTCTAGAGCTACTCAAGATCGCCAGTGGGAGCTGGGCAAGTTTATCCAGGATTTAAAATTAATGGGCGCAACAGCACAAATACGCTTCCCTGCATCCCTAAGAGTCATGTGGCAAAACAAAATGCACAATTTCAGAAATCCCGGAAACGTGGAACTCTTTATAAAACAGATTAAAACACAGTAGTTGTTGTAAACCGGAGTTTAGTCCAGAGCAGGCAGGGCCTCGAAGGGCGAACATGTTTCGCCCAAGAAAAGCTGGGAGGGTTCTCAAGGGGGGGAGATGGGTGGAGTGTTCATGGAATTTTTAATACATAATTTTTCACAGGGGTGTTGGGAGCAGATAGCGGGAAAAAAAAGAAAAAAATGTGTCCAAGTTTGTGGCTTAGTGTGATTGTGGATAGAGGGAGTTTGCAGGGCCAGCAAAACATGCTAACACACCAACTCTAAATCTTAAAGATGGTTAAAATATTATCGTGGAATGTCAACGGGCTGAGGGTCAGGAAGAGGAGGCAAAAGATATTGGAGTATTTGCGAGTGGTAGATAGCGAGATTATTAATTTGCAAGAGACACACTTGGTAAAGGCGGAATGGGAAGAGGTTATAAAGAAGCGGAAATGGGTGGAGGTCTCAATATGCACCACCAAAACTGTGGTGTTAAGGGAGAAGCTATCATCTTTAAGAAAGCAGCGAAAGCTGTAATATTGGAAGCCTTCCCAGATCCTGGGGGGAGATGGGTTGCTGTCAAAGTTAAGATTCAGGGGAAGCCATATGTCATTGCTGGGTATTATGGGCCGAACATGGACGACCCCTCACCTTTACAATCCTTGTATAATCATTTGTTGGATTTCACGGCTCCCATAATTTTGGCAGGAGATTTTAACCTACTTGTAGACCCTGATAAGGATAGGTGGCCAAGTATAAAACCTTCTAGGGAGTCAAACTTGCCCCAAATGAGATCAATACTCAGATGCTGTATGCAGGATCTAGGGCTGCAGGATGTGTGGAGAGATAAAGGGGTGGGTCACCAAAAGTACACGTTTAAGAATAGGAGGCATGGCCATGCCTCAAGGATCGGCTACTTTTTGGTGGACAAAGGAGAAAGTAGGATGGTCAGTAAGGTGGAACACCTGCCAGCACACTTGTCAGACCATTCTGCGGTCTGTCTGGAATTCAAGGTGGGAACTAGCACCCCCACCCCAAGATGGACATTGGATAGAACCTTATTACTAGATCATCAAGTGAGGTTGCAGCTGAAGGAGATAACCAGGGAATACTTTCATATAAATGATGCGAGCTCTGCACCACAAATATTCTGGGATGCGTATAAGGCCGTCATAAGGGGGAGACTAATCAGCATGGCAGCTTTCAAACATAAGACTACCAAGAGTAAAATAGGGTCCTTGGAGGCCAGGCTGGCACAGCTAGAAGGGTTAGTCAAGAGGCAGAGTCAGGGGCAAGGGGTCCAGGGCGTAAATTTGTTGGAAGAGGAAATGAAGGTGAAAAAGGAGGAGTTATCCTGTTTACTCGAGGAGATAGTCAGAAGGAGGTGGGAGACAAGCAAGCTTGCACACTACGAATACTGCGAGGGTTGCGGCAAACTTCTGGCCTGGAAACTGAAAACAGAGCAGAGCCAGAATAAAATTCCAGCCGTCAGGGTGGAGGGTCAAGGGGCGCTTATGTATGAGGAAGGGGAGATAGAGAGAGCCTTTGCAGAGTTTTTTCAGACATTATATACAGAGGAGGAAAACGTGTCAAAGGAGCAAGTAGAGAGATATTTAGAAGATCTGCAAATACCAGCACTGTCGGAGGAGCAGAGGGAATGGTTAAACGCAGAAATAACAACGGAAGAGGTAGCAAGGTCAATTGGAAAGTTGAAAAGGGGAAAGGTGGCTAGCCCAGACTCTCTCCCAAATGAGATTTACTTGTCTCTTAAAGAAGAGATCGTCCCCTTCTTGACAGGTCTGTTCAATTTGATTTTCCTTGGGGGCAAGAATATTCCAACATCCTGGGAGGAAGCCACTATTTGCCTTTTACACAAAGCAGGCAAAGACCCCGAACTTTGCGAGTCTTATAGACCTATCTCATTGCTGAACACAGATTACAAGATTTTTACTCAGATTCTGGCAGCGAGACTAGGGGAGGTCGCAGGAGATTTAATTCATCCGGACCAGAAGGGTTTTATTAGGGGCAGGCAGTTGCACTAATTAACGCATGAGTTATTTGGGGCCATTGATATAACAACTCAGAATGGGCTCCCTCTGGCAATCATAACTTTTGACGCTGCAAAGGCCTTTGACAGGGTTAGGTGGTCCTTCCTGCACAGAGCTACAGAGAGGTGTGGTCTGGGTACAGCTTTTTGTAGGGTCTTGGAAACAATCTATAAGAACCCCTCTGCCAGGATACTGGTGAATGAGAACCTCACTCAAAAGATAGCCATATCAAGAGGAACAAGGCAGAGGTGTCCCCTCTCCCCCTTCTCTTTAATATCTATATTGAGCCTCTTGCAAACAAACTCAGAGCTAGCCAAGGAACTTTCCCCTTTGTGTTTCAGGGGTGGGAGAAGAGGGTAGCTTTATATGCCGACGACCTGATGGTATTTACGACCAACTTGGCGCTCTCTTTACCAACAATATCAGAGATCATGGGTAAATTTGGTGAGGTCTCGGGCTACCAGATCAACTGGCAGAAAACGGAGGTGATGGAGTGGAACTCCCGGAGTAACAATCCCTTGGTAAAAAACTCAATGAAATACCTAGGCATTATGGTGTACAAAAATCTTGAAGAGGTACCACGTTTGAATTTTGAGAAGGTAGTAGGTGAGACTAAGAAGCTATTAGGGTCGTGGCAGGACTTCCGCTCTCCTTCTTAGGTAGGTCAAACATCTTGAAGATGTCAATATTACCTAAGTTTACCTTCCTTTTCGCATCAATACCTCTAGAATTTAAGAAGCCTTGGTTTGATAAACTGCAGGGAGTGCTGACCAGCTTTATCTGGGCCTCTAAGGCCCCTAGAATTGCATGGAAGAAGCTCCGTAGGGGGAAACTCCAGGGGGGAATCGCTAGCCCGGACATGTTCCAGTACTGTAAGGCCTTTCAATTTAAGACAATGAGAATTTTAATGCAGGACTACTGGAAATACCCTACGTATTTACAAGCTATGACTAAGTCAGAGGGGGATGGATTTCTGTTTAAATTCGGGCATCCGAAATATTTCAAAAAAATAAAAATAAATATCCTTCATGCAGCTTGTAAGTTATGGTTTCAAATTAGAAGGGCAGTGCGGATTCCGTACTATAGTAGCTATGCTCCAATTTGGGCCTCTCCAGGAACCCCTGAGTGTCTAAAAGACAAGCTCTCAACCTCATTGGCAGAAGCAGGGGTAACAAGATGGAACCAGCTACTTGAAGGCCAAACTTTAGTGGACTGGGAACAACTATCATCTCTGTCAAATGGGAACATCTCCAGATTCAAGTTCTACCAATTGACTAGCTGGTCATAATCGCTGCCAGAGGGCGAGGCAGGAAATAGAGACCTTGAGAGGAAATTCTTAAAGAGTCCTGGGCAAAAGAAGGCGGTGTCGGAGTGGTATTGGCTGTTCTTACAAGCCGGAGAGGAGGAGTTTGTTCTGCCCACGGAAATTTGGAGGACAGACTTATCATCGGGAGACATACAGAACCTCTGGCAAGTATCGATGTCTATGTTATGGTATGTTGTTAGTGCTGCCCCTCTCAGAAAAAACCATTTGTTTACGACACATAGGGCCTATTGGTCACCAAAAAAGCTGACAAAGATGAACAGGCAGGCGGTCAAGTGTTGTCCTAAGTGCGGGGAGAAAGAAGCAGATGATCTCCACATGTTTTTCCGCTGTCCGAGCCTCCAGGTATTCTGGCATGATGTGAGTTTGGTTCTTACAACAACTTTTGGCATAAACCTGGAGGTGAGCATGTCTTTATGTATTTTCGGGGTATTAAACGAGGAGGAGGAGGAGGCAAGGGTCAGCTTGGAAAGGAAACATAAAAATCGGCTGTTTATGATTATATTACTAGCTAGGCGTGAGATCTGTATTAAGTGGATAACTTCATTCCCCCCGTCCAAGACGGAATGGTTGGATTCGATACGTAGGGTGCGAAAGCTGGATAAGAACAGGGAGGGACTAAAGAGGCTTGATTTTTGGGACATTTGGGATCTGGTATTTTAGTTTAGTTAATTTTCACGGGTGGTTTAAGATATTTAATTTGTGTTTGATCAGATCCAAAGTGTCCAATGATTAAGCAATTCTGCAACAATTCCCGGATCCATGGAATGGGCCTGGAGCCTGGGCTCAGTCCCTCATTCGTTTGGATTCCAAGGGACAGGAAGCATGGGTATGCACGTTTCACCAAGTAACATTCTCAGAGGGAAGCGCAAAGACCCTTCTATATTCTTCCTGGTAGATTATTGCACAAATGAGGACATTAAAAAAAACAGTAACTATTGTATCCACTGCAGCAGTGACCCCACTAGGATCAGGTAATACTGTCAATGCACTCTCAGATGGAGTACTTGCACTCGCAATACCAAGTACTATTATTTCTTGTGTACTCATGCCTGATTAGCTGCCACCCATATCAGATATCGGTGGTCTCTGTGCCTTTGCAACATGTGCATAAGGAGGAAGTCTAGAATTCAGTAGGTCATTTAAGAAACTATCCTCCTTATCTGAATTTGATTCCTTATTTATTTTTCGATTTTCAGCTTTAGTTTATTCAACTTTCTTTTTCTCAGATTTGTAAGCTATTGCAATAAAAAGCCTCACACCTTGCATTATAGTCTCTTTCCATGCCCCACTTAGATTCTAACCAATGATGCATTGAATTTGCAAACTACCTCTTCTTCTTCCTTCCCTCCTACTCTACGGCAATCCAATCCAATTCATATAGTGCTTCATATTGTGTAGGCCTACGTGGCAGCTTTCTCTCACACATTGCATGTATCAGGAAATAAAAGTCTCTAGTATTAAAGGTACTCTCTAAAGAAAATTGCATATCCTGGTCACCAAAAGTATCCTCATGACAGTCTTTTAACCATATGCGTGGATAAAATCTGATGTCCGTCATCATTTGAAATGCAGAAGAGAACCCTCGGGAGGAATCTTCTCCATCCAGATACACTAGGAACTTTAGGTTTTTTCAATACAGCACTCATTACTCTCACTCGAAATAAACCCCAAAACTCACAAAATAAACAAACAAGCATTTAGCCAATCTTAGCATGGCTATGGTAAAGGTCAACCAATCACAGTACAGCTACAGTGGCAATCAACCAATGACAGCCCAACTCGTGATTAAGTCTCACCAATCCTAGCGTGGCTCTCAGTATCAGTTAACCAACTGCAGCAGGGTCTCTTCTCATGGAGAAGCCATGAAATGGAAACCAACACAAATGCCTTTTGCCATCAAACACACAAAAATAAACAAATAAAATCTTGTCTGCCAAGCCTTAACAGAGATAGGAAGCCAAAAGGTAGATGAAAGCAATCACACAAACAATAGAATAGGTAACAAAACTAGTAGTACGAAGGTGGATTCACATCAAGCGGTAGGTACCTTACTCCTGATTTGTACATTTACTCTTGGGCACTGAAGAGCAAATGACATTAATTCATATGAGACACACAAACACTGAAAGAAAATGTGTTATTCCAGAAAATCACTAATAAGTGTGAATTCGGCACCTCACAAATCACACTACTTTTTGTAGATATCACAAATATGACAAATACATCAAAATCACAGTAATCAAGCCACTAACTGAACCAAGAATCAGCAACACAAAACCGAAAGGGATGGCATTTTCTGGGCATAAAAGGTGCACCCCTGGCACTCATAACTCAATTCAATTTAAACTCTTTATTCAGTTTTGAAATAAAACCATAAAAGTACACATAACAATTCCAAAATGTACAGAGAATACATCATCATACCGACATCACATCTAACGTAAAAACACTAAGAATAAGCACAAAATATATCACGATACGTTAAAATATTTTTAAGCTCGTCATAGATAAAGTGTGCAGAAATTGCAAAATTTAAAAATAAAATGACAAGATTACTAGCAGTAAGAGCAGAATATCGCACAATTCAAAAAGCATATCATAACTCATCATCAGTAGGGAGCAAAAAGTAGTGGCATGAACCTACAGTTGCAGGAGATGAGGCCATTCAACTCATTATAAAGTGCAAATGAGATTTATCCGTTTAAACCAGCCCCATAGGTTCATCGAGTGCTTGTGCAAATTTATGCATTTGAATGGGTCAAAATAAAACTTAAGATCGACTAATGCGGTTGCGATACTAGACTGTACTGACTCTAGAGTCTACAGCTTCCAAATACACTTGGCGTTAAAGACTCTCTAAAACAAAAACCTCTATCTAGTATCTGCCATGTTAATATAAAGGGAAGTCGTAAATCTACTAAAACAAACTTGGCTTTATAAATGCTCATAGATTAGCTACTAAACTCTAGAAAATAAGAAAAAACTCTAAGTAGGGTCCACTATGTTAATACAAAATGAAGCGATAAACCTGGTAAAGTACACCTTTCCAAGATAATCACTACAACGTTAAGATCCTCCTAACCAATACTGTCCTGCTAATGCCTTTATAAAGACAGAGCATTATAGCTATCCTACCAAGCCACTGTCCCACAATGGGCACAAATTCCAGAATGTAAATGAATAAAATGTTAGGCCATCAACAAATCTCATATGATGCCTAAAAATGAGTTTAATATGTAAAATTGAGGTGTTTCCCAGTACAAATGGCTTTCTATATAGAAGAAACAACTCTACCACCCATATTTGAACCCATAACTCAGATCAATCAAACATTTATAAGCGCAGCAAATCACTCATGCAGGTCTCAAGGCGCTGTAGTTGTTTGCTGCTTCAAAGAAGTTTGATCATTCAAACATCCAGGTCTTTATTTCTCTTCTGAATTGCTGGAGTGATGGTGCAGTCCTGAGGTGCAGGGGGAGGTTGTTCCAAGCCTTGACTGCCAGGTACGAGAAGGAGCAGCCTCCCTTGTTGGCTCGACGGATCCATGAGGTGTCTGTGAGGTAGAGGAAAGCTGATCAAAGGTGTCTGGTCGGTTGGTGGAGGGTCAGGCATTTGCTGATGTATGCTGGCCCTTCGTTGTGCAGGGCCTTGCAGTAGTGGGTCTGCATCTTGAACTGGTATCTCTTCTGAATCGGGAGCCAATGTAGGTTCTTGAGTTGTGGTGTGATGTGGGTCCTTCTGGGGAGGTCGAGTATGAGTCTTGCCGCTCAGTTCTACATGTCTGGAGTCTTTTCAGGAGGCGTGCAGTGATTCCTTCGTAGAGCGTAGTCCAGTCTGCTGGTGATGAGGGCTCCGTGACAGACCTTTGGGTGTCAGCCAGGAGCCACCTGAAGATCTTGCAGAGCATCCGAAGGGTGTGGAAGCAGGTGGATGAGACTGTCTTGACTTGCTTCTCCATGGATAGCTTGCTATTCAAGGAGATGCAGAGGATGCAGGCGTAGTCTGTTGGGGCAGAGGGGTGCCGAGCTCCATGGGCTACCATGCATCGGTCAATGGTGAAGTGTTGTTCTTAAGGATGAGGACTTCTGTTTTTTCGGTGTTGAGTTTGAGACAGTTGTCCTTCATCCAGTCCGCGACATTCATCATGCATCTGTGGAAGTTTGCTTTAGTGGTGGAGGAATCTTCGGACAGTGAGAGGATGAGCTGTGTGTCGTCGGCGTAAGAGATGATGTTGAGTCCATGTGATCTGACGGTGGAGGCCAGGGGGGGTCATGTAGGTGTTGAAGAGGGTCAGGCTGAGTGACGATCCTTGGGGGACTCGGCAGATGATCTTCTTGGGTTCTGAGGTGAACGGTGGGAGGCGGATCCTTTAAGTTCTGCCAGTGAGGTATGAGGTGATCCATTTAGGGATGTTTCCTTGAATCCCGATGTGGTGGAGTCTGTTGATCAGGATATGGTGGGAGACGGTGTCAAACGCACGGCGGACAGGTCCTGGAGGATGAGTGCTGCTGTTTCTCCGCTGCCAGGAGAGCTCTGATGTCATCTGTATATGCAATCAGGGCTGTCTCGTTGTTGTGGTTAGCTGGAAATCAGGATTGGGAGGGGTCCAGGAGGTTGCCATCTTCTAGGTGTTGGGTGAGTTGCTGGTTGATCGCTTTTCCAAGGACTTTTGATGGATAGGGGAGCAGAGAGATGGGCCAGTAGTTCTTAATTTCAGCAGGGTCGGCGGATGTTTTTTTAGGAGGGTCCTCACTTCAGCGCATTTCCAGTCCTCCGGGAAGGAGGCTGCAGTGATGGAGGTATTCAGGACTTTCCTGAGCTCGTGGCCGAATGTCTTGCTTCCGAGGTTGAAGATGTGGTGGGGACATGGGTCTGTGGGTGCTCACAAGTATAAAACCATAAGGGGAGAGGCCACTCACACCAATGGGACAGGGTTCTGTGTGATCTATAATGTCCCGAGATTGATTCCCTTTGGATAAATCACATTCACACATTCACACCTCTGCAGACGATCTCAAACCAATATTATTCATTAGCCTCAATCCCTATTTCACTTATGGTACCATACAATGAGATATATGTTATAATATTAAAAACAATTGTATTTATTATTATTGGAATAAATATGGCCAGATCAATTATTTTACAATAAAATTCCATTCATTATTAAAAAACTAAACATATCAGAGCTATACTTGATCCCAACAATAGGTACAGAACACCACTAAAATTCATGAACAACAAATCCTCAATAAGTCATTTCAGTCCACTATAGCATAGCTAATCCCTATAAGGAGGGAAAGAAGTATAGAGAGAGAAAAAAGAGAGAAAAAACATATACGACTATCAGCTTCTACTTATTGTTCGTTGACTAATTGGTTAAGAAGATCAAAATTGGCATGTATTTAGGAAATCGTTTCCTTATTTCTTTCAAACATGCCAGTATGGCCACCGGATTTAGTGTATTCAAAGCGTTGACGCGTTTCAGTGGTATCCACCCAATATGAACCACCTTTATCAAGACACGACTTGTTCCTCTCTTTGTAATAAAACAATTGACAACCACTAAGGTCGATACCTATATAAAACATACAAATATCAATATTACAATCCAAATAAATACCTAATCCCATAAAAATATACACAAGTACAATAATCCAACAGTTTAGAAAAAATTATACATATATATATATATGTATATCCTCTGTTGTAGTACTCAGAGAGACATATTGTTCATTCTGAAATGGCACCATAATGTTCCACGAGATTTAAGGCATCTACATCTGTAAAACCTAATACCACATGTTCAGTCATATATATTAACAGACCCAATATGGTCCTATAGTGGTACTCCCAAACACTTTCATTTCATCACTGTACATCGTACACTGCTCAGATTCATACTACCAGACGCTCATGGGTTCATGCATTATTCTGTCCCACTTTAAAACAGGGACCTCCATGTCTCCTGTCAACTCACCGTTTAATATTTCACTTGGGGCCCATTGGTTTAAAAAATGACCTTTTTTTGAAGTCACCCTCATCTTCCTTAAATTTATTAAAATCTTCTAAGACCTCATCCGATTCACCATGTAAAGAATCTATGATAGAAATATAGAATGTGGAAATAAAAAAAGAGACGATCAGTATTGTTTAAATAAGGCTACTACATTCAAGTGGCCATATTTAGATAGCTATTCACAATCGATACATGCGTTATTTCGCTGGGGTTTGCGCTGGCTTTGATGCGGTCTGCTAGGACATTCTTCTCAGTTTCTTTCAGGAGGCAGTGGAACTTGTTCAGAGCAGACCTGAAGGCGGTGTGGTCTTCTGTCTTTTTGTTGATGCGCCACTTCCTATCAAGTTGTCGGCAGTTGCATTTGGTGGAGTGTAGTTCCTCAGTGAACCAGCTTGCTCTTTTGCTTTGTTCTTTGGTCCTGGCTGTCTTGGTGGGGGCGATGGTGGTGGCACAGTCAGATCTTCCCTGACTGGAGAAGAGGAACAGAGAAAAACTGCCCTGATGACCCTGGAACCAGCAAAGAAGGGGCAGCAGCGAAGTTGTACTGCACCTGCTGCTCTTTGGGCTAGCTAAGGAAAGGACTGTGCCTGCAGTGTCTGCTCATGGAGAAGTTGTTCACTGAGCCTAGCTAGAAGCAGAGACTCCAAGAGTCATGTGGCTTACTTCGTGTTCACAACCTAGGGCCACAAAAGCTGAAGAAGCCTGTTGGGATGATTCGGTAGCTCAGATCACCCGATCGCCGGTCCTTCTTTTCATGTAGCCCAAAAGGTCAGGACCCAATGCTCAAATGTTTCACCTGCGACTTCTGAACCTGGGAGACTCATCGGAGTGCAGTTTGGTTGTCCAGAAGGAGAGTTACAACCAAAAAGAAGGAAATGCTGAAACCGCTATGCTGGGTGACTGGTAGCCCAGTGGCAACTGGGCTTCTGCTTATCCTGAGAGGACTTTGAGGGACGTCGACCCCTGTGGCCAGAATGACCTCACCAGAACTGTGGAGGAGTCCAGAGTCACATCCTAATCCAAGGGGCAGGGGTACCTGGGTAATAAATTTGACCCTTCAAAGGTTGGGGTGTGCTTTGATTGTAGTCAGCCAGGAAACAAGAGGAGAGATGCAATGTGCACCAAAAAGACACTGGTGATCATCCCGAGGGTCTGGCTAGTGTAGTGATGGGGCTGGAAATTGTCCGTGGAGAGTGCCAGGGGTACACTGAGGACTCCTTAGTTTCCCTGGGTGGGAAGAATATTGAACCTTTGGCCCTCTGCCCCCAAGTATGCAGAAATATAGGCAGTAGTCAAAAATCAATGGGATGAAGGTGAAGGCTCTGAGTGATACAGGTGCCAGTGTAACCATGGTTTTGACTAAACAGGTTTCCCCAGACCAGATCCTTCCATAAGAGGTGCACCAAATTGTCAATGCTGACAATGTCACAAAGTCCCATCCCATGGCAGTGGAGTTTGAGTGGAGATGTATTACTGACCTAAAGATGTTAGCTGTGTCCTCTGTCACCCCAGTAGAGTGCCTGCTGGGTAATGACCTTGAGGCTTCTCCAAGGGGCAGGAGGTCCCTCCAAAGTGGACTTGAGCTAAGGCAAAAGGACTTGCCCCACTGTTGAGAACCTGCACACTTAGCTGTCAAACAGGAACAAGGGAATGCCAGTGGTAATCATAAGGTATACTGGGAGGATGCCCTCCTGTATAGTGAGGCAAGGGACCCCAAACCAGGGGCAACCTTGAGGCTGGTAGTCCCCCAGAAATGCAGGGAGTTCCTCCTTAACCTAGCCCACAGCATCCCCTTAGCTGGACACCTGGGGCAAACCAAGACCTGGGAAAGGCTAGTCAATCATTTTTACTGGCCCCAGATGGCTGAGAGGATGAGGGAGTTTTGTCGCTCCTCTGTCACTTACTAAACCAGTGGCAAGGCAAGCCACAGGCTCACCTGATACCACTTCTTGTGGTGGGGACTCCATTTGAGATGATTGGGATTAACATTATTGGTCCCATAGACCCTCAGACAGCCTCTGGGAACAGCTCCATCTTGGTGGTAGCGGACCATGCCACCAGGTACCCAGACGCCTTAGGACATTCACTGCTCTTTCAGTGGGGAGGGCCCGCCTTGGAATCTTCACCAGGGTTGGGCTCTCTAAGAATGTCATATCAGATTGGGGCTCTAATTTTATGCACCTTATCTGAAAGCAATGTGATGAGTGTGGGGTGACCAGAAAGTTCACCAACCCCTACCGTCCCCAAGGGAATGGTCTTGTAGAAAGATTCAACAAGACTATAAAAGGCATGATCATGGGTTTGCCTAAAAAACTAAGGAGAAGATGGGATATTCTCTTCCGATACCTGTTGTTTGCTTACAGGGAGGTTCCACATAAGGAGTAAGCTTCAGTCCCTTTGAGCTACTCTTTGGACAGCCTGTAAGGGGTCCCCTAATTTTAGTAAGAGAGGTTTGGGAGAGAGCCCAAACAAGACATAGTGGATTATGTACTTGGTCTTCATTCAAGGATGGCTGGCTACATGAAAAAGACAAACAGAAATTTAAAGGCCACCCAAGACTTTGTAAAGCACTGGTATAAACAAAAGACCTCAATGGTGGAATACCAGCCAAGACAGTTTGTGTAGGTCTTAGAGCCTGTAGCACCCAGAGCCCTTCATGGGAAGTTGACTAGGCCTTTCCCCATCTTGGAAAAGAAAAGGGCCGGCACCTATCTGGTAGACATAGAAATGACAGGGAACCCTCTCAGGGTCATCCATGTCAATAGGCTCAAGCATCATGCTCTGTCATGCATCATGACAGGGCAGACATCACCGTGATCATGGTGACAGATGGAGTGGAAGAAGAGGAAAATGAGCCTCTTCCTGACCTACTGTCAACAAATGCTCAAGAAGGTAAAGTGGGGGCGTGGCCAGCAACATGGCCGGGTAGCGGTGTTCTTAGTCAGCTCCGCCGGCCCCGACCTAATCTTGCTCCTAATCCTGTCCCTCAACGCCGGGAAATTGCAAAAGTGGTGACCGGATACATCTAACTTCGCAACTTGCATGCTTATATAATTCGGCACGGGAGGCCCACTCCCTCCCATTAACTACCATGCAGGCACTAGTCATATCCCTTCCTAAACCAAACAGGTCCGTACTGGATCCCACATATCTCGCCCCTACTCGGTGGCAAGAGGAACGAGACAAGGCTGTCCTCTATCACCAATATTGTTTGTAATGGCTTTAGAACGTCTACTCATTAAACTTCGTAGGGACGCTGCGAACAAAGGGATCCCACTAGGAGAGACAACGCATATAGTGTCGGCATATGCGGATGACCTTATATTTAGACTATCTGGTTTTAGGTTTAAACCTATAATAACTGATAAAACCCCACCGAAAGGAAAATAGCCATCACCGGTGTAAACATATAAACACTGAAAAAACACCTTTAAGTGCCATTCAAAGAAAGGAAAAGATGAGTGAAAGAGTGATTTTTATTTCTTCCTGAAGGGGCCAATACAATGTTACTTTGTAATTCAAGGTAGCATCAAGAAAGACTGGGCTAACATTATTCTGCTTGAGTTTTGTTGTTTAGAGATGTCACTAAAACATTGTCTCTTCTTCCTTCTGCTTTTTCAGTTTTGTGGTCTTTGGTCTAAAGATGCAGTGTTTAGATGAATGTTTCAGGTCTTATTTTGTTATTTTATAAACTGTAAAGAATCGGGAAATAATCAAAATCATATTTGATATTTTGGCTACATTTGATTTCACTGATAGGTAAAATGGCTGGTTTCATAAGAATCTTTCCTAATATGTACCATCACATTTACCCACAGACAGAGAATGGGTGAAATCTTTTGATGCATCAGCCCCCTTTTCTAGCGAGTCAGTATTGATTGTAAGTGAATTGCCAAACACCCCAGGCTTTAAACATTCAATGCAAGATGTAGTGACAGGTATATGTGAAAACAATGTTGTCACCAAGCATCTGAGATAGTGGTGAAAACATGACACCAGACGTTTGGTAAACATGGAAGGCAGTGTCACTTGGAATGCTGCTGAAAAAAGTTCCTACCAAGTTCAATAAAGATTGGAGTGATATTGTTTGTATTTGCAGTAATTCAGCTATGTATATGAAAATGTTGTATGATGGCCTGTCAAAATCAATACCTGAACTGAAGTGCTTCCCTTAAAGAGATCCTTGTCACTTGCTAGATGGTATGCTGAAAGCATCTTTACATTCTTCAGAGATAATGAAGAATGATATTGACTTTGTAGCCCATTCTGGTGTAGTAAAAATGTATTTGGACCTCATATACTCTGTGCACATGCTATCTATACTCATGCACTATCAGTGCAGAAGGCAAGCAATAATTAAAATTAAATTTAAATTCCATAAACACCGGAAAAACACTGTTTCTGTTGTTTTCAATGGCGCGAAAATGTGTAACCACTGATAACCACTGATTTTTTAAGGTATTGAAGAAACTGAAAAAACCCCACCATAATTTACCAAAAATAGAAACTGAAAACAGGAAAGCCTACTTATATTATATATTAAAGACCTAACTGTAGATCTGGAGCCCATCCCTACTATATTCCAGAAATTTGAAGACCTCTTGGGGCTGGCAATTAACGCTACAAAATCATATGCATTCTTTATGCAATATAGGGAAGATCCAGAACCTGTCCATTTTGGTCATGTTGACCTGAGGGTTGCGCCACAAACCTTCAAATACCTAGGTATACAAATATACAGAACACCTCAAGACCTTCTAGAAGGGAACCTATTGAAAACAATTAGATCACAGCGTGTCCAAGTCTCCTTCTGGACATCATTACCTCTCTCTGTTATGGGTAGAATAGCTATCTCCAAGATGGTGTTACTCCCCAGATTATTATATTACTTTACTAACATACTAATCCTGATCCTGCCCAGTGTTTTCCGCACACTGGACACCCTACTCATGGAACTGATATGGGGTAAGGGTCATAGAAGGGTGAGCCTGGCAAAACTACAACTGAAACCAGAGGAGGGGGGACTGGGGGCTCCTGACTTCCGAGCGTAATGCATGGCGAGCCAACTGCAATGGTTGTCATATTGGCTGGCAGGACGCAACCTCCATGAAATTGGGTACACAACACAGAAACTAGATCAAGGAATATTACACACACTACTATTGCCGGATTCCAAAATACCAGCTGAAACTCCCTCCTTGCTCAAGACAGCCCTAATATATTGGAGGACGACATTGCAATATACCAAATGAACCGCCCCATATTCACCTAATGTTCCACTACTTGGCATACCCACCATGACAGGACAAATTACAAGATGTAGAATTTTACAATGGACACAAGAGGGGGTGACAACAATAGGAGCCCTGTTTACGGATGGCATATTGGCTGACCACGACAATTTCATCCACAATCAGGGAGTTCCCCACACATTATTTATGCTACATGCTCCCATAGTTCATTATGTTAAGAAACATTAGTCCCTGAACGGGAATGAACCCTCTACCCACGGACTGGTGCATGCAATATACCTGATGGGAGAGGGATGTCACCTAGTCCGCTGGTTGTACAGAGGCATTAGAACACACGTTGGGACCTCCCTGGTGCCCTTACGGGAAAAATGGGTGAGGAATCTCAGTAGAGAATTAACAGACAAAGAGTGGGTATGCGCTCTGGAATTCCCCAAAAAAGTGTCCCGTAATGCTAAATTTAAATATATTCAATACATGATCTTACATAGGGCATACATGACCCCCCATCGCCTTAACTGTATATACCCAGAGGCACAAGTTTGCTGCCCTAGATGTAAAATGATGGACGCTGATATGCTCTACATGTTATGGGAGTGTCCCAAGTTTGAGGGGATTCTGGTCAAGGGTAGGGGGCGTAATTCAGGACACGACAGGCACCCCTGTTTGGGATACAGCAGATAGCTGTCTATTAGGGCTACACCCCCGCCCGAAAAATCTGAGAATACAGTATAAATTTGCAGATATGGCGATTCTCATAGCGAAACGTGCCATCACAATAAGGTGGAAATCAGCTTCTTCCCCTCCAATACACACCTGGCATACAGAGATGGTCCGATGGAGGGGGCGGGGGCGGAAAGCGCCATCATCAGAAGAGAGGAATTACGTGGGGTACGAAAAATCCCCATTTACATGGAATGGGACCAGATGTTGGAAACACTGAAGGCTAAGGATCTGGCGAAACCCTCTGGTATAGTGTGTCGCCCCCTCCTCTACAAGTCACTGTGTACATGTAATACCGTCCCCCTGTGCAACACTTTCTAAGATGATAAACAACATAAGGTCCAGCACTCTCTGCTAATATCATTTTTAACACATCAATTTAGCAACAAACAAAGAAATGGCAATTTAACAAAGTAGAGTCTTCAAATTCTTTATTGTAGTCTTCCTTATGACGTAGTAAAAACCGTAGCCAACGCGTTTCGTCCTCTCGGACTTCTTCAGGGCAGAAAACTGTTTAACCGTAGTTAGTACTACTGCAGAATCAAAAATATAGTCATCTCCTCCAAGAACCAGTAAATAAGGGTTTTATCTAATGTTTCTTATAAAGGATTTTGAAAGTATTATCTTCTTGCTCAAATTATTTGAGAGTAGTGCTTGACCCTCGCGCCACCACGCTGATCGCCTGATGTTATAATGATTATGGCTACTATGCAGATATCTCCTGATCTGGAATAAGCACTACTCTCAAATAATTTGAGCAAGAAGATAATACTTTCAAAATCCTTTATAAGAAACATTAGATAAAACCCTTATTTACTGGTTCTTGGAGGAGATGACTATATTTTTGATTCTGCAGTAGTACTAACTACGGTTAAACAGTTTTCTGCCCTGAAGAAGTCCGAGAGGACGAAACGCGTTGGCTACGGTTTTTACTACGTCATAAGGAAGACTACAATAAAGAATTTGAAGACTCTACTTTGTTAAATTGCCATTTCTTTGTTTGTTGCTAAATTGATGTGTTAAAAATGATATTAGCAGAGAGTGCTGGACCTTATGTTGTTTATGATTTATAATATACGTATGTGTATTTTGGAGATCTAGGGGAATTGGATCTCAGGTCACGGGCACCTTGAACTTTTTTTAAATAATTTTTCTACTACGGATAGGTGCAGTCTTTCTCTTTGCCTCAATCCCTATCTTCTATTAAATAGTATTTCTATTTTGGGTTGACTAGCACTGTCCGATAATACTGTTTTTTCACTTTCTAAGATGAAACTGCTCAATGAGTACATTGGTTAAGATGAGACAACCCAAAGGGAACCTGTACAACTGAACACTAAGGCGGTGAGTATGGGAGTGAGTCAGTTCGGGGGGCGGGGTGGGATATTGGGGAGTTGGGGAAAGTAGGGTGTTCCAGGTTAGAGTACTTTATTACAGAGGTATCTAAAATGAGTACAGGCACAACAGCTATAAGACTGGAAATACTTATACATGCGAAAGTGGATTGTTTATAGCAAATAGAATGTAACACTTTGTAGGATAATGAACGTATTATCAGACGACAAACTGTGTAATTTGAGATGACTTCTGGAATGTAAACTGATGCCATAATTGCTTAGGTTGTTTACACCAACAAAACCAATAAAGTATGTTAAAAAAAAAAAAAGTGGTGACCGGATGGTTCGCTGAGATCGAGCAGTACCCTGAGAGGAAGTATCTGCGAACTCCGGATGAGATAGAAGCCGCTCACAAACTGAGTCCGCGCGACACAGTTCAAGATGGCGCCCCGCCAGAGCTGATCGTTAAGACGGGCGGAGGCTGTGGCGAGACTGGGCCTTGGGCGGAGGCCCGGAACGAGAAGAAGACGGTGGGCGAGCTGTGTGGCAGCGGAGGTGGGGGCCCAACAATAAGGCCGTAGTACGCTCCCCGACGGCTGCAGTGAGGAATTGTGGAAGCCCGACCTCTCGGGTTGGTGCTGCTGCGGCTCGGCGGCAGTGCGGGCTGATCAGACGAGGTCTGCTGCTGGCAGAGTGGCAGTAGTCTACACCGGTGGTGGCCTGGACTGAGGGTGACGGCCTGGAGCAGCAGCTAAGTGCTGTGGGCTTGAGCCTTTATATTGCTCTCTGTAGCGGGTAACAGGGGCCGCAGCAAGGGATATGAGAGGCGGTCCGATGGACGTGGGTCTGTCCTGAGGAGTCCTTCTACGAGAGGTGGCGACGGTGGACAGAGGCTGCCGGCCCAGTGGAGCGGAATATAGTTGGAAGAGCTCCATTACTACACGGTGCCCTGGGGGTCTGAGGCCGGATTCCTCCCCTTCCCCGTAATCGACATTTGTACGCCCGATGCACCCTGAGGTGAGAGACGAGGGCGATTTCTGGCAGCGCCGGCCTTGGTGCGCCTCCTGGGGAGGACCGGGGAGCACATAACGGTAGCATCTACTGGACCAGACGGCCTGGACGGCCCTAGACACGCTGGTCTCTGGGCATGAATCGAACACAGGGTGTAACTTTTGAAGAGGCCAGGGGGGTGCCACGGCTTCTGTGGTTGAGAGTATTTACCTGATCACTGACACCACTCTCGGTCGGAGGCCTCCCTGGAATGGTCTGCAGGGAAGTGAGAGAGAGACCGGTTAAGTGTCAGTGGCTCCCAGGAGAAGATGGCGCCCCCACCTGACTGGGTCCCAACTCAGCCCTGTGAGAAGGGCTAAAGAACACCACTAAATACGTCAAGGTGTGTCACCCATCCCCTACGAACTGAGTGTTACCAAGAGGAATATCCCCTCTCCGGGAGGTCGGCTGGCCCACTGTCTGACAGACAGCTGCTTCCCATAGTGACTGAGAGAGAAAGTGCCTACCTACCAACCGGCACTGGATGGTTAAAGTTGGCGAAGGATAAGGAGCCCAAATCAGCGAAGCTCCCCACGACGACAGGGGCGGAGGGGGTACTACATCTCTCCCAGACAATGCGACTATATTACAGGCGATTCACGCATCCAGAGAGAGCTTGGAAGGGAAGATGGCTGAGGTCCGCTCGGAGGTAACATTGATGCGTCATGACCCAAGAAAAGTCTCTGAGAGAGTCACTGAAGCGGAACACTGCATTTCAGAAATGGAAGATACCTTGCATACTGTACGTAAAGACGTGACAGGATTGTTAGCCTCAATGAAAGAAATGGCTTGGAGAGTAGATGATGCCGAAAATAGGGCACGCAGGAATAACCTCCGATTTATCGGCATTCCGGAAGGCGCAGAACGAGCGGATCCAGGCCAGTTTCTCCTGGCCTTCCTAAAAGATGCCCTCCCAAACACACAGTTTTCGGCATGCTTCGTTATAGAGAGGGCACACCGGATGCCAAATGTCCGACCACCACCGGGAGCCCCCCCTCGCCCCTTAATAGCCCGCTTCCTGAATTTTCAAGACCGGGACCTAATACTTCGTGAGCTGCGGCAGAAAGGAGAAATTAAATACGAAAACACACGAGTAATGGTATTCCCGGATTATTCACGTGATGTGCAAAAACAGAGACAAACTTTTGACCCAATAAAGGCGAAACTCAGAACACTTGGAATTCAATATATGCTATTATTCCCAGCCAAGCTTAAAGTCATCTTCCAGGGCACCACACAATTTTTCCAGACCCCAGAGGAAGCATGGGCATGGATTGAAGAATGACCCTCTTTGGGGCGTAGAACGTCCCAAGCAAAAGACCTCCATGCAGATAAGAGACTGGGACCGAACCAGGAACGACCTAGAGAGAAACGCCAGAGGCGAATGTTGAAGATTCGTAGAGCCACCACTGGAACGCCAATAAGACCTCTGAGGCCCAGAGAGGGCAGGCCACAAATATCGGACTCCGAAGACGACATGGCACGAGGACACACGACATAGACTCCCCGAAGATCCAGTGAATATGTCACCACAGAACTGTCGGAGAGAGAAGACTCAGAAGATGCAGACAGTGAACATCCGCTACTCGAGAGCCTCTAACGGCTGGAAGCTCCAGACTCAATCCTGGTAGAAGCAAGTGTGCAGTAGCAACAACAACCCAGCAACGGCGACGAGGACTGAGATGCAGGGGCCGACGGCAGCTGAAAGACAGTAAGACAGTCCCTGGGCCTAGAAGACTTTTTAGAGCTTTGGCCCGATAAGGGGAAGAATATTCCGATTCTATACTACGTGGCTGTATAGTTAATTGAGTTGGGGTGGGGGGGGTGGGCTACAGACCTCTTGGTGGTCTACCTGTGCCATAGTTGTCAGGTTGACGAATTGGGGGGTGGTATGGGTAACGGAAGAGTGTAGGGTGGGGGGCAAGTTGAGCACCGTGAATCGAGATGGGACAAGTTCATTGCAGAGGGAGGGGAACTGTTTTCTTAAATTAGTTCGACTGGATACCGGGAACGGGATGGGAATGGGTGTTAACAAAAGTGCTGCTAGAGAGAGCTGGAAATGGTATGGCACACTGACCTCCTTACAATGGCAGAGGGTAGGTATACTGTAATGACATGGAATGTCAATGGGTTAGGGAACAAAATTAAACGAGGATTAGTATCTAATTATCTTAAGAGACTTAGGCCTGATATAGTCTTCTTACAGGAGACGCACCTGATGGGCTCCCAGTGCTCTTTTCTAGGAAGAGGGCAATACACCACCCTTGCACATGCAGGTTTTACCAAGGGCTCTAGGGGAGTGGCGATCCTCATCAAGAAGTCACCTCCCTTCCGTGTCACCAAACACTGGGTAGATCCCGGCGGGACATACGTGGCAGTACAGGGGACATGAGATCGTAAGAAACTTTGTTAGTGTCTACGCCCCCGCGATTGCAGCCACGTACACTAGACAAGTTGGTTGAGATACTGGTACAGTCAGAACCCGCCACACACATTATAGGGGGGGACTTTAATGACGTGATTGAACCCTCTCTTGACCGATCACAGATACACCCCGGGACAAATGGGCCTACACACTTGGCAAGTTTTTAAGACGTCCTTGGACTAACTGACCTATGGCGACGACACCACCCAGACGTACATGCCTATTCCTATTTTTCAGGGGCTCATAGAGTGTTCTCTAGATTGGATTACTTCTTTGCTCCGGCAGGAGAGATCGAGAACGTAGACAGGGTGGAATTTCTGGCTAGAGGCATTTCGGACCATTCGCCGCTTCTATTAACATTGGGAGGAAGAAGCAGGGACAAAGGAGGGAACTAGAGACTGAGCCCATGGGCCTTACAAGACAGAGCGGTGGGTAAAAAAATCCGGGTGGATTCAGAACTATACTTTAGAGAAAATGAAGGCTCAGTGCAGTCGGCGGCCACCTTATGGGAGGCATTCAAGGCAGTAATTAGAGATAGAGCACAAAACATAATTGCCCATAAAAAAAAGGAAAGAAGCTCAGGAGATAGAGGCCTTAGGATGTAAACTGTTAAATTTGGAATGCAGCGGAACACCCACAATAAATAGCCTTACCCTTCGCCAAATAGAAATAACGAGAAGGGAATATCAGGCGTTGGTGACTCAAGAGACGAAGGCTCGCCAGCTGGCCACCCAACACTGACTGTACGAGACAGGAGACAGGGCAGGGTTGAGTAGGAAAGAACTGGAGGCGAGATGGGTGACGTCCATTCGAGAAAACGGTCAAACGTACACTGCACCGAAGGATATAGCAGGAGCCTTTGCCCGGTACTATGCGGACCTCTATAAAGTTAGAACACAGGCGAGCGAGGCACACATATCCAAGTATCTGGAAGCCATTGAGACCCCCTCACTTTCCCAAGAGGAGAGAGGCAGGTTAGACGAGGATTTAACCCTCGAGGAGGTGTTGGAGGCCATAGGCCGGCAAAAGTCAGGGAAGACCCCGGGCCCCAATGGGCTACCTGGGGAATTCTTTAAAAAGAACAGCAGTCTCCTGGCTCCGCATTTACTAAACATGTTCCGGGCATCGAAGGAGAAAGGGATACTTCCAAGTGACCTTCGAACGGCAACGGTGGTGGTGATACACAATGCAGGGAAACCTCTGGAGGAGTGCGGGTCCTATAGACCCATCTCACTGCGCAATATTGAAACTAAGATATTGGCCACCATTCTGGCGATGCGCCTCCTGGCGGTGATTACCCCTCTGATACATAAAGACCAATCGGGCTTTATGCCTAAGCGAGCCACACGTTTTAACTTACGAAGGCTGGCCAACTGGATGGATACGGTCAAGAACAGAGATAACCCGCACGTACTCCTCTCACTTGACGCCGAAAAGGCATTTGATTCAGTGCACTGGCCTTTTATGAGACGCACTCTGGAAAAATTTGGCCTTGGTCCAGTGTTTCTGGAGTGGTTGACACTTCTTTATACTGCACCAGAGGCTAAAGTCCGAGTTAACGGGGCGACCTCGGCGAGCTGGTCTGTTCAGAGGGGTACTAGGCAAGGATGTCCCTTGTCTCCATTACTGTTTGCTCTGATACTGGAGCCTTTGGTATGTGTCGTTAGATCCCATCAGGGGTTGAGCGGTTTCATAGATGGGTCGCACCTTTTAGAGGAGGAAAGCATATCCCTATTTGCCGACGATATTTTACTATACGTTACGAACCCGGCCGAGACACTCCCCAAAATCTTACAAATATTTGAAGAATATGGAAGTCATGCAGGGTACAGGATCAACTGGGGTAAATCCACCATTTACCCAGTGGGAGGCACTATGGAACCCTGGGATTACCCAAGCTGCCTACGAACGTCACCAGAAGGGTTCACCTACCTTGGGCTCTATATCACCACTGACGTAGCATCCAGTCTAGAGCACAATATCAAATGAGTCCTCTTACATTTTCAGGAAGATGTCAAGAGATGGAGGAAACTCCCTCTAATGATAATGGGCAAAGCCACTATGTACAAAATGGTCACACTCCCCCGGTTACTTTGTGTTGCAAAACACCTATTGTAAAATACCAGAGACCGTTTTTGCGACCCTCAATAATGAGTTACGCCTACTTCTATGGGATGGGGCGCATCCAAGAATAGCGCTGCAAACCCTGCAACGGAACCTATATAATGGGGGGTTGGCTTTGCCAGATATTAGAGCCTACTACAGAGCGGCCCACCTCATAGTGGTTAACGAATGGAACCACGCCGCAAGGGACCATCCCACATTTGTGCTGGAGAGACTCCAATTCCGGGACCACACGCACCTACACTATGTCTATGGGGGGAAGGGTAATAGTCGACTCCTACCGGCCACTCAGAGGGTACTGGAAGCATGGAAAAGTGCCGAAAACCAAATGAAGTGGGACATGAAACCTACGAGAGAGACCCCTCTATGGGAAGGAGCAAGATTGTCTGAGGTCGGAAAGCTGAGAGGCTTTAGACAGTGGGATTTGTTAGGGATCTCCAAATTGGTAGATGTCATGGAGAAAGGCACTCTGACGCCATTCAGCAAACTTCAAACTACATATCAATTGCACGACACCCAAACCTATGCCTACCTTAGATTGCGCCATGCCTGGCAGGCGGAAGGGCTGGATGCCGAGACACTGCCGGAATATTCCCCTCTAGAGGGCAAACTCTTGCAGGAGGAGATACCTAACAAGGCTATGTCGCTGACATACAAAACACTAATTAATAACATGCCCGACAAATTAGGTCCGCTTAGAACTAAATGGGAGCTCACTACAGGCCCTATGGAAGACATTGACTGGGAAGCCGCCCTCATGCACCCACGCGAAGTGGCAATAAAACAAAGACTACGCCTTATCCAATACAAAATCCTACATAGGATTTACTTTGACAGAGCCAGACTACACAACATGGGGAGAGCAGACACCTCGGAATGTCTCAGATGCCACGCAGAACGCGCCACATTTATACACACCCTGTGGGAGTGCTTCCAAATTAAAACGTACCGGACCAAGATACTGAGAGAACTTAACAACATACTGGAAGCCCAAATTGAATTGCAGCCCCGGTATGTCCTGTTGGGAATTCCTACAGAGGTAGACCTACCATGTACCAAACTCACGTTGGCTAATCTGGGGCTAGTGATAGCTAAGAGGGATATAGCCCGATACTGGGGCATCCACCAACTCCCTACACTTAAGGAATGGAGAAATTGCATGGATCTATATATGGTGGCGGAAAAAACAACATACAAAGCAAGGGGATGCCCGTGAAAATTTCGAAAGATCTGGGCACCATGGATAGATTACTATGGCTTAGAAACGGAGAGATCGGGGAGAATGTCTTGAAAAATGTTGTCCCTGACCTTATGTTGATGGGCGTAGATGTTCTATGTATGGCCCTCATTATCTATAACTGTGTGAAAACTGTATCTAACTTAATGCTCTCTTTTAAGGACATCAATGCCGTACTTTCTGCCTTACACCAACTGTTAATGTCAGACATCTAAGATGTATCGTGTATCCACGGTTTATTTGTTTGTATGTTAAAACTCAAAGGAAAAATAAATAAAAATAGTTGTCAAAAAAAGACCAAAAAAAAAGGGGGTACAGTGGAAGGAGTAGTTCTCTCCTCCACCCTCACAAACCAGCAACAAAGGGACTGCTATCAGTTACTGATGCCGTTTGCTGGGTTGTTTTCCCTGACCCCAGGGTTGTCGACTTTGCCAACCCATGATGTGGACACCATTAAGAGCTGTACTGTGAAGGGTAAAATTTACAGATTGTCAGACCAGGTCATGGCTTTCATTAAGGCTGAGTTTACCAACATGTTACAGTTGGAAGTGATAGAGCCCTCTAGTAGTCCTTGTGCCAGCCCAGTGGTACTGGGGCCCAAACCCAAAGGGGGGAAGTTTGAAATGAGGTTCTGTGTGGACTACAGAAGCTTAAATGCAGTCCCCAAGACTGATGGCCACTCCATACCAGGAGCTGATGTGCTCATTGATAGGTTGGGGGCTGCAAAATATCTGAGTACCTTTTTCCTGACTTCAGGTTATAGGCAGATAGCCCTCACACCAGAAGTCAAGGAGAGGTCTGCTTTTTCTATACCCGAAGACCACTTTCAATTCAAAGTGATGCCCTTTGGGTTGAAAAATGCACATGCCACCTTCCAGAGGTTGTACAGAGTACTTTCAGGCTTGGAAAGTTTCAGTGCAGCAAATCTGGCTGATACTGCTGGTATTCAGCTCCACCTGGGAGGATCAGCTTGGTCCATGCAACAGGCACCCCTGACTGTCAAGGCACTTGAGTGTCATTTAAGGCAGGGGTATGTTGTGTACTTGTGCCACTAAGTGGGTGGAGGCCACGTACAACCTCTCCAGGCCAAGATCCAGACCATTCTGACCTGGGAAGCTCCTAAGACTCAGACCCAAATCAGAGCCATTCTTGGCCTGACTGGGTACTACAGGAGGTTTATTAAGGGTTATGGTACCATAGTGAATCCACTACCAGAACTCACTTACAAGAGGCAACCCAGAAAAGTTATCTGGACTGAGCTATGTCATAAAGCTTTTGACACCCTCAACGAAGCTCAGCACCTGTCCTAACGACACCTGATTTTAGCAAGGAGTTCATTGTCCAGACAGATGCTTCTGAACTAGGGCTAGAGACAGCTTTGTCACAAGTGAATGATTTGGGCCAAGATCAACCAGTTATCAGTAGGCGACTCCCCTCCAGAGAGCAGTGTTGGAGTGCCTTCGAAAGGAAAGCCTTTGTTGTGGTCTCTGGTCCCTGAAGAAGCTGAGACTGTACCTATCTGATAGAAACATATAGCCGCAGATTCTTTACCTTAGAATATTCCCCATGGGTTACACTGGATCCGGATATTTTTAGTGAGCAGTACCCCTTCACACCGGTAGGGGGCATCATTCGGCTCCGTGTGGCGTCATCTGCATCAGAAGTGATGTGTGCGGTGCCTATGTAGGTGCCACCCCAGTGCGCTGACATCAGTTATTTTCTTTTCACGCCAGTCAGTGCAAATCTGAAGAAAAGCTCTCCCCAGTCTTTTTTCACTGACCTATTTTCAACTTTTTGCCAAGATTTTTTCAAGACTTTGTCTCCTGGTGCATCAGAATGTCAGCTAGGAAAACTGTATTTAAGCATTGTGGCACCTGTCACCGACAGATGTTAGAAACAGATGCACATTTGGTGTGCCTCTGGTGCTTGGGGAGCGACCACGATGCCAAGACCTGAGCCCAGAGATCTTTGCTGTATAATCAGTTTGCTTCTGTAGAAGGGAAAGGGGGTTTAGGCTGTTCTGTCTTATAACATGACCGGGCTTTTCATAATATACAGTTTATTGACAATGCTGATGGTGTTTTTTCTAGGCAGTTATTTTCTGATTGTGGCACGTATACTGCATTCTTGAGCACAATAATTTAATAGAGATTTCAAACTTCCTTCGTGTCTCTGTCATATCCTATTGTGGATGAGTACGAGTGTGTGAGCGAAATGGGGTGTCCTGTCACCGCAATCCCTGAGAGGGTCGGGAGTGTTGTGTTTTGGGGAGTCAATTCACTTGTCTCTCTAGATATGAGTAGGAGGGCAAGTGAAACACTATAGCTAGTCGGACTCAGGCTCATGGTACTGAGGTGGTATAGTGACTAAGTCCCTATGTTCTGTGGTCCCAAGCATAGTTCTGTTCCTGAGCAGAATCCCTGAAACACCAAGGCCTTCAGGGAGCAGTACCTCAAGTCCCTCGTCGCTCATTGCACGAATCCACGATGCTCGAGAGCTCAGTTGAGAGGAAGGTCCCGAGATTGGTCGCGAAGCGACTTCAAGCATCCGTCTTCACAGTCAAGGTCGTCAGGGAAATCGGGTAAGTCCCAAAAGAAGTCACAAAGATCTTTGATTTTGTCACGTTTGTCGAAGTCATCTGACGAGACGAGAGAGCATCAGCACTTGAGGCCTAGCTCTGTGTTGGAGCCTCTGCCTGGTCCGTCTCTGCCCCTCCAGAGTTTCCGGGATCCAAATTGCCCCCGCTGAGTTACGCAAATTTTATGAGACCATGCACCTCATATTTGGATGGCTAATCCCTGCTGAAGCGCCATCGAGCCCCACAGGCTCTAGAGGGGGCTCTACTGGTCTCCTGCCAGCGGTTCGCCCCTGGTGCCAGCCAGGCCCCTTGGATCTGTTGATGGATGCGGAGTGGTGCTTTTGGAGACACCTCGATCTTCCCCAGTGCCTGCTCAGGTGCCAATGCCCCCGGCACCACCAACAACCCATGGCGGCGCCATCCTTATCATCATTCCTGACTTCGACACAGTGTCATCCGATGCCAGCTCCAGCGTCGATGAGGGGCAGACTTCCTATGTCGGAGCCAGTGCCTTATTTGTATGAAAGGCCTGGATTGGGAGACGAATGGGAGGGGTCTGCAAACCTAATGGATACCAGTTAGAAGATCTCAAGGATAACTGGTGCAAGGATCTGGTGGATGCCAGTGAACTGGACACCTGCCCAGACACTGGCCTGGTCTCGCCTCCTACTATGGCTATGGATGAGGGTGCCTCATTCAAAATGGTGGTGCGGAAGATGGCCGAGTTCCTAGACCTTGCACTAGCCTCAGTAACAGTCAAGACGAATGTCTTGACGGAGGTGCTTTAGCTAGGAGCTTCCCCCACCAAACCATTTCTCTCATTTAATAAAGCCCGTACTGATATCCTCCTTATCTGGACCTGGTCCAAGCCCTGCACAGAGGCTCCTGTGCATAGGACAATTGTGAAATCGTTCGTCCTTTGTCAACACAACCAATATATAACCCAAATACACATTAAAAACACCATCCAATCTCACATAAAGGTGAGATATCACACTCAATTACTCTGGGTGTATTATTTTGTCCAATAGCAAATACCCACCAATAAAATCACATCAATCATAAAAACAATTATAAAAAATTCAATTTATTAATACATAGGTGCACAAAATAATTTTATCTTTTAATTGTTTATCTTGTATATCTTTCTTTATATTCAGCTTGGAATTACACAAGGTATAACCTGTGTAGGGACAGAGAAATTTGGTCCTTAATCCTATCCAGAATCAACTTGGGACGCCATTTTTCGGAAATTAGTATACTGAGGAGTATTGAGGATACTCCATCTACGTCCTTAATAAAGTTTAATGAAAGGTGAGAAGCCTGGTTTACAATGACCACTATGTGTGGAATAAACAGAGTGACCTTGGAGGCGAGTTTGACCCATGGAACCTGTTGCTTACATTATATTTTCTTTTTACTATTTCAGTAGAAAGTGGAGAATCCAGTGATTTATATAAGGACTCCCTTTGAAATATTTGGAGATGTTAGTGTGGATGTATACACCATAGGATAACCGAATAGGTAGGTTGTTTGTTTGGAGGATCTGAAACACAGAATTTAAGAATGAGGATAACACCTGTTGAAGTTTGGATGGTATGAAAATGATAGGGTGGGTTTGTCCAATGGTAAACGTTGCACTAATGAAATGTAAATTACAAAATAGACATAAAAAATGTAAAAAAAATTCTCTTTAATCCACGATGCATAAAAATGACGTGCATAATAATTTTTAAATATCTAGTGGATTGTATAGATTTATTCTGTGGTGGTTTTTTATGTGCAGGTATATTAATGCTCTGTTGTATTGTATATTCTTTTTAACTAGGAGAGAGACTTCTAATTATTGTCTTGAAAAAGATGGTTTTATAAATTATATCCATCGAAACGCGTCAACGCCCTAAGATCCATGCAACCCGTGTAATCCGGTGGTCTGCTGATTTTTGATGATTCACGTATAAACAGCGACCCCTGATAGCAATAATATATTAAAAATAACGGGTGTGGAATTTAAATGACAAATTTGAATGTCTTTTAGTTTTATCTGTCTTCTCTTATGCTGCTATTTTTCTCTATTGCTGCTATCTTTTGATTACTGTTTTTGATGAATTGTTGTACTGATTATGGTTTTAATATGTGATGTTTTTAGTAAAAAATGATGATTTTTTAATAACACATTCCTCCCCCCCTTTTTTTATATACAATTAAAAGATAACATTCTTTTGAGCACATATGTATTAATAAATTGAATTTTTTATAATTGTTTTTATGATTGATGTGATTTTATTGGTGGGTATTTGCTATTGGACAAAATAATACACCCAGAGTAATTGAGTGTGATATCTCACCTTTATGTGAGATTGGATGGTGTTTTTAATGTGTATTTGGGTTATATATTGGTTGTGTTGACAAAGGACGAACGATTTTACAGTTTTGGAGAACCCCAGTCCTTTGGTTGCAAAGGGTCCCTCTCTTTGTTTTATACATAGGACAATTGGCCACTGCCATTGCCCCACCCCTGGGAACTCTGGTTTCGTCATACATCACCCCACCCGGGAGAGTTTGGTGCCCCAGGCCTCCACCTCCAAATTGAAGCACAGCGCATTCACTACCACTCCACCTAACAGGGAATCCAAGAGTTTAGATACCTTTGGGAGGAGGATGTACTCTTCCTCCAGCCTGGCACTGCAGTTGGTGAACAACGTGTACCACTTGGACCGATGCTCCCATACCATCTGGTACACGGTTGTGCAAGAGTTGCCCATAGTCTAGGAGGAGGCTCAAGCCATACTCTGTCAAGCAATTGCTGTTGGAAAGGAAGCAGCCATTTTCACCATACGATGTGGACTAGATATGACCGACTCACTGGGCAGAGTGATTCCATTATCGGTGGCCCTTAGGCGCCATGCCTGGCTGAGAACCCTAGTTTTTCAGGGGCTGTCTAAGCCTTGCCCATGGACATGCCCTTTGATGGCTCTTGAGTGTTTGGAGAAAAGGCGTACTCTGCCTCAAGCACATTAAGGATAGCAGCGTAACAGCCAGGTCCTTGGGAATTTCCATCGCCCCTCGACAACCCCAATCTGCCTTCCACCCCTTTGGTGGCCATGGGAGGGACTTCAACCACATCTGTAATCACCCCTGACAGCAAATTGCACAATCTTTTCATGGTAGAGAACACGGTTCCCAAAGACCACGTAGGACAGGCAGCTAGAGGCCGAGCAAGTCCACCACCCCAGGCAGCTGCAGCCCCCAAATCCCTTTAATATGCCCTCCGACCATCATGTGCATCAAGTGGGGGGCTGGATACTCCATCACCTGCACCACTGGAGATCAGTAGCATCCGACCGTTGGGTTTTGCAGCCAGTCCCAAAGGGGCTACTCCCTCCCCTTTATGACCACCCCACACCCAATTCATGCCACCTACTTGCAACAAGCTGAAAGAGGACCACATACACCTATCCTTACTTCATCAGGATGTGTTAGCTCTCTTTGCCAAGGGAGCTATTGAGAAAGTGTCTGCATCAGAAGTAGGTTGTGGTTTCTATTCCCACTACTTTCTGGTGCCTAAGATGGACAGAGGACGTTATCCTATTTTAGACCTGTGCCTTCTCAATCTCTTCCTGAAAAAGGAGAAATTCAAAATGCTCACACTTTCGCAAGTCTTGTTTGCACTGGACCCAGGAGACTGGATGGTATCGCTGGACTTACAGGATGCTTATTTTCACATCCCTGTCAAGCCTGCCCACAGGCTTGACCTGCGGGTCACGGTCAGCCAAGAGCACTTTAGTTTGCTGTGCTCCCCTTCGGCCTTAAGGCTGTTGGGCCTCATGGCCTCCTGTATCCTTCTTGTGATACATGGCCATTGGCATGTGAGGGCTCTGTAGTGGGGCCTGAAGTTCCAGTGGGCACAGCATCAGGGGTATCTCTCCGACATGGTCCAGATCTCGGAGGGATGTGCAAAAGACCTGCAGTGATGGCTAATGAACTGCAATTGGGTTTAGTGGCAGACCCTCTCCCTTCCCCAACCAGAGTTGACTGTAGTGACAGATACTTCACTTCTGAGCTGGGGTGGCCATCTGGGAGAGGTGAAGATCAGAGGATTCCGGACTCCACATCAACCTGTTGGAACTCAGAGGGTACCAGCTGGTATTAAAGGCCTTCCTTCCTTCAAACAGGGGAAGGTTGGTATGGGTATTCACGGACAACACCATCGCCAGGTGGGATTGCAATGAACAGGGTTGGTGGGGTCGTGGATCCTTTGTCAAGAGGTGCTGCGCCTCTGGACATGGATGGAACATCTCGGCATTTCCCTGGTGGCTCAACACCTGGCATGCTATCTGAACGCCAGTGCAGACTAACTCAGCCGTCGATGCCTAGCGGATCACGAATAGCGTCGGTGGTGCAGTTCTCTTCCAAGAATGGGGAGAGCCTTGGTTTGATCTGTTAGCCTCCATAGAGAACGCACAATGTCAGCAGTTTTGTGCACTGGAATTTCCAAGGAAGCTCTTGCTCGGAGATGCTTTTCATCTCGAGTGGATCTCAGGTGTCCTGTATGCCTTTCTGCCAATTCCACTCCTGCCCAGAGTTCTCAAGATCAGGAACGACAGGGCTGAATCCATTCTTGTGGATTCAGATTGGGCACAGAGAGTCTGGTATCCTGAGCTGTTGAACATGAGTAAGGGTCCTCCGATCAGGCTGCGTCTTCGGGAGGATCTTCTGTCGCAGCAACAGGGCAGAGTTCTGCACCAGAACATGAAAACGCTGCATGGAGATTAAGCAGCAACATTTCTCAGTTTTCGTCCTTTTTCCTGAAGGTTGCAAATTATCTTGGCAGCCAGACGTCCCTCCACCAAGATGATATATGCCTGCCATTCGAGCTAGTTTGTGGCATGTTGTACAGATAAATGAGTTCTCCCTCTATCTACACCCCTATCCCAGGTTCTTTTGTTTATTCTTAGCCTAGCCTAGCACGGCTCTGCTTTGGGCATATTGAAAGGTTATCTGTCTGCCATATCTGCATGTCTGTGGTTGCCAGATCAGCCATTCTTTTTCAAAACCCCTATTGTAAATAGGTTTCTCAAAGATCTTCAGGAAATGTTTCTACCAGCTCCTTTCATTATGCCACAGTGGGACAAATGTGAGTACTCACATTTTTGATGTGTTCCCTGCAAGCCATTACACAACTGCCCTATCAGGCTCCTTACCATAAAAAGGCCTTTCTAGTGGTGATTAGGGGTGGGCAATGAACTCCGAGTGCAATCAGCAACTAAACTACACCCACAAACACTTTGATAAAGCAACTTTACATGCTAAAAAGCATATAACCAATTCACAAAAGTGAACTTTGGAACTTTGAAACTTTGAAATTAAAATAGCCAATGAGAGAGGTGATGATTTTGGGATCCCCCCTAACCTAGGGGGAGGACCAAGCAGATGCCTTGAACACAAAGAGCACATCATGCTGAACGATTCAGTGGTGGTCCCATCCTGTTAGGACCACCCCAAGCACAGTTATGGGCAAAAATACAATCCCAACCAAAGGCTCTGCAAAGCATTATGGGATGAGATTAGCAGTGGGCAGTGAATATTATAGTATCCAATATCAAAATAATTCTACAAAGAGCTGCAGTTCAACTCGTCGTTACTAGGTGTCCCTCACGAGTCAAATGCAAAAGCATTGAAATTATTACATCAAGCTGCAGTTCCACTAGTCGTTACTAGATGTCCCTCACGAGACAAATGCAAAAGCATTGAAACCCTTTCATGAAGCTGCAGTTCCACTAGTCGTTACTAGGTGTCCCTCACGAGTCAAATGCAAAAGCATTGAAACCCTGAGCTGAGAGCTAATACTATAAATTCTACAAAGAGCTGAACTGCAGCTTCATGAAAGGGTTTCAATGCTTTTGCATTTGACTTGTGAGGGACATCTAGTAACGACTAGTGGAACTGCAGCTTGATGTAATAATTTCAATGCTTTTGCATTTGACTCGTGAGGGACACCTAGTGACGACCAGTTGAACTGCAGCTCTTTGTAGAATTATTTTGATATTGGATACTATAATATCCACTGCCCACTGCTAATCTCGTCCCATAATGCTTTGCAGGGCCTTTGGTTGGGATTGTATTTTTGCCCATAACTGTGCTTGGGGTGGTCCTAAGAGGATGGGACCACCACCGAATCGTTCAGCAAGATGTGCTCTTTGTTTTCAAGGCATCTGCTTGGTTTTCTCCCTAGGTTAGGGAGGATCTCAAAATCATCACCTCTCTCACTGCTTGCTAAATTTTCATTTTCACTTTTGTGAAATGACTATATGTATTTTAGCATGTAGCTACAGAGATACTTGTTATTTTACCAAAAGTATATGAGGTCTCTGTTTTATTAAGTGGGAAGCGGAGCGAAGTTGCGGAGTTCTTTGTGTTGTGGCTCTGCTCTTCTAGCGCTGAAAGGTGCTGTAAGAAACTGCCATGTCACTTCAAGGCTTGGACGACACCATGCAAAGTGAATGAAGCCACCTATTGGCGCACAGGGGTACTGCTCACCAAACATTTCCAGATCCAGTCTGACGGATGCCTGGGCAATATTCTAAGGTAAGGAATCTGCAGCTAGATAGAGTCTCTACACTAGATAAGGCATTACCGAAGGTAAGTAACTTGTTGTTTTGAAACTCACTTCAGTGTTCAAACCGACCACAGACCTCTCTGGTGGCTGACGCAGATGAGAGGAGAGAATCCCAAAATATTGAGGTGGTCAATTTTCCCACAGGGTATGAACTTTCCAGTGGAGCACAGACCTGGGACTGACCATGCCACTGTAGATGGTTTTTGCAGATGTTTCCACTTATATGATGAGAATTGCCAGGATACGGGTTAGTTGCTTATCACTTTTCGTCTGGAGGGGGGCCATGCAAGGAAATGCCTTTTTTGTATGTTCCCCCACCAAAGTTTTGGACAGATGCTGCTGGTTTTTCAACTCTGAGAGTGCACTGAGACCTGCTTACCAGACCTCAGTGCCAGTGCCCAGACCCACAAATGTGTCCGTTTGATTGGCTTATACCCAATTGACATAAACTAATTTACTGCTAAGTCCCTAATATATGGTACAGGTGGTACCCAGGGCCTGTACGTTAGAGTTCTCCTTCAAGAACTGCAGCACTTATTGTGCCACACTGAGTGGAACAAGGTAAAACAAGACCCCCAGTCTACCACTGAAGACTGGAAGGGCAGTTTAAAACTGTTATATAGACTTTGCCAATTTACCTAATAGCAAAGCCCAACCTCCCTTTTAATTTGTGTAAGTTATCCCTACAGCAGGCCTATCGAGTCCTAAGGCATGGTGCAGCATATTAGAAAAGTAGAACATGTGTTTAACATGTTCTAGCCGTAAAAACATGCAATTGTCATTTTTACTGGGAAAGACACTAGTAGTTCCATTGGCAAGTACAAAGTTACACGCTGAGCACCTCAGCTGTGCTAACGTCTGAGTAGGACTATCAAAGTTGGTACTTCAAGGTATCAAGCAACTCGTCACATTAAGCCTGACTTAATGCCTAAGTCAAAATTAATGTAACTTGTTGCCACATGCAACTTTTAGAAAGTTACCATTTGCTGGGGCTCGCTACGATACAGCCTTCTGCTCGCTTGGGGAGACAGGTCAACAGCTCCCAGGACAGGTAACTATAAAGGTCTGCCACTGGAGGTATTACCTCCTCTTGGTAGGAAGTCACTCGTGGTGTTGGTCCAAAAGACGAGCTTCAAAGGAGAAGCCATTTTTGCAGGGCAAATGGTGAACACTAGAGAGGGGCTGCTCTTTTGCTCAGGAAGACAGGTAGGCATGGGGGACAGAGAGGGGGGAAACACTGGCCAAACAGTTTTTTCCATGGGTGTGCAGCCCATCAATATCCCCACCTCTACGGTGGATTACCAAGCTCCACACACAGAGGGGGATACCGATATCTTGGGAGTAAGTAGACTAGAGCACTCTGGGATAGCTTGATTCCACACTTCACAGGAACTTGTCATCAGGCAGGAGGGAACCCACTAGCCCATTGGCTAGTGACCACGACTTCCCCTGAAGGTACTCTCTGGGCATAAAAGGGGCATGCCTGGCACATATAACACAGATCTTACTTGACTGTGATATAAAGCCCCTAAAGTTCAACTCCATTTTAAATAGACCCCGACTCCATCTTAGGTAATGGGAAAAGCCATTTTCTCAATTTTAAGTAATGTGAGTTGCCATTTTCCTCAATTTATGCAGAATTATTGTCACGTCTACCGTTGTTGCAGGTGTTGTCTGAAATTATCATTTGAAGAACTGTGAAGGTGTCAAGTCATTCAAATAATCACATAGATATCACATCTGATGCAACATCAAATCTGGGACAAGTATCTAGTTATCACAATATCAAAGTCAAATAAGAACATACATAGACATATAGTCAAAATAGTGAAGTCTAAATTGACTTCCATTTATCTTGTATGTCCATAACCATACATCTGGGACCCTCACATTGATGCTCATAATCAATGTCAGACATTTCCTAAACTTATGTCAGAAATTCCAATCTCCTTATAGATTTAATATATAAGGACTGCCCCTTGACCACTTGTCAGGAGAGGTTCGTCACCGAGAATGTTGCACAGGATACTGCTGGAGATGGTCTTGACTGCTGCCAGCGCACCAAGAAGATGCTACATGGCACTTGATAATGATCTGAGTCAATGAGAAAGGACGCTGCCATGGCATGTGTTTTCCTTTTGCAGGGAACACTGCCTACACGCCTCTCTGATAACCACATATTTGGCTGTCAACAAGCTTTGCAGTGCGTTGCTTCTCCCTAAGAAAATCTAGATTGCAAGATCTACTTTTCATGCTCTCCAAGTGTAGCGCATAGAAGTAGGCTTTAGGGTGCTGGTTTTTACATGACATTTTAGCTATGTTAGAAATGTACATTTTATTCTTGTTGTTGCTATGTTTTTTGATATTCTGTGTGTTTTTTTTAGATGTGTTCACCCTATTGCAATAAATGCTTTTAGTTAAAAGTGTCTATTCTTCTTGGTACCATTTGTGTGTGTGATATTTTAAAGAGCGAAATAGGTCTGTTTCAACTGTGCCCCAAATCCAGGTTTAGGGAAAGTTAGTAACCTAAATGCTATGATTTCACTTTAAAAATGAATTGGGTGGGGTTCTGTGGAGCTACATTAACCTGCCTTCCACATTCAGTGTTGGTGCTGTGAACCAAAGTTCATCCGTGTCACCCGTTGGTAAACCTTGTTGAACTGTGCCAGAGTCGTAGTTTACATAACAACTGAAGAAGAGGACCGAAGTAGGACTGCCCTGCTGACCTTGGAACCGACGAAGAAGAGGCTGCAGTGAAGTTGGACTGCAACTGCTGCTTGTTAGGCTAGCAATGGAAAGGACTGTGCCTGCTGGGTCCTGTCTGTCAACAAGTCATCCCCCAAGCCCAGCCAGAAGTGGAGACCCAAAGACTCAGATGTCCCCACTTACCTGTTACTGGTTCTATACCACAGTAGGAGCCTTCACCCTCTCCCACTGCTGGTTCACCTGCTGCCATCCAGCCACATACCCCACACAATAGCACCAGTAACACCATCAACACCCCTTGAAGGAAGTGACCCACTCAGGGTCACCCGGGTCACTCACGACCACCTCTCAGCCTTCCATACCAAATGAAGAGTCGGTCAGACAGTAGATAATACATACCGATATATGTTTATTCAGATATGCTCGAGCGGAGCCCGGTCTGCCCAGTCTCTTAGGAGTGCTGCAGAGGGACTGGCATCAGCAAACATGGAGATACATTATGTACAATTCAGAACCAATGGAGGCAGGCCCATAATGGAATTTTCCAGACAGATGCAGCTAAACAAAAAAGTACAGAAGGATAGGTTTCGATTCTGAGGCCGGGCACCCACTATCTCCTACTCAAAGTCGCTCTGTCCGTGCCTGCCACTAGACTAGTGGGAGAAGGTCTCTATCTAAAACAAAAGGTATGCGCTAATGAGAACAGTGTATTCATTAGCAAAACAAGGTCCAACCTTGGAGAAACGAAACTTACCACAACCTGTTCCTCGAAAAGGCAAGGAGCAGTTTCGAACATGGTTCAAAATGGCGGCCACACATAAAATGGTGCTGTAAATGCTAACTGACATAGAATAATGCACAAGCGAAGATAACAGAAACATTTTCATTCCCACAGACCCTCCTTTTAGCATGAGCTAACCAATTTATTTGGTGATCAAAGAAAATATAATATCTTCGTTTGACAAAGGAACATCAGTATTAGGAGTTGCTCATATATTCGGTGTCAGGAATAGAAGCTGCAAGGAAAGATGTAGTCTCAAAAATACCTTCATCTATCTGCATCAAGTCATCAATATCCTTTTGTATCATAATTGCGGCATTAGTATCATGAATTGATATTTTCTGTTTGGGAGTGAGGATATTGACACAATAAGAACAACAAGTTGGGAGACATTGTAGAGGCAACATGTGAAGAAGATACCGGCAACCACTGCCAAGAAAGTGAGGATCTTCCAACCCCAGGAAGTTAGCGCGTTCCAAAACCACCCGACAGTGTCCAAGTACCTACTTCTTGGTGAATTTCAGCCGATATTCTATGTAATTTTTGTATAGCTGAGTAAACATTGGGAGCGTAATCAGGTATGTAAACACAACAGCTGCTGCCTATGACAAGACAGGCCCCTCCCCGGTCCGCAAGTATAACGTCCGGTCCTGTTCTGCAAAGTGACCAATCACGTAGCTTGGAGCTCAGCAGTGACATTTTTCATTATCCCAGCTGTTGTATTGATAACCGCCTCAACAACTCTAATTAACTGACGAACTTAAAGGCATGGGGCCCCATGGAGTCTCCAAATTGCTGTGCGGTGGTGTCAGTCTGATCTATATCCTCTGTGTCAACAACCCTTTTGACTCAGGACAGGTATGTATTTCTACGTTGCAGTTGATGAGTTTTGTGATAATTAGACGGGGCAACATATACAGGGGGAAAAAGGAAAGAGAGATAACATGTGCCTGACCATCTCCTCGGGAGCCAGACGTGAGCTTGTGACCCACAGACAAAATAGACATTATGGGGTAGGATCAAAGGCGGACTATTAGTCGTATTCGGTTTGTAGGTGAAATTGCATTGCATTGCATTTACTCTCCCCCACCTTTATTTCCCCAGTCCCCTGGACACAAAACCCAGCTGTCTTATTAACCACAGACACAGGTATCGGTTTATCTTTGGTAATATTTCGAGCTTGAAAGGTTTGAAAGTACTCAGATGTATTAAACCATTGGAAATCAGCCATTTCCAATCTAAACCAAGCATTATCCTTTACTCTATGGTACGTGTTCAAACATGACTTTGAGGACACTGTCCCTAGAGTACCTTGTCCTGCCGGTCCTATGAGTAAATATTCATTCGCAGTGTTTGAATCAGTGGATGTTATATCCAAAGTAGGAAGTTGAGATTGGAAGTATACCAACCGAAACAATTCATACCAACCCTCGCAGCTACCAATATACAACAGTGGCATAGACAACAGATTGTCGCTCCCATGAGTGACCGAAGGTAGCAACCCACAAACCCAACAATTAGTTGTATTGGACACATTATGAGCATGATGCAACATTTGTATGAAGACATTATCTGTTTAGGACTGCCTATGTACTTCTTTGTGTGGGGCTAGAGTAACAAAGAATGTACAGGAAATTTCTCCTCTAGAAACCAAGATATTCCAAATATCGTCGCTATTGCAATTACAACAATTAGTATGCAGACTATTTTACTCTTTGTTGACCAACCCCTCATTGAACGCGGTGTTCCTCCTCTTCAATAGGCCGACAAAAGGGATGCATAGTTAAGCAAGGAGAGAAATGCCACAAGAATGATAGTGCAGCAAAAATAATAGTAAAGGTAAGTGTTCCCAGTGTCCGTCAGAGCCTCACTGGTACAGGCTCCTATTGTTCATCAATACGTTGGCGCTCTTGAGCACCGGTGGTGGAGCTTGCTCTGTCCTAAGCTCTTGCTGTCCCACGTCGATCAGGATAATGTACCCCCAAATGGATACCTCTTGAGCTATCCTGTCCAATGTTAAAAAAAAACAGTGCACAAGTCTCACATCACCCTAAACTAATTCCGTTGGTACTATGACAAAGTACACCTGACTTACACAGTCCATCCCTATCTAATCTGACTTCTCCTTTTCTGCACCGTTCCTCAACTGAGGGCGCAAATTGTACCTGGTAGCCCCAGGCACCATTGGATCAACCGTCAGCGGCTCTTTAATAGCTCGTCTTTCTGGGGGGACCGCTGCATTTAGCACTTCATCATTTTCCGAATCTGTTTGGGTCCAAGTCAGCCTTGCATCACTGAAGGGGACAGACTGAGGCACCTTCTCACACTCAGAGTCCCCTATTCCGTCCCTCACCCATTGGTCATAGGGCAAGGGCAAAGGTATCCTGCAGCAGTGGGTAGCGTGCACCCAGTTCTTTCAGCCGGCGACCTTCAGAGCAGTACGTGTAGTCAGGAGGACCTGTTCTCGTCCCTTCCAATGAGGCTCTAAACTCTTCTTCCTCTGGAAATTACGGATCAGGATGAAATCGCCAGGCTGAATGTTGTGTCCGGGCCCCTCTGGTGTGGGTGGCAGGGATTCCCGGACCTGTTGGTGAATAGAACGCAGATTTTCAGTTAACTGGCAAAGGTAATCGATCAACAACGGAAACTCAATTTCTGAAAACCGTTGAGGACGCGGGACGCCCCAGACATTTTCCGGGCGTCCAAACACAACTTCGTACGGTGACAATCCTGTCCTAGAATGTGCTGTTGTTCTTGTTGACAAAAGAGCTAATGGTAAAGCATCAGGCCACTGTAACCCTGTCGTCTCCTGAATATTAGCCAATTTTAACTTGAGAGTACCATTGTACTTCTTAACCAATCCTGCTGACTGTGGGTGATTGGCAGCATGAAATTTCTGCTTAATTCTCAAGCCATCGCATATTAACTGAATTACCCTGGCATTAAAATAACTTCCGTTGTCACTCCAGATCAAACAAGGCAAACCGAAACGAGGAAAGGACTCCTTCAGGAGTACCTTTGCAGTCGTAACTGCTGTATTGTCTTTAGTGGGATAAGCCTCAACCCATTTACTAAATGCACAGACAACCACCAACACATACTTAAAATTATTACACCTGTCTAGCTCTATGTAGTCCATCTGAAGGACCTCAAAGGGGAAAGTAGGTGGTGCAAAATTACTGGGTGGTGTAGGGGTGCCTTTTCCAGGATTGTGCATCATGCACACCATACAGTATTTCACTAAATGTGCAACTGTTTTAGAAATGTTGTCATTCTGCCTTTTAGGGTCTAACAACTTGCAAATACCTTTAGCGCTGATATGGGCTGGGCCATGGGCCATCGTGACCACAGGGAGAACATATGCATCTAGCAACATCCATCTCTGTTTCCCTGACTTGTCAATCCAACATCCCTCATCGTTCAATTGTGCCGTGCTTTCTTGCTATATTGCTAATTCTTCTATTGTAGCCTCACTTTGTATCTCTTTCACATTCTCAAGCCTATCCTCAAACATGGTAACTTCAGGCACCCACCTAGCGGAGCCTGCTACAAACATTTTCTTCATTTTAGTCTGTGCCGTTTCCTTAGCTGTCTGGTCAGCAAAAGCATTCCCCCTACCTACATCATCAGTCATTTTCCTATGGGCGCTACACTTCACTATTGCCAACGTCTTAGGGAGTGTCAAAGCAGACAAAAGCCTCAATATAAGGTGACCATATTGGATCTTTGCACCATGGGAAGTAAGGAACCCTCTCTCAGCCCAGAGTCGCCCAAAATTGTGCGCGACCCCGAAGGCATACTGGCTGTCAGTATAAATATTGACATCCAGTCCCTCACTCAATTCACAAGCTCGAATAAGGGTGGCTAACTCAGCTGCTTGGGCTGACTGATAAGGGACTCGTGATGTCTCTACTACTGTACCCAATGTGGTGATAGCATAAGCAGCAGTTGTAGTGCCATCTGGTAATTTGAAACAAGAGCCATCAATATATAGTTCCCCTTGCGGGTCAGATAAGGGAACATCAGTCAAGTCTACCCGTCCTTTCGTCTCTTCTTCCGTCCGGAAGATACAATCATGTTTCTCATTATCATAATTTTCAGAAGGGAGAGGCAATTACGTGGCTGGGTTCAGAGTGGCAATTCATAACCTGTCAGACGTGCACTGGTGAGGTGCTGTGTCTTGGTCTTCGTCTTATTCAAAAGTGTATCCACAGCATGGGGTACCATAACTGTGAGGTCAGTATCAAGTACGAGTCCAGCCGATTGTCTTATCGAGACTGCCGTGACCGCTCTTAGACAGCTCGGGAGGGCTCTTGCGACAGGGTCGAGAACAGCGGAGAGAAATAAGCACACGGCCGTTGCTTATCTCCAAATTTTTGTGTTAAAACAGAAAGCGCACAACCAGCTGTCCCATGGACGTACAACACAAACGGCTTGCCATAATTGGGTGTGCCACGCACAGGAGCCGAACAGAGCGCAGCCTTTATTTGCTCAAAAGACTGCTGACATTCAGGCGTCCAAGGCAGGGGCTCATGCACATCTTTAGTGGTTAGTGCAAGCAAGGGTTTGGTTAGTAAGGAGTAGTTAGGTATCCACTGCCTAGAGTAGGAAGTGATACCTATGAACGCACGCACATCTTTCTGAGTCTGTGGGATGGGCATTTTAACAATGGTACTGATGCGTTCAGGAGTCAATCTCCTACCCTCCTTCGACAGTAGGTGACTGAAATAGGCGACCTCCTGTTGACAATACTGAAATTTGGAAAGGGACACTTTATGTCCGTGCTGTGCCAAATGCAACAACAATTTAACTGTACTATCCTTGCAACCTAGTTCTGTGTCAGAAGCGATGAGGAGATCGTCAACGTACTGAACCAATACATTACCTGCAGGAAGCGAAAGGGAATCCAATTGGCTCTCCAAAGCTTGACTATAGATACTAGGACTCTCAGTATAGCCCTGAGGAGCTCGGCAGAATCTAAAGCTTCTGCCAGCTAGTGTAAAACCAAACAAATACCTGCTATCTGGATGGATAGGAACACTGAAGAATGCATTTTTCAAGTCAATGACAGAGAAACATTTGGCAGTAGAAGGAATCATTGTCAAAAGAGGAGTAATGTCAGGAACCACAGGAAACCGGGGAACTACTATTTTATTAACTTCGCGCAAATCAATCACAAAACGATAAACACCTGCATGATCATCAGAGGAACCCGAAGGTGTCCGTTTTAGAATGGGAAGAATAGGGCTATTATAAATATTAGCAGTCGTCTCCTCAACCACGCCTTTTTCAATCAAATCCTGTACAATTTGCAATAAAGCTCGCTCACCTGCCTGCGGTATTTTATACTGAGGGATACGAGGCAAAATAGCATTGTCTTTAACTTGGATCGAAACAGGCGATATCTGTAACAGTCCCACATCTGTATCGCCTGTTGCCCACAAATTGGGCGGCACATCTTTAAACTCAGCAGGAAGGGGCGCATCTTTGGACAGACACTGTTTAGCGCGTGCCACATCCGGACCCATTTTCATGTAAACACCTGCCGGGGAGCAATAAATTGTAGCATGCAATTTCTTCAAAAAATCCAAACCCATCAAATTCTCTCCACAATTAGATGTCAATAAGAATGGCGAATCCACGGTGAAAGGATCAATAGTCAATGCAAGAGGTCTTGAAATGGGGCTCACAACCGGTACACCATAGAAACCTACCGAAACATTATTATGGCCAGACAGAGCCGCCCCAGGGACCAAAGAACGGGAAATAGAACTGTTCGTTGCACCTGCATCCACCAAAAATTCCTTAGCCGAGTCATGCAGATCCGCAGTAACATAAGGACCGCGTTGGTCTACAGGTATCGGAACTGGTCCCTCACTCTGTCCCTGGCTGTCCTAGCTGTAAGACATTCCTGTCACCTCATCTGTGTCATAATCATCATGATAATACTGTCCGCCCCGAGGGTCATCAAAAAAATTATTATCAGAATGACCCTGCGAGGTCACAGCATTTTGAGCCCTGTCTGCCCCACCAGCTCCCTGACCCTGTCCACGAGAACCTCGTCCTCTAGGGACTGCCACCTTCTGCAACAACACGGGACACTCACTACGCCAGTGTCCCTCCTCTTTACAATACGCACACTGATTCGGCCCTAAAGGCGTAGTATTCGGCTGCCTGCTAGTGCGTGGAAGCTGTCCGGCCAAACCACCACGTCCTCGACCATTCCCTCTAAAAGCCTGCTGCAACAACACCTTGGTCTTCAAATCCTTGTGCTTCTTCTCTGTCCTTTTCTTATCCTCATTTTCCATATGCGTATAATACTGCACCATATTCAAAATAACAGAAGGGGAAGATGTGGACCATGTGTTCTCGGAAGCCTGCAATCGAGTCGCAACCTCGGGAAGCAAATTTGTAACAAATCTATTAACAAACAACTGGACACCTCCCTCAACAGACATATCCTGCCCACTATAATCCAGAAACACAACTTCAAACTGAGTGAAAAAATCAGACACACTCTCATCTTTCATCTGACAACAAGCCGTTAACTTGTCCCAATCAACCTTCCTCGGTGGAATTAGAGAATGCATATACGTGATAATGCGGCCTGGCAAAGCAAGTATCTCTGCCTTAGGCTTATCACCGGGCTTCCTCTCCTGATCCCATATTTTAATTTGATCCCATGTACCACCCAGTTCCGCAACATGATCTTGTGCGTGCACTTGCCTCCAAATATCACCCGGAACCAATAAACCAAAGAACATTTCAATATCCGCAAGCGTCATTACTGTTGAAGAGGCAGCTTCAGTCAATTCTTTATAATATGCAGTAGGATTTTTTCTAGGATCAGGTAACTGAGTCTTAAGAGACAAAACTTCACTCCTTTTCCATGGAGTATAAACCCATTGTTCTTGGAAACGGGCCGCCACACCTGGTCGAGTGACAACACCGTGCTGATCCGTCAGCTCTGGTATTTCGGGGTGATATATAGGATGAACCTCTTGCATCGGAAACTGAGATACCGAAGTAGGGCTCTTCTCAAGTAGCCTACCCCGGTAAGCAATCAATGTCGTAATACTGACAAAAACTTGATCAGGCCCCATATTACTGACATATACCTGATCTTTAATATCATATAAAATCTGAGGTGCTGCATCTTTGAAACACTGCTCCCAAAGACTGATCAGAGTTTCAGACATATGCTGAAGGGCATGCTGTTGTAGAAAGGGCTCATAATCTTTCATCACATTCCACATATCTTCCACACTGTAAATGGGGTTTCGGGCCCACTGCGCAGCCTGGTTAGCCACTACCCTTTTCTCTACATCTCTCACTTCAGATCGCACATACGGACCCATGCGCTCTTTAAACTTTGTCCAATCTCCGTCTCCAAACCCGCGCACTGGTGTCCCATCACTGAAGGAAACCGGGGGATGAAAAACCAGGGAAGGAGAGGCAACCGGAGTGACGGGTATCAATGTTGCTGAGGGCTGCGTCACAGGAGAAAAAGCTGGCGAGAAAGATGCTGAAACAATGGGCGTGAGAGGGGTGCTAACAGTCACAGTTGCTGCGGACGGTAAGGAAGCAGGAGGAAGAGAGAGGAGAAGGAGTAGATGCCACGGCCATCTAAAAAGCAGCAGTAGATACAGGAACAGAGACAGTAGAAGCAACAGTAACAGGCGGCTGTGAGGGCAATGGAACAGCGAGATATATCCTTTGTGGGGCGTACGGGGATGGGGGTCTATTATCTAATAACTCTTCCATGAAAGTATCATTTTCTTCTTGGGCCACATATGATTTGTTAATATGCAATCGAAACCTTCTATCTTCACGTTCAATCCCTATCTCTTGTTTCTCTCTATCATGTGCTACAGCTTTCTGAGTCAATGTTTGCATTGTCCCCTTTCGGGCCTCCTTTTCCATATTTAATCGTCTCTGTTTAGCTTCCTTTTGCCACGTTCGAAGAGAATCAAACATAGACTGCCTACTTCGTTTTGCAAACAATTTTTCCTGTAAAAAACAAATTTTTTGTTCATCAAAAGTGCCTGTCTATAGCCACTGCAACTCAGCGTTGTCCCTTGTATATTTGTGCCACAATGTACAAAACATAATAGGGCCAAGACTATGTTTCACATACATATCAAAATTAGGAGTGCCTTCTGGAGGCGCCGGCTGAGCTTCTTCCAATCGAGCATCTACAGAACAACAGCGACAGCACAAAGAAACCAATTTACTTACTCCAGGCATTCTCAAAAGAAAACAAATTCACTATTCTATGCCTGGCCCTTAGACCGTACCAAATACAAACCAAAATGGTACCATATCGACAAAGAACCAAAACAAACTCACCTGATGTATGCAGGTCAAAACGAATCTACTCTCCACTGCCGAATCTTCAGACCAAACGGTCAGATCCAAGGGTTTCACCGTTCAGGACTCCAGTCAGGAGGGCCACTGGGCGAGGCACCATCCGGCGGGACAGAAGGGGCAGCTGCGAGTACAGGAACTCTCTCATGCAGGGATCCCTGATCCGTCCGTCCGACCCGACAATAGCCTTGACCTACCTACCCGTCCGCAGAAGGGGATGGGTCACTCACCCGAAGGAGTCCCTGTTCGGGCGCCAACTGAAGGAAGTTACCCGCTCAGGGTCACTGGGGTCACTCACGACCACCTCTCAGCCTTCCATACCAAATGAAGAGTCGGTCAGACAGTAGAGAATACAAACCAATATATGTTTTTCAGATACGCTCAAGTGGAGCCCGGTCTGCCCAGTCTTTTAGGAGTGCTGCAGAGAGACTGGCATCAGCAAACATGGAGATACATTATGTACAATTCAGAACCAATGGAGGCACGCCCATAATGGAATTTTCCAGACAGATGCAGCTAAACAAAGAAGTACAGAAAGATAGGTTTCGATTCTGAGGCCGGGCACACACTATCTCCTACTCAAGGTCGCTCTGCCTTGCCTGCCACTAGACTTTTGGATGAAGGCCTCTATCTAGTACAAAAAGTATGCGCTAATAAGAACAGGGTATTCATTAGCAAAACAAGGCCCAACCTTGGAGAAACAAAACTTACCACAACCCGTTCTTCGAAAAGGCAAGGAGCAGTATCGAACATGGTTCAAAATGGCGGCCAAACATAAAATGGTGCTGCGAATGCTAACTGACATAGAATAATGCACAAGCGAAGATAACAGAAACATTTTCATTCCCACACCCTGCATAATCCAACACGCAATAGCAAGCCCACACCCCATCACTCACTTGCATGCATGCTACTCAACACGCGATCCCTCAACAGACATGCAACCCAAATCTGGTACCTGCTGAGTAGCAGCACGCCGAACCGCCTCTTCCTCATGGAAACATGGCTCAACTCTGTGCCAATACCCAACATCGATGCGGCAATCTCAGCGGGCTAGAAGATCACACACCAGGACCACCTCAACAAGGCAGAAAATTCTCAACACCCACGGAAATCACTGCTTCATTCATGGAACACCTTCAAGCTACAAATCTCTGAAAACGTCACTGTTAATGGAATCCTCGTCGACCGACCACCCGGACCGCGAGCCTCATTTGCCAACCTCATCACTGAATTCATTGGCCCATTCATCATTGACTCCAGAGACTTCATGTTCCTTGGCGACATCAACTTCCAATTAAAGACAGTACTGACTCATGCTCCATGACACTCCTCGAAAGCCTGAACAACATCGGACTTACCCAGCTAGTCACGGAACCAAATCACATTGAACGACAGTTTGGACCCCATCTTCTCCATCAGCATCAAGTACATCTCCACTTCACTGCTCACATGCACCGACCACACCATTTTCCACTTCCAAATCAACACATCACAAACCAACTGTCGTAAATGAAGATACTGTATTGGTTGTTTTAAGGAATTATGTTTTGAAAAAGTTTACTAAGACTCATCTGTTGTTTTATTTAAGATAATCTCCTTAATGAAACTTTCCACCAAGAAACTAATTCTCAAATATCAGCTCGGATTGCCTTCAGAGAGGTAATCAAATTGTAATTAAAAGGAATTTCAGCACTGAACTACTGCACAGGTTCAAGCACCATATTGAAGTTATTTTTAGAACTATGGTCTAGTCTTTGCTGCTGCAGTGACGTGGTTGAAGTCTCTCCGGAACCCCATTTCACCAATGTGTTTGTTTTGTTTTGGTGTAAGCTGATCTGCTGAGATTTGGTGTGAAGACATTAAGGGTTATTAATTTAAGCTTCTTGACTTGATGAGTTCGCAAAGGTCAAGTAAGAAAATATCAAACAGTATTTATTTTTTCCTTTGGATTACAAGCTTCCATTTTGTAAAAGTGAGTTTGCAAAGGTCATCTTTGGATTTATGAGTTTTCTGCTGCTTGATTTGAAGGGTTCACAAAGGAGGAGTTTGAAGCTTTTAACAGTTATTTATGAGCTGGTAATGTGAAATGGAAAAATAACTTTTAAAGCTTTGTTTTCTTTTCTGATGGAAACAACTCAGGAGCATATATATATATATATATAAATATATACATATATGCTTTGCTTTGAGAGATTATTTAAATGCATGTCATTATTTGTTTGAAAGTCACTGCAAACTGGGACAAGTTTAATTTCCTGTATGGTTTTTGAATGCCTAGCAAATCACTGAACTGCATTTTTGTTGGCCTTTTAAATCAGACTTTCATGAAAAAAGGTAAAAAGCGGCAGGAGGGAAACATTGTTAATGTGCAATTGCAACACTATTCTTTCTTTCTTTTTGTTCAAAGCAAATGTATTTTGTTTTAAAACAGAGTTTATTGGGAAGAATATATATGTGTTGTAACAGACTGCAAACAGCCAAGAAAGGTCAGATAGCATTAAGGCTAGTGATCAGAGTCTTTGTGTATTTGAAATTCACATCCTCTACAATATCTGAAGTAATCGGTGTATTACTGTTCCGTTAGGTAACCACCCTTGTCTAGTGCTACCATTTTTTTTTTTTTTTGTGAATCTGTTTTTATTGAGTTTTCATATAAGTACGTCATGACAATTACATATATATGCACTGTTGGGCGTTTCAGTTGTTACAGTTAGCGCCGCATGTAGGTGCTTATATAATGTCAATACATGTCACAAAGCAACATAAGAAACCTAGGAGGACAAAAGTCAATATGCGCATTTCCAGTACATTTCCAATACTTAGGTAAGGAATAGTGAAAGGGAAGGGGAAAGGGGACATAAGGGCATGGTAGTCCATCCATATCTCGCAGTCTTAAGTGTCCATTGAAGCGTGGATATTGGTGCATGCTGGCCTCCGCATGCGTGCGCACGTGTGACCATGCAGAGTCCTTGGTTGCACTGGCGCTTGTGTACAGTTAGGTGTCAGTAAGAGATTCACAGGTAGTTATGCAAAAAACGTGTGCAACAAAACATATAAAACATATAACCCGTAACCCCCCCATAGTTGCATAGACAGAGTTACATGTGGTCAAGACAATGCACAGTTACAAGCTGCCTCCCCGTTTCCAAGATGTGCATACGTGTGTTGTGTCAACCAGTATATGCTTGCCATAAAGAGAGTGGCGTGGTGTATACTCTGCGTCAATCGGTACATGCACTAGTGGTCTGCAGCTTGGGCGTCGGTAGATCTACAGGCGGTGTGTCTGTATTATGTTGTAGCTCAGTGTATATGGCATCCCAGTACGTGGCGATAGGGATCTTACGTAGCCCCAGAGTTTCCTCGCGTTTAATTGCGAAACTTTCCGCTTTGGCCCATGCGAGCATAGAATTACGGCAAGCGCGTAAATGAGGGGGATCAGATGCTTTCCACTTTTTACTAATCAGCCTTTTGGCCACTATCAATCCCAGATCTAGAAATCTGGACGTGACTTTCGTGGTGGGTGTCATGCGGAACTTATGTAATAGATATGCAGGCCATTCGAATGGCAACTCCTGAGCAGTGCAAGTGTGTAACAATGCGGCCACATCCCTCCAATATGTGCCCACTCTATGGCAGCTCCAGAACATGTGAAGTAAGTCTGCCCCAAGTTCCTCGCATCTTGGGCATTTAGCATCTCCACGATTAAAGTATTGGTTAATTTTCGCAGGTGTGAGGTATGCCCTATGTATGATATAAAACTGTATCTGCCGGACGGGCATGTTCCTGGGGATGCGTGTCGGGCTCTCGAGTACTTGGACCCATTCTTTATCAGCGAACGGGCGACCCAGATCTTGTTCCTATTTACGGCGAAGTGTATCAAGGCTGATCGCTGCGTGGGCTCTGAGCGAAGCTGCAAACCAGTATGTCAGATGTCTACCCTGCCCCATGACGTGTAGGTATTGCATAGTGAGGTGTGTCTGCGGCTCTGTAATGATGTCCCCCCATTTTGCCCTGAGCAAGGCCACCAGTGCCCGGTGAGTGAGAAACTGCCCAGGCGGTAATCCCTCCTCATCCACAAGCGTTGTGTATGGCATAAGCGCCCCTTCATGATACAGATCTCCAAGGGTGTGGATGCCTTTTTCCTGCCACTCCCTGAGTGTAAGTGTTGACAGTACCGCTTGCCCAGTGGGAGTTCCCTCAAGTGGTATCGCCGGTGCATAGGGGATCACGCTGCGTGTTATATATAGACTCCTGCGGAGGCATTTGTAGGCCACAGCAAGTTGCAAAGGTTCTGGCGGACGCAGGCGCGCTCCCGGATGGAACAGTTTGACAATGTGCTCCTGAAGGTAAGGCGGCTGCGTGGTTGCAGTATCTCACAATGACGGTTCGATAATCACCGTGCAGTTCATTGTAGTTGAGAGGCTAAATAGTAATGTTCAAAAGAGGGAGCCGTCAGCCCGCCTTGGTCTGTCGGCAGATACAACTTGCTAAGGGCCATTCTATGTCTGGTACTGCCCCAAACAAAGTCTCTAAGCTGTTTCTTGAAGGCAATGAAGAAGGAAGCCGGAACGTAGAGCGGCAAATTCGTAAAGTAGTATAGGAGCCGCGGGAGTATCACCATTTTATTGAGTGCTATTCTACCCGCCACAGCCAACGGCAGCGTGCCCCAGAATCGCATTTGCGACCTAATGGATGTCACCGCCCTCCCTAGGTTCCCATCAAAAAGATCGTTCGGTTGGCGGTAGATCTGAATCCCTAGATAGCGGAACGTGTCAGGTTTGCACTGTACTAGTTTGCCACCCATGGTGAATACCGGGTCAGTAAGTCCATCTTTGAATGGGTAAAGGCAGGATTTATCCACATTTACTTTCAATACGGAGAGTACGGCGAACCACTCCAGCAGTTGGGCCAGTTGGGCAGGAACACGAGTAATATCCCTGACATACAGCAAAACCTGATGGGTAGCATCTCCCAAGGGTATTCCATCCCCCAACTGGGTGCGCAGCGTCTCCGCTAAGGGCTCCATGGCGAGCGCAAACAGAAGCGGGGACAAAGGGCACCCCTGGCGCGTGCCTCTCTGTATAGGGAAGGAATCGGAGATGTAGGGGCCCACTTTGACTCTGACAGTTGGGTCAGTGTAAAGAAGACGCGTCAGTTGTATAAAGGTAGGGCCCAGATTGAACTTCTCCAGCGCTGCAAATAGGTAAGGCCACTCTAAAGAGTCGAAGGCCTTCTCCAGATCCAGCACAAGACACCCCGCTCTCGGCCACTCCCCAACTGCATATGTGGCCACCCTGTAGAAACGACGCAGATTGAGGGAGGTACTGCGGGCGATTACAAAGCCATTCTGGTCTGTATGGCCCAATCCCGGAACCGCCTGCGCCAACCGATCCGCCAACTCCTTCGCCAGTATTTTATAGTCGGTATTAAGCAGGGCTAGGAGTCTATAGGAGCCCATCTCCACCGGGTTTTACCTGGTTTCAGCAATGAAATTAGGTGAGCCTTGCGCATGGAGGGGGGAAGCCACCGAGAGTCCAATGCAGTGGTGAGGACAGTACCAAAATGCTGGACCAATGAGACGCGGTATGCCTTATAATAATCTGCCGGTAGCCCGTCCGGCCCTGGGGTCTTCCCGGATGCTAGGGATTGTAAGGCTTCACCAATTTCCTCCAGCGAGATCTGCTCATTGAGCATCTCTCTGTGCTCCCTAGTCACTTTAGGCAGTTGCAGACCATCTAAAAACCTCCCCAGATCTTGATCGTCACAGCTACAGCGGGACTGGTATAGAAGTGTGTAGTGTTGCGTCAGAGCCCCGTGTATGTCACGTTGTGTAACTAAAAGTTGTCCCGTGTGTGCACGTAGTGCTCCAATCGGGGCGCGGGCGTGGTCCTGTCAGATCAGCCAAGCTAGCAATCTGCCAGCTCTATCTGCCGCAGAATGAGTACGGGCTGTGTTTGCGGCATAATTGTGGCAGCGAAGTCGCTCCATGTATTCTGCGTGTTCGGAGCGCAATGCCGCCAGGCGCCACGAGTCCCTGCCTGCCCCCTCCCACTCGCGCTCAAAACGCAGGAGTTGAGCCTCAATCTGTGTTAGGGAATCAGAGAGCTGTTTGCGAACATTTCACGTGGGCCCCATACAATGGCCCCTGATGGACAATTTAAAGGCTTCCCATTCGATGAGCGCATCGCTGGCCGTGCCTTCATTTAGCTCAAGATATGCTAAGATCGCTGTCCCTAGTGATGACCGGAACGCCGAATCTTCAAGGGCACTAGGTTGGAGACGCCAAGCGGGGACTGGAGGTCGATATGTATCCCATCTGAGGTGTAGCAATAGAGGATTATGATCGGAGTGGGTCCGCCCTAGGTAGTCAGCACCCCGGACAAGTGGGATTAAAGCCTGTGAGGCCACCAGCCTATCCAGGCGCACATGTAGACTGTGTACTGCTGAATAATGAGAGTATATGCGGGCGGTGGGGTTAAGAATTCACCACACATCGTGTAGGGCCTAGTGGTGCAGCCAGCCAGAAGGGCCTGTGCATTGGATGTAGAGAGGGTCCTGTTGAGGGGCGGGAATGACCTGTCTAGGTCCACATTTAAAACGGAGTTAAAGTCTCCCCCCAGAAGCCAGGGGATCCCACTCCAGCGGGCAACCACCTCAGATACGCGCGCAAGGAAAGAGGCCTGATCCGAGTTTGGGGCACAGAGAGAGCCCAATAATATCTCCTGGCCATTCAAGCACCCTTTCACAAAAGTATACCTGCCGTCCGTGTCATTTATGTCCTCTTCACAAACAAACGAGGTTCCCGCCCTGACCCATATTAGTGTGCCTCTCGCATGCGCCGAATATGTGGTGCCGAAAATCTGGCCCCTCCACCTTTTGTGCAGGTGCTCCAGCTCAACTTTGGACATGTGCGTTTCCTGGAGTAGGGCTATTCCCACTTTATGGTGCTGCAAGTATGAGAATATGGAATAGCAACGTGTAGGTGTGTGCATGCCGCGTATATTCTACGTGGCTATTTGAATCTGCGTCATGTCTGGTTACTGAGTTGGACCAAGCGGTGTGGGGTGGACCATGCAGCTATAGAGATGTAATGTGTGTGGGGATTACGGCTCGATCCTGAGAAACTAAAACTTAAAACGTGAACTTGAACCATTTTAACGCTGAGGGCGAGCGCCATTGGTGTGACTCGTCCAAACTAGTATGTTGCCCAACAGCGGCAGTAACTACACCAATGGAGATATTGGTATGGGGGTGGGCAGCGTGTGTCTAGCTAGGTGTGTTGTTTTTCCCTCTATGACGCAGAGTTATCGTCTGCGTCCCCAGTCTGTGCGTTGGCATGTGCGTGTGCTATGCATGCGCGGTGTCAGTCGTGGTTAAACTACGGCCGGTGTGTGTGTGGTGAAATGCTGCAATAGCAGTGATGGCATAATTACAAGAGGTGGTCAACAATACAGACAAGCTACATAGGAGAGGCACAATTTGCATATATGGCAGTCTTATAGCATGAAAGATCAACATCAGTATCAAGCAATGCAACATTAGACTATACTTGCGTGCGGAGCCCCTTTCATTACACTTAGCGATGGAAGTCTCTCACACAATGTCATCAGCAGTCTGCGGGGTAACATCGGGCGGTCTCCCCCCATCAAAGTCCTCAGGTCTAGGGGTGGATGAGCCAATGGCAGTCGCTGATTCAGAGGAACTGATTTCTTGTGCTTCCCGATATGTCTGGGTTCCCAGTGTCGCAACTGCTTCCAGGGCGTTGCGGTGCTCTACTTCGCTCTGTTCCGGTCGTGGTGCCACTGCCTTCAAGGACATGTCTCCTAATCTTCTTCATTTCCCACGACGACGGGACCTCCTGTTGACTGGCCGGGTCGCTTCCTTGCTTGTAGGGCGGGTCCCCGTCCACAGGCCCACCTCTTCCAGCCAGTCCCATGCCTCATCAGGTGAATCAAAGAAACGGGTAGTGCCCTTGGCTATCACCCTCAGTCTGGCAGGGAACAGTAGGGAGTAGGGGAGTTCTAGTTCGCGTAACTGCCGTTTCACGGCAGTGAAGGTGCTTCGCCGTCTCTGCACCTGTGATGTGTAGTCCGGGAACACCATAATTGGATTGCCACCAACTCTATAGTTCAAGAGCTTGAAGAGGAACGGTCGTGGCCGAGCCCCTGGAGGGGGCCTCTGGGCTGGCACCCGGTGTGCTTGTTCCACCACAAAGTGCGGCGACAGTGTTCCCAGGGGCCGAATGTCCTGTAGCCAGGGCTATACATATTGTTCCAGTGCTCGACCCTCCTCTCCTTCCGGAAGGCCTACCACGCGGACATTATTGCGGCGAGAGCGCCCTTCCGCATCTTCAACTCTATCTTCCAAGGCGTGCACACGACCTAGAACATCTTGTAGGGCCGCGGCATGACTGTGAGTAACAGGCTTCAGTTCAGACAATGACTGGGCTTGCGATTGCACCTTCTCTGCCAGGTTATGATGATCCGCCTTTAAGAGGGTAAAATCAGATGCCACCTTGTCAATCCTGGCTTCAAGTGACGTTTGCGTTTGCTCCAGCGTAGTTCCAATCTTCTCGACCGCTGCCAGTACCGAATCTAGTTTTGCCACCAGTGTCGCATTCGGAATGTCCTTAGCCGCTCTGTCTTTCGCCTTCGGTAGGTCCAGGGTAGCGGCATGTGCTGCATTTTGCTGTGCATTGGTGCGAAGGCGGCCCATTGCTAGTTTTTATGCAGAGAGCATTGACCCTGGGCACTGGGTGACTGTGCAACAATAGGTATCCAGGCAGGCTACTGGTGTACAGTTACTCCTGCGAACTGCGTGTGTCGCAGTGTGAGTAGCATTCAATGCTGCAACGCAGTGTGACGCTGTTGATGTCCCATGCCAGGTTTATTGGGATCAGAGCCCTTGTGTTGGTTCACTTCTGACCCAGATCCACCTCTAGTAGTGCAGCCACATGCTTAAGGAAGTGTGTGTTACCAGCAGATCGGCCACTGTACCAGAGCTCGACACAAGGGCCCAGTGGCAGGGAGAGCAGCTTACAGACAGAGGGGGGTGGGGGTTCTCACCAATGTACCTCAAGACATATGCCTCAGCCAGCGAGATCTCTGTTGCAGTAGTATGTGGACCTTCTCCACGTCACAGGGCGGTTGACACTGGACCTGCGCATCTATGGTGATGGACTAGCGGGGCCGGACCGGTCTCAGGTAGGTATAGGGCGAGTGGAGGATGGGAATCGCAGGGCACCCTCAGGCTATTGTAGCAGCCCCATCTCTCAGTGCATGACAGGCCCTTCACTGCAGGCACCCATGCAGCAGACCACACCGTCTCTTCCTCAGAAGTCGGGCCTATGGGGAGCAGTGCATAGGCCCCATCCACTCCTAGGCCGCTGTCCCAAACGGCTCGAGGCCAGGGTACCCGCAGTTGCTCAGTTTTCTGCAGCCTCAAAGCACACCTCACAGTGGTAAATCGGCGGCTCCAACCCCGTAGGGAGGACTGGCCGTATCTCCTCCAACAATATTTATGTAGGGCCTACCTTCCGGGGTCTCTCCGAGGCCCGGCCCAGCTCGCCGCAGCTCCTAAGTGGGGCCACTCAACAGTAGGCCGCACCGTCACAGTTTCGGAAGACAGGCCTGTAGGAGGCCAAGCATAGGCCGCATCCGCCCTTCGGGCGTTCTCTCAGGCCAGGCTGGGATCGCCACTGTCTCCAGGCCGGACCTCAAAGTCAGAGCAGCCCTGGTGGGAGCACCGCTCATGCTGCCCAACACATCGGGGGACCCAGCACTCTTCCGGGCGGTTATACTGCTCGCCTACGCTGCACGCAGCGCTTCCAGTCCCAGCCTCACCGCACACTGGCCAGTATGTACAGCCGTCCGGTCCACTAGGGTCATGGGCTGCAGCGATTCTCCAATTTCTCCGCAGCCAACTTCACCGCACGCCCCGCCGCTAGGGGCCCAAGGGCACAGCGCCGCAGGATTACCACAGGATGCGGGCTGGGCGGGTACTCTCCTCACGTCGCCGCCGCCCAGCAGACCCGGCCGCAAGGCCCTCAGGTTGTGCCGCTCCGTCTGGTCCCACTCCGTCAGGACCGCGGGGGTCCCGTGGCGTGAGACCCGGCTATCAGTGGCCTCCAGTAAGGGCCCATGCTTGGACCTCGTCAGCGACAGGCGTGAATGCCCTGTGTCGGGTTGTTTGGGGCCGCCGCGGATCGATCAGACGTGCAGTGGCCGGAACCACAGGCTCGTGCTCGTCTCACCGCCAGGCAGGCCGTGTGTCGTTTCTCATCAGATGCGGCAATTGGAGGGTCGCACCGGGCACTGCAATTTGGCGTTAACAGATCCCCACCGCGATCGTAGGCGGATGGGTCGGGTGCAGGGTGGATTACAGGATAATAGAGGGAATCACAGCGGAGCCTCAGTCAGTCGCGTCCGCCATGTTGGCTCGCTGGCCACGCCCCCCTTGTCTAGTGCTACCATGAACAACTGGCTGCTATAGCTCTTCCCATCCCTTGTTCCCCAGGGGCTTCCTTTACTCAAGTTTAGCATTGGATAGGAGTCTCAGAGGGACAAGGAGTGAAATATTTTGCAGTCATCCATGATCACCCTGCAGTGGATCTCAAGTATTTGTTTGCATTCATGACACCAAAGCACACACTAGTGTCAGCCTATCCAGTTGAAGCTGGGACAAAATTTCAGAAGCAGACTGGCTCAATGCCATCTGTACGGACCCACCTAAAACCACCGACAACCTCAATGAGGACATCACCTACTTTAACAACTGGGTCAAGAACTGTGCAGACTCCCTCACCGCCATCAAACCCAAGTAAAGAAGAATCAAAATGCAGGCCAGGTGGTAAACAAAGGACCGCCAAGACTCTAAACAACACTGCAAACAGCTAGCAAGAATACGGAGATGCAGCCACAAAACCACAGACAGAACGACCTCCAAGGCCACACTCAAACTCTACCACCAGCAACTGAGACACTCAGAAAGGAGCGCTAGCTAAACGCATCGAAGGGAGTCTGCAAGGAGATCTTCTCAATTATCAAAGACTTAACCATATCCTCCACCTCTGTCAACATTATCAACCCCTCCCAAAAACTTTGCGGCAAACTATCTAACGTCATCTACAACTTCATACACCAACCAGACCCCAGAGATCTCATCCCCAACCTGCCCATCACCTTCAAAATCGGCCACCTAAACGAATGGAAAACTCTCAGAAGAGAAAATACACAGAAGATCATGTAAACATTCACTCTGGGGCCCCAACAGATCCATGCCTCCACCACATCTACAATCCCAGAGCATGGCCAATCAGCAATGCACTCACCCAGATGATTACCACCTCCATCACATCCGCCACATTCCCGGAAGACTGGCAGCATGCAGCAGTCAACACCGGCGAACGACCATTACAACGCTGTCGTTACACCGCGGTACGTTTACATCGCGGTGAATGCAACGCAAGCCGTTACAACGACTTGCGCTGGATGGCGCTATACACTAAGGAATAGTATGATTTACTATTCCAACACCTTCCCTACTGTTACGTAGGCTGGAGTTGGAATAGTAAATCATACTATTCCTAAGTCCAGCGCCCTCCAGCGAAAGTCGTTGTAACGACTTGCGTTGTAATAACTGCGATGTAACGTACCGCGATGTAAATCATCGCGTTGTAACGTCACATATTCGTCAACACCCCCCCTCAAGAAGCCATCGGCTGACCCGAACTAACTGCGCAACTTCTGCCCGATCTCCCTTCTCCCTTACCCTGCCAAAGTGATACAGAAGGCCATCAACATACAACTCATAAGCCACCACGAACAACACAACCTACTGGACCGCACTCGGTCAGGTTTCAGAATAAAACACAGAACTGAAACAGCCCTCATCACAGCCACCAGTGACATCTGCACTATCAAGGACTAAGGAGAAACAGCACCCCACATACTCTTTGACCCCTCAGAGGCATTCGACACAGTCTCCCACAGCACAGTCATCAGAAGACTTCACAAGTTCGGAATCCAAGGACCCACACTCAGCTGGATCTGCTCCTTCCTCAAGGGAAGAACCCAGAAAGTCAGACTCCCTTCCTTCCCATCTGAGACCAAGAACCTGCTCTGCAGAGTCTCCCAGAAATTGTCTCTCAGCCTGACCCTGTTCAACATCTTCATGACTCCACTCACCAACATCATCCAATCCCAAGGCATCACCATCATCTCCCAAGCCAAAGACACCCAACTCATCCTCTCCCTGACAGACAAGACAACCACCACCTAAACCAACTTCACCAACTACAGGAGCATGGTAGCTGAATAGAGGTCACCTAGCAGCCTGAAGCTCAAATCAAACAAGACGGCAGTACTGGTCTTCAGAAACGGAAACACATGGAACGACACCTGGTGCCCGACAGAACTAGGAACAACACCAACACCCACCGACCATGCCAGAAATCTGGGGATCATCCTAGATGACAAACTCAACATGATGGCACAAGCCAACTCACTGAGTCTTGTCTGCTTCCACATCCTATATATGCTATGAAAGATCTTCAAGAGGCTGCCACAAAACACCAGATGAATCATCTTGCAAGCACTTATCACAAGCAGACTTGACTATGGCAATGCACTCTACGCCAGAATCAACAACCCTTACATAGACTTCAGACCATACTGAATGCCGCCACAAGACTCATACTCAACCTCCCTCACTGCACTCATGTCTCACCTCACCTCAGGGAGCTCCACTAGTTATCCACCTGCAAACACAGCCAATTCAAATTTCTCATGCACACCTACAAAGCTCTACACAACACCGGACCAGCATACCCAAACAACTGCATACACTTTCACCAGCCTACCAGACACCTACGCTCAGCCTCACTGTCATTTGCACACACCTCCTGCATCCACAAAAGCAGATCAGGAGGTTGCTCGTTCTCCTACATTGTACTGAAAGCATGGAACAACCTCCCACAACACATCAGAGCCTCCTCCTCACTTCTTGAGTTCCACAAGAAGCTGAAGGCCTGGCTCCTCAAATAACTCTGAGGCTCCCACACACCTGCACATGTGCTCAAGTGCCTTCAAAACCTCATGGGTGATTAGTGTGCTCTTCAAATCTACATAACATAACAACATAACACTTCCTGTTTGCAGCCCAGGGCCACAAAAGCTGAAGAGGCCTGTTGGGTGAGTTGGTAGCCCAGATCGCCGCTCCTCGCTGCCGTGCAGCCGAAGAGGCCAGGACGCAATGCTCAAAAGTTGCACCCAAATCTGCTGCACCTGGGAGAGTGCAGTTTGGTCACCATGAAGAAGAGGTACCACTAAAAGAAGGCAACCTCTGAACCCGCTGTGCCGGGCAACTGGTTGCCCAATAGCGACTGGACTTCTGCTGACCCCATGAGGATTTGAGGGAAGTCAACATCTGGAGCCAGAATCACCTCAGCAGGACCGAGGAGTATCCCTCCAAAAGACCCCTGCCAACTACACTGCATCTTCAGCATCCTTAACCATTTTCAGCATCCTGCATCCCTTGCATCAGGATTCAGCACCACTCCATAGAAGTTAATGGCAAGAAGTCACTGACTGGACTGAAAACTGCTTTTCCTGAGGAGGTAACTGTTTCTTTGGACCTTACTGTTCCCCTCGACTGGCTCCCTGCTGGAGTTGGCCGCCAAAAGTTACTCTAAGTAACCTCATCCTAATTTGTAAAGGTTTTACTTGAAAAAATGTCTAAGTGTCGAATTTGTTGAATTTGCCAGTGCTTGTTCTTGATAAATCTATATCTCCGGAACAGTTTGGTGGATCCTTTTCATTTTGGTGTCCATAAATTCATAAAAATGTACTCTATTTTTATAAATTGGTGTTGATTTCTTGAATGTCAAGTTTCTTTCCTTTTCAATTATGTTGGTGCTGTTTAAATGCTTTGCACATATTTCTGTGTGTAAGCAAGACTGCTCAGAGCCACAGCTACTCAAGGTTGAGCTAAGGTTTAACCAACTAACCCTGACTGGTCATAAAAGGGTTGGTAGTGTATTACATGGTGAGGTCACACAACTGCACCATATAATGTGCCGCATATCCTCACACTCGCATCCAACGTAGCAATACATAACTCAACATAAACCTGCTCTCTCACATACACATCCCACACTACATCATTAACACACCAATAAACTCTCAATCTCCACAATCATTCACTGTGTTGATACTCACAATCCTTTTGCTCAGGAACAGCACTGGGGAACCGGGATGAGCAAAAAATCCAATTTGGACTCTTAGGGACATAGACTAAAAATGAAGATCAGGTACAAACATTGTATCACAAGAGATGTCTTATATTATCTTTGTAAACAATCCTCTGCTATCAAAAACGGTTTGATCAGAGGGCACAAGGATATCTGCATGACAGTGGCGTTCCCAAACATTGGGTGGATCGGGGACAGTGTTAACCTCAACATCTATGAGGCCATGTTTCCATAGAGGCAAGATTTGAAGAATTTCAAAATAGAATCAATAGGAAAAGGACTGACTCAAAAAGGGCGTTTGAGATTAGAAATTTGGAAACCATTAAGGTTTATTGCAAAATGTAAAGGTAGGATATGGAAATAATAAATGCAGATGCAGCAATAAATTCACTACATAGAAATTATTTGGCATGAAGGCTATCAAATGAAGAATAATACAATAGCGGGCAAAAATCTAAAAAAATGCTAAACTTCAAATGTGCAGCAAATCAGTAAGAAATCAGACAGCATCCCTGGAGGCTCAGGAAAGATCTGGCTCACCCCTATACAGTTTTCATGCTTAGAAATTATTAATACTGCATAGTAAGCATGGTATGATCTTTTCTCCAACAAATCACATTTCCGCCTTTTAAAATGTCACACAACCCTATCATCTTATTACTAACCCACTACAGCAATATTGAATCTCCCCTTCTGACCCAATATCATCTGGAGGTGTTAGAAAAAAAACCAGATTAGAAAAACAACAGAGAACCGTTGTGAATGAATTCAGTACAGTGGGCAAGCAGTAAGATCCTTGGAGAATGTAGCAATAGGGTTTATCTAGCAAGCTCTTTAAAAATAGTGTCAAACAGAAATAAACCATCCACATCTTGCTGCATGTAGTGTCAGGCGAGAAATATAAACACATAATGAACATCATGATAGTGCATCCATTTTGAATAAGATGGCATCGAGACTTAATTGAGGCCTAGTTAGCCTAGACCAGAAAAACACACTTTAACACATCGTAATGATTTTGTTTCAATTGCAATAGCTCCATGTCATTATAAACGTGTGAATTAAGGTGCAATGCGACTAATAGTAATAATAATACACATTTGAGTTCAGGCGCATAAAAGAACCCTTAACAACCTGTTGTGCCAGCCATTACAGGACTCAGGGACATAGTCCCCATTTTTTCAGGGTCACAACAAGGAACACATATGAAGGGTGATAACAGATTTTAGTCACAATATAAATCCTTTGTTGGTGGTACCATATTAATATTTGGAGTTGTGGGGTGCTTTAAGGTGATTTTACCCTGTAAAAAATGTTGAAAACTGCTGGGATTTGATAAACCATGTTTGAGACTGGACAGTGATGTGTGAGGTGAAGGTACAAGGGGGAACGGGCTATGATCACAGCAAGGCTGTCGTGCAAATCGAGGGGGACAATTGAAGATTCAAAGTATGGATCTAGAGACGAGATTATTTACATTCTGTATAAGATGACTGTGTAATACCTTGCTGAGTTGGGAATTTGTTCTTATTACAGATGCTACTTAACAATTTGAGTAAGTAATTTGACCCTAGAGGTTAATGGCACCATATTTATATCCTGTGAAAAACAAATAAAGAGAAAAGAAATGTTTGAGAGAAAACCGTTTTATTTCATGATTTTCTCATAGAGGTTATGCAAGGTGCTCTAGAAGCTACAACCAGAAAACATTTTCTATAAATTCACACTATTTTCTTCAGCCATGTTAGAACAAAATCTGATATTCTGAGTAAAACACGTGCATCCAGCAGTAGCAGCAGCATTTCAGTTGGTTCCACAGTGTTCTACTGTACCTTCACCACATTGTTCAAATGTACAACTAGAGTGCCAAAATTCTGTATTTATGACAAAAGTGTGAAATCAAAGCTTTTATTTAATTTTACAGAGTTTTATATAGCGCGAACTTGACCCGAATCGGGTATCAGAGCGCTTTACATAGCACCAGTTGCATTAGATGTGGACACATTCATTTTTGTTAGGCACGGGGAGATTAAGTGATTTGGCCAGAATCACAGGATGTTCAGCATCATTGCCGAGACTCGAACCCAGTTTCCCAGATTCGAGGTCGACCGCCCTAGCCATTAGGCCAACTCCTCTCCCCAAATTTCCTACAGAGGATACTGCAGTAAATGATGAATTGAGGGGTTTTTGTCATAGAAATTATTCCTTTGGAAAGTTTAAATCAGGAACATTTTCTTGAGTTCTCCAATAGCTTCCTCATCCATATCAGTAAAACATTCTGACATGCAGAGTAAAACATGTACTTCTAGCACCAGCAATAATCTGTCACTTAACTAGTTAACTCCCTAGTGACCAGCTGCAGCTTCACCGCAGAGTTCTAAAGAACAATTCTGGCACTAATATTTAGCATTCAAGACACATTTCAGGTTCTCCTCAATGCCATTTTGTTGGAATAGAAGCTGTTGACATTAAAGCCTTTCCTGAGGAGCAGGATGAAGTAAATTAGCCCTGAGGTATTGATGCAGGTATGGAACAATGGGGTAAATCATTTATGCCTGGGTTGTAATTATGTTGGTGTAATTCACAAAATGTGAAGAATTTCCCATTACACTTATTATGTGGAATTCCCCAAATTATGCATAATTTTGTGCCACTCACAGCAAAAAAGTATCACAAATGCACCGTTCATGGTAACGCATGGGAAACCAGAACACAAGCGACTGTTGTTCATGGTGCTTTTGTTAAATGCATCCTGGTGCCAAAAATGGATGCAAGGATGTATTTCACGCTAAAATATAGTGCAAAATGATGGATTTCCATTTTATGTAAATTCATGCAATTTTGCTGAATTTCTAGTAGGAAACTGCACAAATTTCACTCAACACTATTAAAAATGTGGGGGGAGAATGAGTTTTACTAATTTTAGGTATAATGTATTTTTAAAGGGGCTAAACATAGGTGAAGAGTCAAACGTATGTATAAGTACTACATCCCCATTCCACATATGTTAACTCACCCTATCCATCATCTCAGTCACTTGACAGCTCCCTAATCTTAAAATAGTAAATATTTTGGTAGATAATCTTCATGTGCAGTGGTGGTTGGGCACATACAGAGGGATGCCCGTTGAGGATTGGGCGCAAGCCGAGTGGCCAATCCCCGCTGTGCAGGGCCAGAGGAGTTTTCTGACAAAATATTGTTAGAAAAATATTGTAAGACACAAATGTGGCTCTGAATATCACTGGTAAGATTTTTTCATTGTTAAAAAAACTATTGTTGTGATTTTGTTTGTATTTTTGTATAATAATTTTAGGAGTGGAATGTTGAGTTTATTGGGAAACGGTGTTGCCGTAATTTACATTTTTAATATTTGTTATCTTTAAAATTGTTGTTGTGTTATTTTTCTGCTATAATTTTTCATAGAAACTTATGTCCTTATATAATATATATTTTTTATTTTATTCAACTACGTAGAATTGAATTTATAAAATATTTGTAATTTATTTTTTAAATTGAAAATGTATTAAATATTGTGATATTTTTGAAAAATTTCTAATGCTCTTATGTTTGTTTCATAATTTAATCTAAAATGCTTTGTTCCCCGATAATTTAAACTATTGTTGTACTGATTTACATAGTTGCAAGTATTTCATTTTAACAAATGTATTAGTTTTTATTTAAAGTGTTTTGTATTTTTATATTGGAAGTTTTAAGTTTATGTAACTTTAACTTATTTTGAATTTATTTTTATTAAAATTATTATAGTTATTTATTTTATTTGTTATATTTTTATAGTAAATCATTCTTATTTATTCAGTATTCAGTATTTTGGTAATTATCTCAATTTATTATTTTTTTAAAACAGGTTTTATTCATCAAATGACACATATAGAGCAGGGCTCTGTACCCTAGAAGCCTCTGCACAATCAATAAACAACATCATGACTAACTTTTTTAAGGAAAGAAAGATGGAGCAAGGATGTAGAAGTGCAATACAGATGAAAAATACCTTTTAGAAACCGCCCCCAACGACCCTCCCCCCAGTCGCACTAACAACCTCTTAGTCCCCTTTGGAACACGGCATTGCACCACACCATCCGCACCCACACTCTCATATATACAATCAAATACCATTAGCACCAACGGGGCAACATCAATCTGGATGAAGGGGACCCCCTCAGCAACCGGCTCCAGCATCAACTCCCGATAATCTGCCCACAGCTTCCAAATTTTAAAATGCTTCTGCGGGCACCCTCTTGCCGTGAAGATAGGGAGCTCTAAGCCCATACAAAAGTCCAGGCCCCTCTTCCAGACGGACACCAAAGGTGGCGCCGGCGCCTTCCAAGCCCTGGCGATATCCCTCTTTGCCAATGTGAACCCCAACAACATAAGATGGCGTTTATAGATGTTGCCCCCAATCCCCTCCATGACATGTAGCAATACTAACTTCGGTGACCGGGGCAGGTCCCAGCCCAACACCTCTGACAGGCAGGACATCACCCCTCTCCAGAACCACGCCAAGGAAGGGCAATGGCAGACCGTATGTATCAGGGTCCCCTCCTCCTGTTCACATCTAAGGCATACCGGGGAAGCCACCATACCCACCCTCCACAACCGGACCCTTGTGAAATAGACCCGGTGGAGATATTTGAATTGGATAAGACATAGGCGTACCGCTATGGCCGCCCCCTGCGGGGAGGCCAGAGCCTCCGTCCAGTCCTCCTCATCCAGTGAACTAACATCCCCCTCCCAAGTCTCTCTAAGATTTTGCAATGTGGGGGAGCTGTGTGTTACTAGGGACTGATAAATCTTCGATATTTTGTGGTCCTGAAGATCCCCCATAAATACTTTGGCTTCCACCGGACTAAATTCCGCCAATGACTCTAGGCCCACCAGACTAGGAGAGAGGGCGTGGCGAAATTGGAGGTATTTATAAAATTGGGACTTAGGCATCTGAAATTCGTTTTGTAGGTCTTGGAAGGACTTCAGGATTATCCCCCTCATGACATCCCCGAGGGTAGAGATGCCAATATTGTCCCAGCCCCGAAACCCCGATAATGCAGCTAGCTGTGGCAAGCGACCATTGTTCCATAAGGGGGTCTCCCGGGTCAGTGTATTCCACCACCCTATCCGCCGCAATGCCTGTCGCCAAACCTGGAAGACCACCTGAGTCACCGACGGCAGAGCCCTACGTACTGGTGCAGAATATAGGATCGTGTGGAGAGAGAGATCCCCCATGAGACGCCGCTCAACAGCGTAGGCTGGGTCATCCCGACCCCCATACCACCACTCGATCAGGATGAGTAAATGTGAGGCCATATAGTAGGCCAAGATATCTGAGGTCGCCAAACCACCGCAATACGTAGATAGGAAGCATGTCCGCAGAGCGACTCTCACCACACCTCCCGCCCATAGAAATTGCCCCAATGCCGAATTCACCTGCCTAAACCATCGAGGGGGGATCGGGTATGGGTAAATCTGCAATTGGTACAGTAAGCGAGGAAGCGCGACCATCTTAAATATGGCCGACCGGCCATAGATAGACAACGGCATGCGTGCCCAGACCTTCAAATCCTCCCGGACACGTTCCCAGACCGGAGCCAGGTTCCTCTCCCAAGCCACCGCGGAAGAGTCAGACAGGAATACCCCAAGGTACTTCAGTCCATCGGTAACCACCCAGATCGACTCAGCCCAAGCACCCACACCCGACATGTTCCCGAGAAGCCATAGCGTGGATTTGCTTGGATTCAGATAAAGGCCAGACGATTCCCCAAAGATATGCATAATGCGAAGCAGTCGCGGACCGGTCCTATCCACATTTGTAAGAAAGAATAACACATCGTCGGCATACAATGCAATGCGGTCTGACAAACCGTGATCCCACTCGAAGCCTGTCACTTGCGCGTCCATACGTACCCAGGCAGCCAATGGTTCGACCGCCAACGCAAACAGATAGGGAGACAATGGGCAACCCTGCAGGGTGCCGCGCCCAAGGGAAAAGGTGGAGGAAACAGCGCCTGCGACCCGTACCGATGCAGTAAGATCAGTGTAGAGCAGAGACAGGTAGGACATGAAGCGCGGGCCAAAGTTCAGTCTACGGAGCAGAGCGAAGAGGTACACCCAGCTAAGGGAGTCGAATGCCCGGTTCATATCTGCCAGTAACAACGCCGCCTGGTCACACCGCCCGAACGGCCGCAATAGCCACTTGTGCGCGGTGTATATTGTGCCGAGTCGCCCTCTGGGGTATGAACCTGGATTGATCGGGATGGACAAGAGTGGTGATGTGGGCCTGCAGGTGGTTAGCCAACGCCTTGGCCAATATTTTGGCTTTGACATTGAGGAGCGAGATGGGGCGGTAGGAAGCATGTCGGTCCGGGGGTCTGCCTGGTTTATGGAATACCACCACTTCAGCATGTCTCCAATCCCGTGGAAGGCAACCCCGCTCACGAGACTCCTCCACCACCCTAAGGTAGTTGGGTCCTAGCTGCAAAAAGAATTTCTTAAAGAACTCGCAGGGGAACCCATTAGGCCCCGGCGCCTTGCCCGAATTGAGGTCTCCCAGGGCTGCGCCCAATTCCTCCTCCGTGAGCGGGAGATTCAGCTCTGCGCTCACTTCGTCAGATAAAGCCCGAGGGGGGAGGTCATCCAGGAACCGGCCAATCACGTCCTCATGGAGACATTCTTTGGGGGCGTACAGCTCCGTGAAATATGTAGAGAAGCTTTCGGCTATCTCTAGGGAGTCAGTAAGAGGCCTTCCATCTGGGCCCACTATCCCAGGAAGAGGCTGAGAATGAAACATCCCCAGGCAAAGTCTGTGGGGCATCTTACTAGATTTATCCCCCCATTGATAGATTCGGCTGCGTGTGGCCAACCAGGCAAGGCGGGCCTCATCCATGAGAAGGGCAGCATAATTCTGTTGCGCCAGTAGCAACTGCCACCGTATATGGTGTCCCCCCCCGATGCGACTTTGATGCTCGAGGTCACCAATATTCGTCTCAGCTTGTAGCAGGGCCTCCCTTCGAGCCTTACGTGCTGCCGCGCAGAAGGAGTTGTCCACACCCCGCAGGGTAGGCTTCATCGCCTCCCATATAGGTTCAGCCTCCGAGACCGACCCCACATTAAGCGTCAAGTATTGATCCAGCGCGCTCTCAAGGCACTCCCTATAATCTGCCTTCTGCAGGTTCCACGGTGAGAGACGCCAGTGGAAGGGCCGCCCTACCCAACCCATCCGCAGCGCAAGAGTAATCGGCGAGTGATCGGACAGACCCCTTGGAAGAATATCCGCCTCCACCATCCGAGCCGCAACCGCGCGCGGAATAAAAAGATAATCAAGACGAGAGAAGGAATTGTGTACCGCAGAGAGATATGTGTAACCCTGGGCCCGGCCATGCATCCGACGCCAGGGATCTACCCAGTCAAGCCCAGATACCAATGCGGAGAGTTTCGTGACATGGTTAGCCATCGCGCCCTCCCCGGGTCTCCAGCGATGCAAGGCCACGTCCAAGACATCGTTCCAGTCCCCCCCTATCACGGACAGGCCGTCCGGCATATCCGCCCATAGGGCCATGAGCCGCTCAACTAGTACCCAGGATAATGGAGGGGGGGCATAATCACATCCCAACACCACTGGTTCCTCCCTGATTGTGCCCCGCAGAAACAGATAACGCCCCTGAGTGTCAACCCACGTCTTAATGTGTGTGTATAGGACGCGGCGGTGAATTAAAATCACCGTCCCCGTGACCCTCGTATAAAGCCGGCATGAAACACCTGTGTATAACCATATCTCTGCAAGCAGAGCGCCTTCGAGCCCATGAGATGCGTTTCCTGTAGCATAAGTATGTCGATATGGGCCCTCTTAGCATATTGGAGAATTTCCCCCCTCTTGATTTTGTCCAGGGCACCCCTGACATTCCAGCTTACCACTTTGAGAGTCGCAAGGGAATCCCGGGCCCCCTCAGGTGAACCAGCCATTGATAACCCCGATGGAGAGGAGAGGTGCAGAAAAGGACGTGTGGTGCGTGCCCAATGGTCTAGTAGTGTAGCAATGAAGTGTGACTTGGTGACAAAACATAAACATACTCTAAAACAACCCAACAAACCCCCCACCCTATACTTCAATAACGATGAAGCATCTGTCACGGCGGGTGCCGCCCGCAGACCCCAACGGGGAGTCCCGGTTCACCTCAGCCAATGGATCCCCAATGTACAGCCCAAAGTCGGCGGGCAGCCCCTCCGCTGGAAGCCCAACAGAGAAGCCGGCCTTCACATGAACACCTCCGATCCACTCGACAGTATCTGTGTCATCAGGGACTGCGGACTCTCCCCCAGCTCAGGAGCCCGAGGAAGCCTGCCGAGAGGCCGAGCCGGCCCGAGCGGAGACACTGCAGGAGCGGGACCGGCAATGGGATCTGGACCGCCTACGATCTTTAGGCTTCGGTTGAGAGTGCTTACGAGCTGCCTCGCTGGAGGAAGAATCAGAGTCCCGCCTAGGCGGTGAATGAGGACGCAGTCGCACCATCTCATCCGTCCATTGAAACACCTCTTCCGGCGTGTCAAAGAAGTGGGTCCGGGAACGATACACCACCCGCAGCCGGGCCGGATACAGCAGTGCATATGGAAGCTTGAGATCTCGGAGTCGTGCCTTAGCCACCAGGAAGGACTGTCTCCGTTGTTGGACCAACTTCGTGTAGTCAGGAAAGATCAATATGCGTGCATTCTCAAAAAGCAATGGTTCTTTGGCCCTGGCCTGCTTGAGGATAACATCCCGGTCATGATAGTTCAGCAGCTTTGCGATGACTGGCCTCGGGCGGGCCCCAGGCAGTGGTTTTTGCATGAGGGCCCGATGAGCTCGCTCTATCACAAAGCAGCGGGACAGGGACTCCGGGGGGAGCCAACCCTCCAGCCATTGAGTAAGGAACCGCTCCATGTCTCCCCCTTCACATCCCTCCGGAAAACCCACAAAGCGAAGGTTATTACACCGGGCCCGACCCTCTGCGTCCTCCACGCGTGTCGCCATGCTCCGCTGGGTCATCTCGAGGGTGGCTACCCGTTTCTGCAGAGCGGTAACTTCGTCCTCCACCCCCGAGATCCGTGTTTCAGTCTCCGTGATGCGGGCCACCGCATTTCGCAGGTTCTGGTGAAGGAGCATGACGTCCGAGCCAACTGCCCCAATCTTGGCATCGAGGGCATCTCGAGACTGCGTAATCGCGGCCATGAGTGCAGCATTGTCCAGCATCTCCGGGACTGATCCTTGACCTCCCACCAGCATCGCCGCGGCGGCCCCAGGGCCCGTGAACTTATCTAGTGTGCTCCGCTTAGCCAAGCCTCCCCCCGGCTTATCTCGTGTCATTGTGTCCACCGGGGCCCCTCAGTGCCCGACCACACCGCGCCAAACTGACCAGCAGCAGCTCCTGAGGACCTCAGGCCCACCGGCGTAGAGACACTAGGAGACTCGGCGGGGAGGGCCCCAACGCTGCAGACCCGGGTCCCAGGTGACCCAATTTAGCCGCCGAACACGGGGACCCAGCAGATTGCAGGGAGCAAGCAAGAGGGGCCCCCAGAAAACGCACCAATCTCAACTGAGGGAAGACGATGGTCGCCTCACAGGACAAAGAGGCTATTCACCCCCACGCAGGCCACTCTGCTATCTCCACGGGATGTACATATGCGCAGGGCTAGGCACGAGGGCCAGGTTCAAGCGGGCCCCCCCTCTCACCAGGGAGCTTCAGATGTGTCTGCCGCCGCTCTGCAGGGCCCCGGATCACCATGCGGGGCTCAACCCAGCCACTGCAGTGGCACTGTGCAGTCACGCCGCCGCCCCAGTGTGACCCAAAATGGCCGCCGGAGCGAGGGCACGGCGTCACCAGGGGAGATCGCAACCACCAGCTGCCCCTCAAACCTCCAGCAGCGCTGAAGCGTAGGCCCAGCACCCGGTACAGGGCAGTCTTGAAGCCAGACACGGCACGCAGCGCTCAACAATCACCGCGGCTCGATAATGCCGCCGGCCGTCCCAAGCATGTCTCCCCGCGGCCTGACTCAGGCCGCCGACAGCTCCGCCACCATCTCTGCATACGTAGGGAGGGGAAGGGGGGGGCCAGCTTCGCGCTGCCGATACCCAGAGGCCGCCTCCTCCACCCGACCTCCTCACCGTGCAGTCTATCTCCGCGGGCAGCCACCTCCGGCGCGGCCGATGCTCCGGAGCCCCTTGAGTGCTCCTCGCCGCACGCCTGCCGCCGCTGCAGGAAATGGCGTCCCTCTGCCTCCTCCGGGCCGCGCCCCAGTCCGTCTCTACTGCGGCTCCCCCCGCTGAAATACGGGGCCAAGATAGGGATCGCACACAGCCCCCGAGCGCACCCCAGCCGGGACGCAGTCGAATTTCACAAAAAGAAGAATCGGAGGGGAGGATAAATGTAGGATCAATGTTCAGGCTGGACGGAGCTCGCCTATCACACGTCCACCATCTTGGCTGCCAGGCCACGCCCCAAATTATCTCAATTTTAATTTCTGTGTTTTTTGGATAATTAAATATAAAATGTATATCTGCAATGTATTTTTTCTAGTGTAATGTATACTTTAAAATTATGCAAAAAGAACAATTGATGGACAGAATGCAGAACAATGTCATACATTCACCCCAGTACAGAGATCTGGGCCTAAATCCATCGTTTTTTTGCTCACCATGCCATTCCAGTTTGAACCCAGCCATATGCAAATCAGTCTTGACCGTGTGCCCAATGGGAACAGTCCAGCCCGAACTGCCAGGCCAGGTCCTCCCTGGACTGAAACCAAGCATCCTAGGTGTTACCCAGAAACCGGTCCCAGGATGCTTGTTTCCGGTTCAGGGAAGACCTGGCTTGGCAGATCGGGCTGGACTGGTCCCATGAGGCACAGGGTCAAGACTGATTTGCATATAGCAGGGTCTGAACTGAGGTGGCGAAGTGAGCTAAAGAATGATGATGGATTCAACCCAGATCTGTGACTCGGGGTGAGTGTCTGAAAAGTTTCAGCGCTCCATCCATCATCTCCTTGTGTTTGCTTTGTTTGCCCTATGTTGGCAGGGTATGCCCAGACGTGGGTCCCTTGCTCACTTTGCCACTGCATTCAAGCTAGCCTGGCTGATGAAGGGTGTTACCCAGAAACCGGTCCCAGAATGCTTGTTTCCAGTTCAGGGAAGACCTGGCTTGGCAGTTTGGGCTGGACTGTTCCCATGAGGCACAGGGTCAAGACTGATTTGCATACAGCTGCGTCTGAACTGAGGTGGCGAAGTGAGCTAAAGAATGATGATGGATTCAACCCAGATCTGTGACTGGGGGTGAGTGTCTGAAAAGTTTCAGCGCTCCGTCCATCATCTCCTTGTGTTTACTTTAAAATTATGTCATTAGGTAATTTTTACATTTAAAGAATAGCATTTTCTTCAATGCCTTCAAATTTATAGGGCCTTATAACAACTTTGGCGGTCCTACAGTGCCGCCACCATCGTGCTGTTCACTGGAGGACCACCAAGGCCGTGGTGCACCCGCCTGCCGGATTACAGTTCTAATCCATGGCGGGCAGGTGGTGAAGCTGTCGTCTGACGGCGGTGGTCTGCTAGGTTCATGAGAGAGCTTAACCCCTTCGCTGCTAGGCCTTTTCCCCCCCTGTGCTAAGCCTTTTTTTGGCTATTTGGGGTAGTTCGCGCTTAGGCCCCTGTAACTTTTTGACCACATAAGGTATCCACGCCAAATTTGCGTCCTTTTTTACAACATCATGGGGATTCTAAAGGTATCCAGGGTTTGTGGATTCCCCTGGAGGGGACCCAGAAATTAGCCAAAATACAGCTAAAGTTTGGGTTTTTTGGGAAAAATGGGAAAAAAGGGCTCCAGATGAAAGCGTCTGGTTTTTTCCCTGCAAATGGTATCAAAAAAGGGGTTGTGGTGCTGAAATCACCATCTTCCCAGCTTTCAGGGACAACCAGATTTTTGTCAGAATACCAACATTTTTCACACAGTTTTGGCATTTTTCTGAAACATAGCCTATTTTTGCTATTTTTTGTGCTTTCAACCTCCTTCCAGTTAATGGTAGAAATAGGTATGAAAGCAATAATGGATCCTGGAGAGCTATACATTTTAGAAAAGTAGACAAAATTCTTAATTCAGCAAGAGGTCATTTGCGTAGATCCTTTAAGGTTTCTTTATAGAAACTAACAGTTAAATATTGGAAAAATTGAAAATTAGTTGAAAAAAACAGCCATTTGTGTCAACGTTTTCACCTGTAACTTCTTCTAATTATGACAGCTGTATGAAAGCAATATACCGTTACATTTGCTGGACCTTTCTGGTTGTGGGGATATATAGGACTTGTAGGTTCACCAAGAACCCGACGAACCCAGAGCCAGTAACTGAGCAGCGTCTTGCAATGGTTTTTTATAATGTACCGGGTATATAGCAATTATTTTGGGAAAATGTAAACATGGAAAAATTGGTATGAAAGACACCTATGTATTTCTGAATTGGGAACAAAATATAGAGTTTAGAAACAGTAGATATTTGCACATTTCCGAAATTGGAAGTACCCATACTAGCATGAGAATTATAGGTCATTTTTCGAAATGACTTCTTTTTTACACATTGTCTTTCATTTGGAAGGCAGAAATGCATCGAAAGTCAATAGGTAATAACAGTTGCTCTACAATTCTGTGTTACCCTAAGTCTCCCGAGAAAAATGGTACCTCACTTGTGTGGGTAGGCCTAGTGCCCGCAACAGGAAACGGCCCAAAGCGCAACGTGGACACACCACATTTTCACAGTGAAAAATTACCCTTTTTTTGCAAAGTGCCTAGCTGTAGTTTTTGAACCCTAGCTCTGCCGGCACCTAGGGAAACCTAGCAAACCTATACATTTTTGAAAACTAGACACCCAGGGGAATCCAGGATGGGGTGACTTGACTGGCTCTCACCAGGTTCTGTTACCCAGAATCCCTTGCAAACCTAACAAATTGTCAAAAAAAACACATTTTCCTCACATTTCTGTGGTGGAAAGTTCTGGAATCTGCGTGGATACCCAAAATTCCACCCACCCCGCGTTCCCCAAAGTCTTCCGAGAAAAATGGTACCTCACTTGTGTGGGTAGGCCTATTGCCCGTGACAGGAAACGGCCCAAAACGCAAGGTGGACACACCACATTTTCAGAGTGAAAAATTACCTTTTTTTTGGAAAGTGCCTAGCTGTAGTTTTTGAACCCTAGCTCTGCCGGCACCTAGGGAAACCTTGCAAACCTAAACATTTTTGAAAACTAGACACCCAGGGGAATCCAGGATGGGGTGACTTGACTGGCTCTCACCAGGTTCTGTTACCCAGAATCCCTTGCAAACCTAAAAAATTGTCAAAAACACCACATTTTCCTCACATTTCTGTGGTGGAAAGTTCTGGAATCTGCGTGGATCCACAAAATTCCACCCACCCCGCGTTCCCCAAAGTCTTCCGAGAAAAATGGTACCTTACTGGTGTGGGTAGGCCTAGTGCCCGCGACAGGAAACGGCCCAAAACGCAAGGTGGACACACCACATTTTCAGAGTGAAAAATTACCCTTTTTTTGCAAAGTGCCTAGCTGTAGTTTTTGAACCCCAGCTCTGCCGGCACCTAGGGAAACCTAGCAAACCTATACATTTTTGAAAACTAGACACCGAGGGAAATCCAGGATGGGGTGAGTTGACTGGCTCTCACCAGGTTCTGTTACCCAGAATCCCTTGCAAACCTAAAAAATTGTCAAACAAAACACATTTTCCTCACATTTCTGTGGTGGAAAGTTCTGGAATCTGAGTGGATTCACACAATTCCACCCACCCCGCGTTCCCCAAAGTCTTCTGAGAAAAATGGTACCTCACTTGTGTGGGTATGCCTAGTGCCCGCGACAGGAAACGGCCCAAAACGCAAGGTGGACACACCACATTTTCAAAGTGAAAAATGACCCTTTTCTTGCAAAGTGCCTAGCTGTAGTTTTTTAACCCTAGCTCTGCCGGCACCTAGAGAAACCTAGCAAACCTATACATTTTTGAAAACTAGACACTCAGGGGAATCCAGGATGGGGTGACTTGACTGGCTCTCACCAGGTTCTGTTACCCAGAATCCCTTGCAAACCTGAAAAATTGTCAAAAAAAACACATTTTCCTCACATTTTTGTGGTGGAAAGTTCTGGAATCTGCGTGGATCCACAAAATTCCACCCACCCCGCGTTCCCCAAAGTCTTATGAGAAAAATGGTACCTCACTTGTGTGGGTAGGCCTAGTGCCCACGACAGGAAATGGCCCAAAACGCAAGGTGGACACGCCACATTTTCACAGCGAAAAATGACCCTTTTTTTGCAAAGAGCCTGGGTGTAGTTTTTTAACCCTAGCTCTGACGGCACCTAGGGAAACCTAGCAAACCTGTACATTTTTGAAAACTAGACACCCAGGGGAATCCAGGATGGGGTGACTTGACTGGCTCTCACCAGGTTCTGTTACCCAGAATCCCTTGCAAACCTGAAAAATTGTCCAAAAAAACACATTTTCCTCACATTTCTGTGGTGGAAAGTTCTGGAATCTGCATGGATCCACAAAATTCCATGCACCCCGGGTGCACGAGTGAGGCACCATTTTTATCGGGAGACTTGGGGGAACGCTGGGTGGTAGGAAATTTGTGTCAGCCCGGTGATGCCACAACTTTCCCACATAAAAAACTGTGGAAAAAGTGAATTTTTCAGCTAAATTTGAGGTTTGCAGGGGATTCTGGGTAAGAAAATGTTGGGGGATCCATGCAAGCCATACCTCCCTGGAATCCCCGGGTGTCTAGTTTTCAGAAATGTGTGGGTTTGGTAGGTTTCCCTAGGTGGCCGCCGAGCACAGGGCCAAAAACCCAGGTGACCCCCCTTGCAAAACCAGGTCGTTTTGTGATAGGCAATTTTGATGTCGCCTCAATACGTTTTGGGCCCTTGCCTGTCACGGGTACTTGGGCCTCCCACGCGAGTGAGGCACCATTTTTATCGGGAGACCTGGGGAAACGCTGGGTGGTAGGAAATTTGTGTCAGCCCGGTGATGCCACAACTTTCCCACACAAAAATGTGTGGAAAAAGTGATTTTTTCAGCTAAATTTGAGGTTTGCAGGGGATTCTGGGTAAGACATAGTTGGGGGATCCACGCAAGCCATACCTCCCTGGAATCCCCCGGGTAGTAGTTTTCAGAAATGTGTGGGTTTGGTAGGTTTCCCTAGGTGGCGGCCGAGCATGGGGCCAAAAACCCAGGTGACCCCCCTTGCAAAACCAGGTCGTTTTGTGATAGGCAATTTTGATGTTGCCTCAATAAGTTTTGGGCCCTTGCCTGTCGCGGGTACTTGACCCACCCACACAAGTGAAGTACCATTTTTCTTGGAATACTTTGGGAAATGCGGGCTGGGTGGAATTTTGTGGATCCACGCAGATTCCAGAACTTTCCACCACAGAAATGTGAGGAAAATTTGTTTTTTTGGACACATTTTGAGGTTTGCAAGGGATTCTGGTTAACAGAAGCTGGTGAGAGCCAGACAAGTCACCACATCCTGGATTTCCCTGGGTGTCTAGGTTTCAAAAATGTATAGGGTTGCTAGGTTTCTCTAGGTGCCGGCAGAGCTAGGGTTCAAAATCTACAGCTAGGCACTTTGCAAAAAAAGGGTCAGTTTTCACTGTGAAAATGTGGTGTGTCCATGTTGCGTTTTTGGCCGTTTCCTGTCACGGCACTAGGCCTACCCACACAAGTGAGGTACCATTTTTCTCGGAAGACTTTGGGGAACGCATGCTGGGTGGAATTTTGTGGATCCACGCAGATTCCAGAACTTTCCACCACATAAATGTGGGGAAAATGTGTTTTTTTTTTACAAAGTTTGAGGTTTGCAAGGGATTCTGGGTAACAGAACCTGGTGAGAGCCAGACAAGTCACCCCACCCTGGATTCCCCTTGGTGTCTAGTTTTCAAAAATGTACAGGTTTGATAGGTTTCCCTATGTGCCAGCTGCGCTAGGGCCCAAAATCCACAGGTAGGCACATTGCTAAAAAAAAGTCTGTGCCTAGTGGGCTTTCTGCCGCCCTGGGGGGGGAGGGGGGGTTGCCCCGATATATCCCCAAGGGGGCAGAAAGACTGTGGCTATTTTTGGGGGTGGGGGCATTGGTATGCCCATTCTGGGCAGCCCCACCCCCACGCATAAAAAAGCCAGCGTAATCGCTGGCGCCTAGTGGGCTTTCTGCCCCCCCTGGGGGCAGATCAGGGGCCACTGCCCCCATCTGCCCCCCGGGGGGGAAGAAAGACTGGAATTTCCCTGGGGGTATTGTCATGCCCATTTTGGGCAGCCCCCACCCCTACATGAATACAAAAAAAAAATCCCTGGTTTCTAGTGGGCTTTCTGCCTCCCGGGGGGGGGGCAGATTGGGGGCTACTGCCCCCATATGCCCCACAGTGGGGGCAGAAAGACTGGAATTTTTGCGGGTGGGGGGTGAGGGCATTGGCATGCCCGTTTTGGACAGCCCCCACCCCTGATTCAAATTGGCAAAAAAAAAAAATCCCTGGCGGCTAGTGGGCTTTTTGCCCCCCCCGGGGGGGCAGAAAGGCTGTAATTTTGGCTGGGAGGTGGGGGCATTGGCATGCCCGTTTTTGGCAGCCCCCACCCTAATTAAAATTGCCCCCCAAAAAATCCCTGGTTTTTAGTGGGCTTTCTGCCCCCCAGGGGGGCAGAAAGACTGTAATTGTTGCAGGGGTGGGGGAATTGGCTTGCCCGTTTTGGGCAGCCCCCACTCTAATTCAAATTGTCCCCAGAAAAAATCCCTGGCTTCTAGTGGGCTTTTTGCCCCCCCGGGGGGGCAGATTGGGGGCTACTGCCCCCATCTGTCTCCCAGGGGGGGCAGAAAGGCTGTAATTGTGGCAGGGAGGTGGGGGCATTGGCATGCCCATTTTGGGCAGCCCCCACCCTAATTAGAATTGCCCAAAAAAAATCCCTGGCATCTAGGGGGCTTTCTGCCCCCCGGGGGGGCAGAAAGGCTGTAATTGTGGCAGGGGGGTGGGGGCATTGGCTGGCTCGTTTTGGGCAGCCCCCACCCAATTAAAATTACCCCCCAAAAAATCCCTGGTGTCTAGTGGGCTTTCTACCCCCCAGGGGGGGTAGAAAGGCTGTAGTTGTGGCGGGGGGTGGGGGCATTGGCGTGCCCTTTTTGGGCAGCCCCCACCCTCATTGAAATCGCACACAAAAAAATCCCTGCCGTCCAGGGGGCAGAAAGACTGAATATGGCCAAATGTTTTTTGGGGGGAGCAAAGGCCCTTGCCCAAGGGGCCGCTCCCCCCTCCCTGGTGTCTAGTGGTGGATCCCTGCTTGGGGATCGCCCTCCTGGGGTGATCCCCAAGCAGGGATCCACTGGGGAGGGGTACCATTGGAAAGGGGAGATTCTCCCCTTTCCTATGATACCTCTCCCGTCTTTCTACGTGCTCAGGGGGCTGAGATAGCCCCCTGAGCATGTAGAAAATGAAACTGAAATGAGCCTAAAGGCTCATTTCAGTTTCGGTTTCAGTGAAATGACGTCAGCGCGATGTGCGCGCTGATCGTCATTTCACTGAAACAGGGGGGGGCCTCGGGAGCTGGGGAAGCTCTTCCCCAGCTCCCGAGGCTACAGGGAAGAAATAGAAATCCCTCTGGTGCCTGCACCAGAGGGATTTCCGGGGCCATGTGCCATGACGGCCGGGAGCCGTCGTGCGCACACGAGCACCGTTGCGCACGACGGCTCCCGGCCGTCGTGCGCATGGAAGGGGTTAACATGCAGACCACCGTCGTAAAAGAGCACCAACTGCATGTTCCTGCATGGTGTGGCATGCATGCCACACAGTGCAGGAACTGGAGGTGGAAATCCGGGGGGCACAACATGTGCCCCCCTGCATGCACCCCCAGGCCCAGGAGTGGCAGGGGGCCCTGTTAGGCTTACCACCATGAAAGGGGCTTTGGAAAGCCAACTTATAATATGCTCGGCGGTGCCGCAGCAGACCGCCAGCCAGCCGTGGTCCGTGCAGGTAACAGCAGTGGGGCAGTGGGGCCGGGTAAGGGGGGATTTCGAGGGACGATGCAGAGGGAAAATTAATTATTTATTTAATTTTCCCTCTGCATCGTCCCTCGAAATCCCCCTTTACCCGGCCCCACCGCTGTTACCTGACCGCTGCACAGCCGCCGCCGCAAATGACCCTGATCAAAGCGTTAAGCCGAAACGTGTCGGAGGAGCCATGAAATCAAATTGTTTGGCATACTTGGGTGTCTGAGTATTGTTCAGTTAACAGTACAGCAAAAACTGTTAAACAGAATTTGTCTAAATTTGGCAGGAAGCTAGATCTTGGTCCGCAGATTGTGCTTTTTGTGATTCGTAGTAAATCCGGTCAGTATTTTTTGCGAAATTGAGGGACAAGAACAATTGTATATCTGGATGGTTGGGTCCGTGAGAGTCTCGAGAGACTCTTGCAGGAGCGCCAATTTTAAAATAGAGCATTCTGACTAGCCCAGGGAGCTTTATTTCCCTTGGGACTCAGGGATGTCATCTGTGATGTCATCAATGTGTCATTTGAAATATCATCGATGTCATGAGTGAAGTCATATGTGAGGTCATAAGCAGTGCATGGTGGGGGCGCAAGCTATATTTAGCTCTGCTATTTATAACTGCTTAATTTCTGTGTGATTTTTTGTTTATTTATTTTTTAGTTATATATAGCCTTAGCTAGACCCAAAGGTATCAGAGCGCTTTACATGTTTAGAGAATAAGTTTTCCCAAGTACAAGACAAGAATCACAAACAGTCAAAAATATAGGACAACAGAGCATTAAAGTAGACAGTGAGAATGGTGTAGTATATATCAATCAAGCAATTGGGTACTGGGGAAAGGGATGGACTTTGCATCAGCGTAGTCAAATTGTCAGTGGATTCCTCGGCAGGACTTGTCCAAGAGGGTTGTGTCTTTGGGAGGCGTAAGTCATCACATGTTCGAGTTGAAGTACTTGTTGAGTAATGGAGATTTGAGGTCCCATTTAAAGCAAGAAAAGGAGGGGTTGCATCGCAGGTCATTATGGTGTGAGTTACCAATCTTGAGGCCATTTCCGGAAAAGGAACGTGCCTGTGATGATTTTTTTTTTTAAGTCGAGGAGGTATAAGAAGAAGCGAGTTGGAGATTCTCAGATCCCGGCCTTTTCCTGCTAGTGATAGTTTAGATTCTAGATATTTGGGGTTTAAGTATGTAGGGATTTGTGGGTGATACATGCTTTCTTGTAGATTAACCTTCCTTCAATGGGGAGCTAGATGAGTCTTTTGAGAGCTGGAGAGATATGGTCAAGCCGTTTGGTTCCTGTGACATGCCTTGCAGCCGCATTTAGGATAGTACTTAGGGGCTGAAGGTGGCCTTTGGGAGTTCCTGTCAGGGTGGCATTGACTGAGTCAAGTTTTGAAAGGACTAGGGATTGTACTACCGTCTTAAGATCTTCAGGTGGAATAAATGGTTTGATTTTCTTGAAATGTTTTAGTATGTAGAGTGCACCTTTGGCTGTATTTTTGATGTGTTCATTCATTGACAGGTTTGTGTCTAGGGTGATACCCAGGGTTTTAGCAGAGTTAGACAGTGTAATGGGGCTGTTTAGTGTTTTTTGAGCCATTCTTGGATGGTTAGGGGATTGCTCTTTGGGGAGAGGAGTAGAAGTTCAGTCTTGTTGGGGTTCAGCTTAAGTTGGTTTGTATGTAGCCAAGTTTGAATCTTAGTTAGAGTGGCATTAAGATGTTGGATGTCGCTGGGCGATTTTATTCTGTAGTAGAGTTGTGTGTCATCGGCATATACTGATATTTGATACCAGCTTGGTTCAGAATAATTGTGAGATGTTCCATAAAAAGATTGAATAAGGATGGGGAGAGGATGTAACCTTGAGGTACTTCTTGTGGTACTGGTGCAGGCTTCAAGAGACATTTGTAGATTTTTATTTGCTGGGAATGATGTTGAAGATAGGACGTGAACCACCTCAGGACCGTGCCATTGATAACAGTGTGGTTCTGGAGCATCTCAAGTAAAGCTGGGTGATGTACTGTATCAAATGCCGCTGAGAGGTCAAGTAGGATTAGGAGGCAGGAGTCGCTTTAACCTAAGGCACTGTGAATGTCGTCGGTTATATTGAGCGTAGCAGTTTCAGTGCTACAGCCTTTCCTGAATCCTGATTGGAAGGTGTCCTGGAGGTTAAATTCTTCTATGTGTTGGTTGAGTTGAAATAGGACACATTTCTACAGCGTTTTGGCTAGGAAAGGAAGATTGGTGATGGGTCTGAAGTTGTTAAAATCGGGGGCGTCGGCCCTGGGTTTTTTTAGTATGGGGTGACTTGGCCAAGTTGAAGGGGGTCAGGAACGTGGCCTGATGAAAGAAAAGCATTTATGATTTTGGTCCAGAATGGGGAGATGATGTGGTTGAGGCTTTGAACTAGGGTGGAGGAGAGGATCGGTGAAGTGGGATGTGGGATGTGGGATTCAGTTTGGCAATAATTTTGAAAATTTCACCTTCTGTTATGAGTTTGAAGTCAGACCAATTAGCATTATTCTTTAGTTGAGGGAGTTCGTTATTTGCTATATTTTGCTTTCTAATGTCATTCCGGTCTTTAGTTAGGTCCTGAGGGGGAGTTACTGTGTTGACTTGTGTGTCAGTGAGGCCGGCGGGTTGGGTTGTCTGGATATTCTCAAGGGTCAGGGAACTTACGATTTTGACAGCTTTGTCAGCGAGTAAGTTAGCTATTTCTTCGCATCGTTCATTGGGGGTTATTGTTTCTTGTTGGGAAGTACGCATAGTTAGTTGTTTTATTATGTTGAAGAGCTCCCTAGGTCGGTTCTTCGCACGATCGAGTTGATTACGAAAGAATGTGTTTTTTTCCTTGAAAATGTGTTTCTTATAGGAGAGCTGTTCGGATCTTAGGAGTTAGAGGTTCATCAGTGAGGGGTTCTGTTTCCATAACCTTTCAGTCTGTCTAAGTTGCCTTATTTCGTTGTTATGATCTAAGTTGAACCAGGATCTGGATTAGATTTTTCTCGATCGCTTTAGTTTGAGTTGCGCAACCTGGTTAAGAACATCGGTCATGATGAGCTGTAGTGAGCAGTGAGTTTATCAACTGTTTGGGGGAGGGGGTGCGAATGCAATTTAGCATTGATCCTGGATTCTAGCTCCATTAGTGGGACATGCTTTATGTTCCTAGCCCAGTGCATGGATTTGCTGGGTGGAGTTGGGAAGGATGTGTGGTGTAGATTGAATAGAATTTGATGGTGGTCTGACCAATTGATAGACAAGATGGATCGAATGGAAACAAGCTTACTTCTAGTAAAAATCGCATCCAGAGTTGAGCCTTTATTGTGGGTCGGTTCATTACAGAGTTGTTTGAGATCGTTGATTTCCAGTAGGTTATTAAGGTTGCAGATTGTGGTGTCTTCTCTGTTGTTCCAGTTCAGGTTCAATCAATGAAACAATCACGGGTTTGTTAAACGGGTTTGTTAAGCGCGGCTACTCACCTGAAAGGGTCTCAAGGTGCTGGGGGGAGGGGGTAGGTGCGAGGCTTCAGGGAGTTACGGTGCTTCGTCGAAGAGCCAGGTCTTGAGTCCCCTCCAGAACTAGGCAAGTGATGGTGTCTGTCAGAGGTGGAGAGGGAGGGTGTTCCATGCCTTGCCGCGAGGAAGGAGAAGGAGTGTCCTCCTGTTCTGGTCTTCATGATGCGTGGTACCGTCGCAAGAGAGAGCTGGGCTGAGTGGAGGGAACTTTGGGGTGTGTGGAACGAGAGACGATGGTTCATGTAGGCCGGTCCGGTGTTGTGGAGGGCTTTGTGGGCGTGGGAGAGGAGCTGGAAGGTGATTCTCTTCTCGACGGGGAGCCAGTGTAGTGTCCATAGGTGTTGGCTGGTGTGGCAGTGACGCGGTAGGTTGAGGACTAGGCTGGCGGCGGCGTTCTGGACGCTCTCGAGTTTGCCGTGAGGTTCTTGTTGATGCCGGCGTAGAGTGCGTTGCCGTAGTCCAGTCTGCTGCTGATGAGGGCGTGGGTGACTGTTTTCCTGTGTTCGAGGGGAATCCATTTGAAGGTCTTTCAGAGCAGGCAGAGGGAGTGGTAGCAGAAAGAGGTGACAGCGTTGATCTGGCAGTCCATCTTGAGTTCGAAGTCCAGGATGATTCCGAGGTTGCACGTATGGTCTGTGGGGGACGGTGGGTTCATAAGGGCAGAGGGCCACCAGGTGTCGTTCCAGGCACCGGGGTGTGGACCCATGATGAGTACTTCAGTTTTGTCCGTGTTTAGTTGTAGGCAGCTGTCCTTCATTCAATTGGCGACTGCTTCCATTCCTTCTTGAAAGATGTGTTTGGAGATGTTGGGATCGTTGGATAGGGAGGGGATGAGTTGGGTGTCGTCGGCGTACGATAAGATGTTGAGTCTGTGTGATCTGGCGATGGATGAGAGCGGGCCATGTAGACATTGAACAGGGTGGTGCTGATGGAGGATCCTTGCGGGACTCCGCAGGTGGTCACTGTGGGTTCCGAGAGAAAAGGGGGGAGTCTGAACCGCTGTGTTCTGCTGTAGAGGAATGTGCGGATCCAGTCAAGGGCCTTGTTCCGGATACCTGTGTCGTGGAGTCTGCGGGCTAGGGTACGACGTGACACTGTTTCATAGGCAGCGGTGAGGTCCAGGAGGATGAGGTCCACAGTTTCTCCTCTGTCAAGGAGGGAGCGGATGTCGTCTGTCGCAGCGAGAAGGGTGGTTTCGGTGCTATGATTCTTCCTGAAGCCTGATTGGGAGGATTCGAGGATGCTGTTTTCTTCTATGAAGGAGGCGAGTTGATTGTTGACAGCTTTTTCCATGACTTTCGCTGGGTACAGGAGTAAGGAGATCGGTCTGTAGTTCTTGAGGTCGGTGGGGTCCGCCGAGGGTTTTTTCAGGAGAGGGTTGATCTTGGCGTGTTTCCAGTTGTCGGGGAAGGAGGCAGTCTTGAAGAAGCGGTTAAAGATTCGACGAAGCTCGGGGGGATGATGTCTGCGGCTCTGTGGTAGATGTGGTGGGGGCAGGGGTCCATGGGAGCCCCGGAGTGGGTTGACATCATAGTCTTCAGGGTGTCTTTAGTGCTGAGGGCGGTCCAGATGTCGAGAGTCGGCTGCGTGTTGTGGGGGATGGTGGGTGTGTGTTCCGCGTGAAAGTTTGTTGTCATCGAAATTGTAGATGGTCTTGATTTTGAGATAGAAGAAATTGCTGAGTCTGTCGCAGTGGTCCTGGGAGGGTTATGTTATATTATGTTAGCTGGTATATATAGAGCGCACTGCTACTCCAGGGAGTGTCCCGGCGCTATGAAAGACCGCGTAACACAAGACAGAGTGCACCAAAGCAGAACCCGGCCAAATCTAATGTTGAAAAAGCCATGTTTTTAGTTTCCTCCTGAAGGTAAGGAGATCCTGCACCTGTCTGAGAGAAAGGGGCAGGCTATTCCAAAGGCGAGAGGCCACCACTTGAAAAGATCTGCCCCCTACCCGGGAATGCAGAAACTTTGGGGTAGTGGTCAGCAACTGGACAGAAGACCTCAAGGTTCGTTGTGGTGTGTAGTGCTGGAACCTTTCCCCAAGATATGGGGCCCCTATCTTATGGAAGGCTTTAAAGACCAAAACTAACGCTTTAAAATGAATCCTCTTCCGAACCGGAAGCCAGTGTAAGGAAGACAGAAGAGGGGTCGTTCGTGTCCTAGGCCCTGCCAAGAGAATGGCAGGGATGTCTGTAGTCTCACTATTGGGTTGGGTGAACTCTTTGATGATGCTGAAGAGTTCCTTGCTGTTGTGTGCATGGGTGGAGATTTTGTCCTATAGTGCTTTCTTCCTTGAGTGTCTAATGAGTTTGTGGTGTGCGGTGGTGGCTGCTTTGAAGTTGTCGAAGTCATCTGTGGTTTTGGAGTTTCACAATAGCTTTTCGAGGTGTCTGCTGGTTCGTCTAGATTCTCGGAGTTCGATGGAGAACCAGCTGGCTTTCATGGTGTGGGGGATGGATGTTTTCTTGAGGGGGGCGATGGTGTTGGTGCAGTCGGTGATCCAGTTGTGTAGGTTACGGGTGGCGGTGGTTGAGTCGTCTGTGGCGGTGGGATAGCAGCTGCTGAGGTAGGTGGTGAGTTGGTCGTTGGAGATCTTGTTCCAATTCCTGCGCTGGAGCTGGTGAGGACGTTTACGGATGATGTTGGTTTTGAAGGTAAAGTGCATGCAACAATGGTCCGTCCAGGGGAGTTTGGAGGTGTGGCTGAAGGTGATGGAGTTTCCTGTTGTGAAGATGGGGTCGAGGGTGTGTCCCGCTGAGTGCATTGGTTCTGGTACGATCTGTTTAAGTCCCATATTGTGGAGGTTGTCCAGGAGGGAGTTGGAGTAGGGGTCTTGGAGGCTGTCGAGTTGGAAGTTGAGGTCTCCCAGCAGGGTGTAGTTGGTGGAGGTGATGGCTTGCGGGGTGATGAGGTCGGTGATGGAGCACCCCGGAAGGTGGTGGATGGGTTAGTCTGTATCTTGAAGTGGAGGTGTTCCATCAGGGCTGTGGGCTCATCGGTGTAGGTGCTCAGGCAGAGGTTGGACTTGTGAGCGATGGCGATGACCCCTCGAGGGCGGTTGGCGCAGTCCTTCCGGGTGATCTTGTAGTCTTCGGGGATGGCGATCGCGATGTCAGGTCCCGAGGCAGCATTTGTCGAGGTTTCGGTGAGGAAAGCGATGTCAGGGGTGGTGCGTTCGAGGAGGTCCCAGATTTCCACGGGGGCCTGTGGAGGGACCGGACGTTGAGGAGGATGCAATGCAGGGTTTGGGGAGCGATGGGGTTGTTGCTGGAGGGTAGAGGAAGGTCCTGGGTCTCGGTGAAGGTGTACGAGTGGCGGCAGTGTCGGCAGGTCAAGGGTTCGTGGGTGTCGAGAGGTGAAGAAAGCTTGCAGTTGTTGTTCTTGCCGGCGTTGAGTGTGTACAGAGCCGAGGAGCTGTAGCGCTAGCGGGTCGGAGGACCAGGGTTCCTGGCGCTGGTAGCAGACGGGTGCAGACAGGCTTGCCTTTGGCGTGCCTAAGGCGCGCCCGTGCAGCTGCCACCATTAAGTCAGGGGGAGGGCGGGACAGCTGAGAGGCGTGAGCGGGAAAGTGCGGGAGGGGCCGCGGGGCAGCAGCAGTGGGCAAAAACATAGGCAGAAAGCGGGGGAAATAAAAGTAAAGAGGATAGAAGAAAAAAGAAAAAGAAGGACGTAAGTTAAAATGAGGAAGAGGAAGCAAGTGAAAATGAGATTAAGAGAAAGCAGGGGAAATAAAAAGTAAAGAGGAAAGAAGAGGGAGCAAGCAAGCGAAAATGAGATTTAGAGGGCAACAAAACAGGGCACTGACGGAGGAGATAGGAGCGTGCGAGGCACAGGCCTTGAACCGCGGTCAGCCGGGGTGCAGGGAGGCAACAACACACTGTGAAGCTGTGCGCAGGGAGAGCAGAACTCCGACCAGAAGGTCAGGGATCTTGCTCATTCCTACGCGCAGCTGCCGCCATTAAGTTGGGGGTCTGGGGAGGGCGGGACAGCTGAGAGGCGGGAAAGCACGGGAGGGGCTGCGGTGGCAGCAGCGGCAGGCAAAAACATAGGCAGAAAGCGGGGGAAATAAAAGTAAAGAGGATAGAAGAAAAAAGAAAAAGGGGGAAGTAATTTAAAATGAGGAGGAGGAAGCAAGCGAAAATGAGATTAAGAGAAAGCGGGGAAATAAAAAGTAAAGAGGAAGCAAGCAAGCGAAAATGAGATTTAGACGGCAACAAAACAGGGCACTGATGGAGGAGATAAGAGCGGGGCGAGGCACAGGCCTCGAACCGCGGTCAGCTGGGGTGCAGAGAGACGACAACACACCGTGGAGCTGTGCGCAGGGAGAGCAGAACTCCGACCAGAATGTCAGGGATCTTCACCCAGGGTTGTAGTCACCCAGGATCCTGTTCATGAGAGTTGAGTTATTAGGTCGGTAAGTTCCTCGGTGAAGAGTGTGTGATCACCTGGTGGTGGATAGATGGTGTGGAGTTTGGTGGAAGTGGTGTCCTTAGCTTTGATTTCTACTCCAAGATATTCAAAGGTCGAGTAGTTCATGGTTTCCAGGGGGTTAAGTTGGGTTTCCTTTTTGTGGATGATCGCAAGCCCGCCCCCTATTTGCCCTGGTCTATCCCTTCTGATGATGGAGTATCCAGGTACAGTGAACAAATCTAGTGTTGAGGTTTAGTGTTTATTAAGCCAAGTTTCCCTAAGGAAAGCAATGTCGATTTCTTCTGCAAGTAATGTCTCAGCAATATTTGGGGAATGTTTAGCTGCAGATCTGCAGTTAATGAGCAAACAGTTTAGGGAGCAGAGTGCAGTGTATGGATAGTGTTCTATTGAGCGGGTGGTCTGGGGTTTAAGCTAGGTGGAGGAGTTCTAATTGTGCCAATGAGTACTGGGATTTTGGATGCAGGCTTGGAGTCCGCTTGGGGGGATTTTGGGTTGTAGGATTCGCTGAGTAGTTCTGCTTCTATAGAGGATAGGGGGTTGAGCACTCAGTAGGGTCTATAGGACAGGTGGCTAGAGGGGATGGAGGTATGGTCAGTGGGACCGCGGACTGTTGGAGAAATTTTATGGGGAGTCCAATTTTGAGTTCTCAGGGCGGAGTTAAGTGTTAAATTGGCCTGGATCAAAAGATCACTTTTTACTATGGAGAGATCTTAAGAGAGTCAAGTTTCTGTTCTAATCGCCTCAGGAACATGGTAAGTGTGTCGGGGAGGTTGCCTATTCTGTGAGTAAGTTGGCAAACAGTGGGTTCTGAGTCTAAGATAGGCGAATGATCAGTGACGGAGGGGAGAGAGGTGACTTCGGGGTAGGCAATGTGGAGGGGTTCTGTGGGCTGAGTGGGTTCAGCGATGGGAGTCTGGGGTGTGTTTGAGTGGGGCTGTGTTGAACATTCTTAAATTGGGACTGGTGTTCATGTACCTATGTGAGCAACATGGGACTGTGTTTTGATGTGGTCATTGGTTGTGGAGGGTGTAGTGGGTGTATGACTGGAGGTTACCTGACTCTGGCATGAGTAGGGGGAGCAGCATTGGTGCTTAGTATGGTGGTGGAGACCTGTAAGTGGATAGTTTCTGGACAATCGTACTGGGGTGTAGGGGCAGAGGTTGGGAGGGAAGTTGGATCAAGTTGAGTTAGAGAGGTGAGGAGGGACGGGAAGTGTCGGTCAAAGATGTAGAGGTGATGCTCTGCTGCTTGAATTAGTATGTTTCCCGTCCTGAAGATATGTATGCAGATCTCACCTCTAAAAGTTTGGGAAGGGTAGTAGTGAGTTTAGTACCATAGGGATTTTGGTTATTTTTGCAATTTGAAGGTGTAGAAGGAAGATGTTCCTTCATTTTGCAGGGCTTTTAGAGTGGAAAATTAGGTCAGTTTTCGTGTTGCCATTGACCATGGTATGGTAGGTATCAACTATTAATGTTTCCAGAAGTTGTTTGAGAAGATGGTGTTTGATTTTTTTTCTTGCATTATTTGAGAGGTTTTTGGGATATTTTATGTTCCATGTGTTGGGGCCGATTCTCTCAAGTATTGAGTCGGGGGTCTTAAGGTATGGGTAAGTCATCTTGGCTTCCCCTTGTACTGGAGCCTCTTTTAGAGAGGAGGTGTCTTGCATTGTGAAGTATGTGCAAATGACCATGAATTAGCAGCTGCACCTTTTTGATATGAGCATCTTTCCTAGTGTTTAGAACAGTGAGCATGTGCTCACTCCAATATGTCAGCTGTACCTTGATTTTCAGTCCACTTTCTATTATTATGAGTGGGGCTGGAGCGCATGAGCCTTATCCAAGATGGCTGCTGCTCCTGATTCTCCCAGTCCTTTTACTATTGTAATGGAGAAGGGCTGGAGAGGCCCTCTTTAGGTCCTTTGGGTGGTAGCTAGATACCAGGTTCTGAAGTAAATATGTCCAAGCATCAAACTAAAATTGGCGTATGGTAGGCAAAAAGTTCTTATATTCATGTGTGACAGTATGTACATAGGAACACAATAAATAGGTAGGTAAAAACATCTTATAATCACCTGTAAAAGTAAATATCTTATTGAGACCCTCAGTTGAGTTTCTATTGTAGACGTTGCGCAAACCAACTTCCTGAGGAAGTGGCCCAAACAGAATCCGAGTTGTTCAAAACGTTAATGTTGTCACTGACAAATTCACCTAACTATAACGTTACTTTAACCTTTGTTTTTTTCAGTGATATATATATATTTTACATGAAGCATAAAAAATATTAACAGTTCAATTTCAAAACATTAAATGAAATTACCAAACAAATAAAATATAAAAAATGTAAAAAACAAAAAAATACATTTACAAAAAATATTTTACAAATGTAACAACAAATAAAAATATAAATAAATAATATAAAATTAAATTTATAAAGAAATATTAATAATAAATATATTTAACCAATATTGGGGAAAGCATTGGAGTCTGGGAATACTATCCCCACTCCAGTTTATGCAACAGTAGAGAAAGTGTACGACTTTGGAGATGTTAAATATATTATTACCACTCCAAACAGCGCAACAGTCAGGAACATGTTGGATTTTGGAGGAATTAAATTTACTTTTCCTACTGCGACCAGGGCAATAGTAGGGAAAGTGTTGGACTTCAGAGGCATTCAATTTACTATTCCCACTCCAAAACAGCACAACAGTGGTGAAAGGGTTGAAATTTGGAGGGGTTAGATTTACTATTCCCTCTCCAAACAGCACAATACTGGGAAAGTGTTGGACTTTGGAGGGGTAATTTTACTATTCCCACTCCAGTCTGTGCAACAGTAGGGAAAACGTTGGACTTTGGAGGGGTAAGATTTACTATTCCCACTCTAATCTATGAAACAATAGGGAAAGGGTTGGACTTCAGAGGAGTTAAATTTACTTTTACCACTCCAGTCCAAGCCACAATAGGGAAAGCATTAGATTATGGAGAGGTTACATTTATTATTCCCACTCCAGTCAGCACAACAGTAGAGAAAATATTGGACTTCAGAGCGGTTAGATTTACTATTCCCACTCCAAACAACTCACAGTAGGGAAAGTGTTGGAGTTTGCAGTGGTTAGATTTACTAGTCAAACTCCAAACAGCACAATATTAGGAAATGTGTAGAACTTCGTAGGGGTAATATTTACTATTCCCACTCCAGTCTGTGCAACAGTAGAGAAAGCATTGTACTTCAGAGTGGTAAGATTTACTATTCCCACTCCAGTCTGTGCAACAGTAAGGAAAGTGTTGAATTTCAGAGGGGTTAAATTTACCATTCCCACTCCAGTCTGTGCAACAGTAAGGAAAGCATTGGACTTCAACTGGGTAAGATTTACTGTTCCTACGCCAGTGTGTGCAACAGTAGAGAAAGTGTTGAACTTCGGAGGGATAAGATTTACTATTCCCACTCTAGTCTGTGCAACAGTAGGGAAAGCGTTGGACTTCGGAGGGGTTAAATTTACTATTTGCCCTACAGTCTAAGCAACAGCTATTCATTTAGAAAAAATATAAAACTCTTAATATAAACATTATTACTTAACATAATATATATGTTTAAAAAAATAACCAATTTACAAAATTCATAAACAATATAATAATTATTTTTCAATACAAAATAATGGTTATTTAATTATTGCTTAATTAGCTTTCCACCCTGCACCTCTACAAACCTAGCAACCCACTCCTAAAATATAAAAGTATAACACAATTTACAAGATTGATAAGCAATTACATAATTAATTAACAAATAGTAATTACTTGTTACTTGATTAACCTCCCACCCTATAATCCTGCAAACCCAGCAGCCAGCACCCAAAAGGTACTCAAATATATAATTATTACTCAATTTACATAATTATTAATCAATTAAATATTTCATTATACATTAATAATTATTATTACTCAACTAACGTTCCACCCTATACCCTTACAGACTTACCAACTAGCAACCAAAATATAACTAAAATAAATCAGTATTAAATAATGTACATAACTAATAATCAATTCAATAATTAATAATAAACTAATTATTAATTGTTAATTCATTATTACGTAATTAACTTCCCACCCTATACCCATAAAAGCGTAGCAACCCGCTCCTAAAATATAAGTAAAATATTAGTAAAATAAATCAATATTACATAATGTATATAATTAATATCAATCAGATACTTACTTAAAATTGATTCATTCATTATTAATTAACTTCCCACCGTATCCCCCTACAAACCCAACAACCCACTGCAGCACTATAAATTACGATTAGTATTTAAATAACATTTTTATAATCAATTACAAACTATATTAAACAAAATTAATAACATTTATACAAACAATAGTAACACATAAAATTGATATATGAATGTAAACACATTAAAATAATTAAAACAATGTTTTACACTATATTAATGAAAACGATATTAACAACAATATTCTTAACAACATTATTACTTAACTGAAAAAAATATATATTCTTGACACAATATTTCTGCATCACAATATTTTTGTGTCACAATATATTTTTGCGATATTTCTGTCTCCGGATATTACAACTCGATATTTTGGCCAAATACCTCTGTCATGTCCTTTAGGCTAGTCCTGTCATGTATATCCCTATTACCCACATTTGTCCCATCCACATGACAATAACGATTCTAAACAGGTGACCTTTCACCTAGTAGCTTGCTCCTGTCTCTTCTACACCAGGCTCTTAGTAGTCTATCATAATCCCTGTACCTGACGTACATAAACATGTCCCCAGGCACGGCAGAATTATTCTGAATAAGGGTCACCACTTTTTTCATCCTTGGCCAACAGCCAACTGTGCACGATCGCATTTGTTTCGAAAAGCATTGGTGATTGTTTTCAAAACATTTTGATTGTTTTCAAAACATCCATGATTGTTTTAAAAACATATCAATTCTAGAAAAAACCCTGGAGTGACCACTTTAGTGTAAAAGACCCTCACTCCCCCTACAAATTAGAGGAGAGTTCCTTCCAAGCTGACACGGGGTCCTGCATGCTGAATCTTCGACATGCAGCGGTCTGGCATCCCTTGCGGGGTATCATCCTCGAAGCAGAGACGTGGTCCTTGGTTCTAAACCATCAGGTGAGGGGGCTGGTTCATCCCTAGGGGTTTCTTGGCTACAGATGCACATAGCTACACGCATATACATGCTACACATACAGATCTAGGGTAGGTACATTTAGGCAAATTACTTAGGGCGCTCATTTTAGGAATATGCACATGCTACTGTTTTTATCTGAACTGCGTATGTTCATCTTATTAGCACTCTGGTAGAAATGTATCAACTATTTACTATATTGGTACTAGCAATGTCTTTCGTATGCTTCTGTCTCCTGATTGTCGCAGCACATATGTTTTACACGAGGCTGACGCTAGACCAATAAATTCTTATTGAAACATCCTAATCGCCATCCTGTGTATTTTCTGAGAGTAAGCAAGCACGAGTGTCTAAGCGAACCGTGCTGTACTGTTTTCCACGATCCCTGAGGAATCAGGGATGTCAAGTTCAGTGGTTGCCAGAGACTACCTACACCACTGTAAAATACAGGGGGGTGGTAGTGGCACTGTAGAGCTAGCTGGTTTAACGGCTGACATATCCTGTGGGGTGTCCGGAAGCGGTTGGGACACGAAGCCCTCTGTTTGGGTCATCCAAAACGCACAGGTCCTGAGGGACTGCTAGGAACTACACGACATGGCGCCGTCAACGTTGTTTTGGTTCTTAAATTAACAGTGAAAATCTGAGTAGTTCAGTCGTGCTTTCTCAGAAAGCCCTACTCACACCTTTCAGAGACGTCTGAAGTGGAAAGGGAAATCAGCCTCAGCTGAGCAGATATACTCTGTGTATTGGCTGGATGTTTAGCAAGCTTGTAATGATAAAACGTTCCCCACATTGTGCAAAATACTTAGGGGCCCATTACGATGACTGGCGGATGCACCTCCGCGATGCTGGAGGTGGGAGAAAACGCTCTTTTCCACCCGCGAGCAGCGGTGCACACGTCCGCCATATTACAATGGTCAAACACAGCCCATTTTCCGACCTCCGCGGTGCGACGTATACCGCCATCAAAACGCTCCCGCCACCGCTGCGGAGTTAACCAATCCAGAGCCACCACCGTGCGGAATGACATCCCTCCCGCCGTACAAATTAGGATGCGCCAAACAGCCAGGCACACCGCAGCGGAGAAACCGGCCAATCTGAGCAGGCCGAAGCACCACAGCCGAGCGCTAAAGTGAATACCGGAGCCGACCGCCATGGACCCGGCACTACACGCCTTCCCGGCGCTGTACATGATACACCTCCAGCAAGCCATGGACCGTGGTGGACGCCGCCGCAGGTACGCGATCACACAACTCTGCACACAAACACAACCCACAACTCCATTGCTGATGTAAGGTTCCTGTCCCCACCAGACACCCTGGTGGGGACAGGAACACAACCACAGGTGTAGCCACACATGTCCTACCTGCCACTAGTTCACCCCTCCTCATCCAGGTCACCATGTCCGCGATCTTGAAATAATGTTCAGTGCACGGGACCGCAGCAGTGAATCCGCGTAAAAAAATGCTCACAATGTAGTAGGCAGGGCCAGCGCAAGGCATGGGCAGTGCACAAAGTACACAGGGCAACACCTCCACACACTAGGCCTACCCACAACATGAAGGGACATGCCATGTGACCCTCCTGTGCTCCCACACGCCCAATAACCAGCCAGGTGAACACACACACTGCACCATACAACAAACAACTAGGGAGACAGCCCCATCAGGTGTGGCTGCAGAGTAACACACAGCATAGAAGCACAGGGCCAGGGGAACCCACACACCACAACAACACCACACTCATGGCAAGTAAACTGAGTCCAAGCACAAAACAAACACACACAGATAATGAACAAACACTCTAATGGACACACAGCCTGCCAAGTCACACAGACATACCCCACACTGACACACAGCAACAAACACAGACCACATGATAGCAGCAATGGAGGACAACAAATAGGAAACCTAAAGTGAGGTGCACACATATGGAATGGCAAGGAGCTGAACACCAAGCATGTGTACATCACATGCAAGGGAAGGAACATATAACAACAACACCAGCCCAACAAATCACACATGGCAGTCACAGTGAGTGAAGTAAAACCACAGTCACCTCACTGCAACAACTCAGGGAGACAGCAAGGCAACCCATGTATAGGCACAGGGATGAAAGGAAGGGTATGAAGTCTAACACTGATAAGCCACACATCTGTATCCAAATACATCACAGGAGTATGTCAGCAGCACAACACACAGGGCCCATTGCAACACTCCATGACTGTCAAACACAAGTATGAACCTTCATACAACCCCCACACCCATCACACCTGCAGCACACAACACCAGTGACAAACACACAGAAGCTTGCCAATAATGTCCAGTCAATACACTGACAAGCAAACACACCCCCTTGGGGGTATCCACAAACATCACACACACACAGGGATGGCAGAACCACTGTACGCACAAAAACAACAGTTAAACACAGAACACAATCAAAACACACACACAGAACTACTACAATAACAGACAAGACCTGTGCAGTTAAACAGTGGAAATCCAATGGGAGCACAGACACAACAGGAGTACATAACCTCATTAGTCAGGAAAAATGCACGGACAACATACCACAACACATATAAGAAGTGCATCCACACAAAACAATAATGGAGACAAACAGGGAGAAATGGGCCTACAATGACACACAGACAGACATACCACACCACCCATCAACTTAAAATGTTGTCATAGTGTACCACATGCCTGCACATGCACAAGAATGACAAGAGACACATCAAATATGAGAGGAGAAAACACCAAGGATGCACCCAAAACAAGCAAGGGAACTACAATAGACCTCAGTTCATGTGACAGACACACAAGTAAGGCACACCACAATGGCAACACACATCTGAATCAAACACAACAACAAAACACACACACTGACAGGCAAATAGAACACCACACACAGAGCAACAGTCAACTGCATGAGACAACACAACACAAACACTGCACACAGCCACATCAGACACAACACATGCACATGCAAAGATATCAATATGCTACAACAGCTAAACATCAGGGGGTGCACACCAGGCAAGGACAAGGCAACATACACTCACAGCACTGCATGCACACCAAGCAGTGTGTGCACAACAGACATACCAGTTACAAACAGAGATGAGTGACACACCATGAATACACACAACAACAATCTAAACATCACACAGACAACAACACACCCAGGAAGTTAAACAGTCCACAGCAAACACACCTACATCTAAGCCAATACACACAGATGCAAAAGTCTGGGACACCAAAGTTTAAACAACATGATCAGAGGAAACAAGACATTGGCAATGTTGAAGTGGCATATAGAATGCCAATGCTGCTTATTCACTCCAGTCCTTAATCTTTGAGCATTGAAACAAAACAATGCCAACACTAACCACTTTTTCCGTTATTTTTAATCGAAAATCTTTTCTTTTTTTATCAAGAATTTCACCACCAACATAGTACAAACATTTTATAATTTTTAAGAAACATTTTCAACATCAAGAAAAAATATACAATAGAAACATTTACATATTTACACATCAACATAACATATACCACTTCCAACACCCCATTCGCTCAATCTCATCGTACACTCATTCCATCAAACACCCTTTTTCCCATACAACCTAACACACAAACCCGCGTTTATTTTACAATGTTAACACGGACACTCTGAGAAAAAAGCAATGAACTAGAAGACCATCAAACAGGCTGACTATATAAATCCAAAACAAATTGTAATTCTATCTTTGATTGGCCTTAAAACAATGGTCTACGCGTTTGAACCCCTCAAGTTCGGGATTCTCATCAGGACCAGAATAGCTTAATCCAAAATAAATATTCAGCTGGTCTTTTGAAAGGGTCTAAGACCAGCTGAATATTTATTTTGGATTAAGCTATTCTGGTCCTGATGAGAATCCCGAACTTGGAGGGGTTCGAAACGCGTAGACCATTGTTTTAAGGCCAATCAAAGATAGAATTACAATTTGTTTTGGATTTATATAGTCAGCCTGTTTGATGGCCTTCTAGTTCATTGCTTTTTCTCAGAGTGTCCGTGTTAACATTGTAAAATAAACGCGGGTTTGTGTGTTAGGTTGTATGGGAAAAAGGGTGTTTGATGGAATGAGTGTACGATGAGATTGAGCGAATGGGGTGTTGGAAGTGGTATATGTTATGTTGATGTGTAAATATGTAAATGTTTCTATTGTATATTTTTCTTGATGTTGAAAATGTTTCTTAAAAATTATAAAATGTTTGTACTATGTTGGTGGTGAAATTCTTGATAAAAAGAAAAGATTTTCGATTAAATCTAACGGAAAAAGTGGTTAGTGTTGGCATTGTTTTGTTTCAATGCTCAAAGATTAAGGACTGGAGTGAATAAGCAACATTGGCATTTTTTGGTTTTTGGATTATATTTGGCTTAGCCTTGCTGCAGTGTGAGCAAACCCTTTTTAGGTTCTTGAAGTGGCATAAAGAGCATGTGTCACAGTATACCATACCCACACAGTAACCCTTTATTAAGCAAGGACACTGACAAGGCAGACAACAGTAGTAATTCTTTTTTATTTACATTTTACACAGTTATGCAGCAAAAGTCAGACAAGAGCAAGGCCAGTGACCAGTCCAAAGTGCAGATGAGGTACATGAGATCCTGCTCAGGCAAGGGGCAAACAGCAGTGAACAGCAAGGCCGGTAACCAGTCCCAAGTGCAGGTGAGGTACATGAGATCCTGCACAGGCAAGGGCCAAACAGCAGTGAACAGCAAGGCCAGTGACCAGTCCAAAGTGCAGGTGAAGTACATGAGATCCTGCACAGGCAAGGGGCAAACAGCAGTGAACAGCAAGGCCAGTGACCACTCCAAAGTGCAGATGAGGTACATGAGATCTTGCACAGGCAAGGGGCAAACAGCAGTGAACAGCAAGGCCAGTGACCACTCCAAAGTGCAGATGAGGTACATGAGAAGCTGCACAGGCAAGTCTAGAACATCAGTCAACAACAAGGCCAGTGGCCAGGACACAGTGCAGGTGAGGTACATGAGAAACTGCACAGTCAAGTCTAGAACATCAGTCAACAACAAGGCCAGTGGCCAGGACACAGTGCAGGTGAGGTACATGAGATCCTGCACAGGCAAGGGGCAAACAGCAGTGAACAGCAAGGCCAATGACCAGTCCAAAGTGCAGATGAGGTACATGAGATCCTGCACAGGCAATGGGCAAACAGCAGTGAACAGCAAGGCCAGTGACCACTCCAAAGTGCAGATGAGGTACATGAGATCCTGCACAGTCAAGGGGCAAACAGCAGTGAACAGCAAGGCCAGTGACCACTCCAAAGTGCAGATGAGGTACATGAGATCCTGCACAGGCAAGGGGCAAACAGCTGTGAACAGCAAGGCCAGTGACCACTCCAAAGTGCAGATGAGGTACATGAGATCCTGCACAGGCAAGGGGCAAACAGCAGTGAACAGCAAGGCCAGTGACCAGTCCAAAGTGCTGGTGAGGTACATGAGAAGCTGCAAAGGCAAGTCTAGAACATCAGTCAACAACAAGGCCAGTGGCCAGGACACAGTGCAGGTGAGGTACATGAGAAGCTGCACAGGCAAGTCTAGAACAGCAGTGAACAGCAAGGCCAGTGACCAGTCCAAAGTGCAGGTGAGGTACATGAGAAGCTGCACAGGCAAGGGGCAAACAGCAGTCAACAGCAAGGCCAGTGACCAGTCCAAAGTACAGGTGAGGTACATGAGATCCTGCTCAGGCAAGGGGCAAACAGCAGTGAACAGCAAGGCCAGTGACCAGTCCCAAGTGCAGGTGAGGTACATGAGATCCTGCACAGGCAAGGGGCAAACAGCAGTGAACAGCAAGGCCAGTGACCAGTCCAAAGTGCAGGTGAGGTACATGAGAAGCTGCACAGGCAAGTCTAGAACATCAGTCAACAACAAGGCCAGTGGCCAGGACACAGTGCAGGTGAGGTACATGAGAAGCTGCACAGGCAAGTCTAGAACATCAGTCAACAACAAGGCCAGTGGCCAGGACACAGTGCAGGTGAGGTACATGAGAAGCTACACAGGCAAGTCTAGAACATCAGTCAACAACAAGGCCAAGGGCCAGGACACAGTGCAGGTGAGGTACATGAGAAGCTGCACAGGCAAGTCTAGAACATCAGTCAACAACAAGGCCAAGGGCCAGGACACAGTGCAGTTGAGGTACATGAGAAGCTGCACAGGCAAGTCTAGAACTTCAGTCAACAACAAGGCCAAGGGCCAGTAAAAACTGCAGAGTGAGTACATGATATCCAGCACTGGGAATGGGTGGTACTGTACCCTGCCATGGTCAGCAACACACTCAGGGTGTCAAAAATGGTCAGTCCATGGCACCACTGTGGGAGAGACATGTGTGTGAGGGGGACTAACACTCAGACTTGGCTGGCAGTATGACTGGGAGGTGGCTGTCTGTCTGGGCCAGTTGGGGTACTGGCTCGGGGAGAGAGAGGCCCAGCTGGGGTAGAGCCATCAGTGGTGTGTGAAGCCTGAGGGCTGCTAGGACCAGGTGGGGTGGTGGCACGTGGAGGTGGACTCATGCTTGCATGAGACCCAGTGTGTGTGGGAGAATCTGGAGGGGTGCCCTTCCGCTTCTTGGAGATTTGATATGGCTTTCCTGTCCTGGGATTAATGCCAAGTGGGGTGTATACAACAGGCACACCCATCACAAAAGCAGGATCATGTGCAGATGCTGGTCCACCCTCTGGGGACGTGCTGGATTCTGCGGGACGCTTGGCCCCAGATTGCCTCTGCCCCTGCATCACCTGTTTACCAGGTGTCCCCCCTACAGTGGCCTCCTTTCCCTGCTTCACAGGGCTCTGGATGGGAGTTGATGTTGTGGGTGAACTTTCCTTGGAGCTCTTCTTACGTGTACCCTTAGCAGGCACCTGTTTGTCACTGGGCACGGAAACTGTGTGCTTGTCTATGCGAGACACTTTTGGGACAGGTGAGTCCTTGGCTGGGGATGCCTCTGAGGCATGTGAGCCTGAGGCCTGCTTCTTGCCATCCTTGCCCTGGGTGTGGCCTGAAGGGCTTTTGCCTCTGCGCTCTGGTGTGGGTTTACCTTTCTGTGGGGATGGTGTCTGCGCCCTGGACTGCTTGGGCTGCTGCTGCCGTGTGCTGTATCTTTCCCTTAATGTCTGGGGTGTGTGGTCACTATCATCAGATGTGGCCACTGGCAGGGTGGTGGGCCTAGGGACTGGAGCAGGACTATGGGATTGGGCAAGTTGAATGGCTGCTGTCACTGCAGAGGACAGAGACTGTACAGTCCGGTGTAGCCCACCCACGTCGGAATGAACGCCCTCCATGTAAGCCACCACCTGTGCCAATTTTTTGTCATGGTCCAGGAGGGCATTGAGGAGAGCTGTCTGACCCACACACAGCTGGCGCAAAAGGTCCACAGACTCAGCACTGATGGCAGCAGGGGGGACAGGGGCAGGGGCAGCGGTGCCTGGGATGAAGGACACTCTACCCTTTTTTGTGGTGCGAACACGGGCAGCAACAGTGGGAGTAGCAGGGAGGGTGCGCACTGAACGCTGTGTGGTGGACAAGGAGGCAGAGTCCCCGTTTCCTGTGGCCGAAAACATAGATGCGTCACCGCCGTCGTTAGATGACGTAGAGGTCTGCGTCTCTGGCTGTGAGTCCTCTAGAAGACTACGGTCCCCCTCTGATGCGCTGGTGACATCCGTGTCACTATGCTGGTGTGCAGCAGTTGTGCTTGATGCCTCACCACTGGTGTCCATCCCCTGTCCTTCCGTGCCCATGTGAGATGCTGCATGAGAGAGAGAGAGAGGTAGGATCAGTACATTGGCATCAAGATTACAAATATCTGCAAGGAAAGCATCACTAATGATGAACAATCATCCATGTTGGACAACACCATGGGCAGTAACATTGTGCAACCTCAATCCAAACATCGAAATTACCGTGGCATAAAGCTAACTTGGCATAATTCACCCATGTGATGAACACACAGTCAATTAGCCTGTTGGTGGCTCCCTCTAACCAGACACACATATCCCTCTGTGCACACCTAGGGCCCTGAGGGGGTAAAAGATTCTACTCACAACATGTTGCCACTGTCACATCTTGAGCCAGCAGAAGTGTCCAACACAGAGACAGACTCCAACATATATGCCCACAATGGCCATGAGCACATGCCATCCACCATGTCATATCTTGGGGCACAACTACAGTTGCACATTGGTGTTAGATGTGTAGTCAGCACAAATCTGACGTCAGGCAATGCACACATTGATGATGGCACACTCAGATTATGCACTCTGCCGGACCCTGACATGGGATGTCCGTGACTACCCCAATGAAGATGATACCAGAAGGCCACAACTACAAATGTGAAGTCAAGGGCCATTACACCAATGACATGGGAAGGTACATGTAGGGGGAATGCATGACAACTGCACCCAACACCGCGGCCACTTACACGCCATTGCATCACACTAGCAACATCACAGCCCTGCACTGGACCAGGCTTGGAGCACATGCAGCCAAACAACATCCAAAGTCACACTCACAGAATACTTACCACCAGCTTGCTGCTGATGCCCCTTCAGACGTACATCCAGTTCAGGCTGCGTCACAGCTAAAATGCGTGCCATTAGTGGTGTCATGCTGCGCGGCGCCAACCTGCCGGACCGAGGGATCAGCCCCAGTATCATCTCTGCCACATTCCTGCTCAGCCGGCAGATGTCATCCCACCTCTTGTGACAGTGGGAGCGCTGTTGGTTGGAGACACCCAGAGCACGCACCTTGCATGCAATGGCCCTCCACACGGCCTTGCGCTGGTTGACTTTGAGCTGCAGACATGGGAGACAAGAGGGTGCAATAATCAGTGTAACCTACCACCATTTCCCAGGGCAGGAGCATGACACTGACTCTACCCAACTTCAGCCATAATTTCAGCAGAGACAATACATCTGCGACATTCAAACATCATCATGTGGGAAACACATATTAATGCATGCAGGTATGAGGGTGGACACAGTACATGCCCATCTCATAGCCATGCAGGATGCCAGCAGAGAGCAAAATGTGTATGCTGACCACATCTACTGCACATTTTTGGGAATACCAAGAAATGCAGGACATTACTACATATGTTACTGTGAATACTCACTGTGCCCAACACTGCGCAGCCCTCAAAGCACTTGCCCTTAAACTGCCACACTGTGTCATGGAGGTCACATTGAGTGACATGACCTCACAAACGCAAACCCTCATCACAAGGCCTGTTGTGTGCAATCTACATGTCTGTAATGGCTCATTGATGGAGAGTCAAGAGGAAAAGCACAGATTTGACACTCTGTACATTCAGTGTTGTGTCACTGTCAGATTGGGCGGTGAATGTGCAGGCCAGTTGGGGTCACACAGAGGTCCAATGTGGGGCATCTGATATTTTAAATGGAGGGACAATTTGGAAACACAAACGGTGCCAACACATACGAGTATGTGCACATGCTGGTGGTGATGGAAGGGTCTGGGCACAAGACTGTTGAAATGTACAGTGTCATAGGTGAATGACCAACAAGAGTGTCACCCTGCGGGATTGCGGTCCTGAGCATAGTGCAGAACTAGAGATGAGGCACATATTGAGTCAGAAACAATTCCCTCACTACCCTCTGGACAACAACCCTAGCTAAGGCCACAGATGGGCCTGTGAACGACATCAGGGACACACACAGACATACAGACTGGCAATCAATGTCCTGACTCCTAAATTGAGAAGTTGCAGACTCACTGTATGTCTGACAAGACATTACATTTCCCTCACATCTGGATGTGCAGGCAGGGAAACGTGTTGAATAGGCTAAGCACACCTTCCCCCTGGAAACAGCATGCTAGGCAGTGCATGACCCAACCCCACACTCTCACGCACATACTGCAGCAGATCAACTTCATGTGTGCCCCCCCTGCACTCTCACTCAACCTCTGAGATACTTACCATGACATTTGGCGCACCATATAGCCTTGGATACTGGGTGAGCACCTCGTCCACCAGGACCTCCAGCTCCTTGGTGGTGAAGGGAGTGGCACGTATCTTCTCAGTCCTCAACATCACTGTGGCAGGAGACAGCAGCAGCGGCAGTTGGTTGTGAGGGGTCTCAGGCACCAGTCCCTGGAGGCAGCAGCAGGTGAGGGGTCTCAGGCAGCAGTCCCTGGAGGCAGCAGCAGGAGAGGGGTCTCAGGCAGTAGTCCCTGGAGGCAGCAGCAGGTGAGGGGTCTCAGGCAGCAGTCCCTGGAGGCAGCAGCAGGTGAGGGGTCTCAGGCAGCAGTCCCTGGAGGCAGCAGCAGGTGAGGGGTCTCAGGCAGCAGGCTCAGTGAGCTGTGGAAATGTGTGGCTCTCTCACACACATATATAGCCCCCAGGGCTCGTTTCTGTGGTTCTAAACAGGACCGCCTCATTCAAATACATCCAATGACCGCCTCCGCGGTGGCGGAGCACGCCTACCGCGATTTTCAAACTTGCATCAGGCTACCGCGATTGTGCTTCCCATTGGCTGGAAGGGCATGGTCCATGGCGGTGACACACCGCAGGGGACAGGCGTGCGGTACTGCGGTGGTGCATCTTTCAAGTGCATCCAATGACCGGCCCCGCGGTGGCGGAGCACGCCTACCGCGATTTTCAAACTTGCATTAGGTTACCGCGATTGCGCTTCCCATTGGCTGTCAATGCATGGGCCATGGCGGTGACACACCGCAGGGGACAGGCGTGCGGTACCGCGGTGGTGCATCTTTCAAGTGCATCCAATGACCGGCCCGTGGTGGCGGAGTACGCCTACCGCGATTTTCAAACTTGTATCAGGCTACAGCGATTGCGCTTCCCATTGGCTGTCAATGCATGGGCCATGGCGGTGACACACCGCAGGGGACAGGCTTGCGGTACCGCGGTGGTGCATCTTTCAAGTGCATCCAATGACCGGCCCGTGGTGGCGGAGCACGCCTACCGCGATTTTCAAACTTTCATCAGGCTACCGCGATTGCGCTTCCCATTGGCTGTCAATGCATGGGCCATGGCAGTGACACACCGCTGGTGCCAGGCGGTAGCTACCGCGATTCCGGGCACATGCATTGCTATGAGTGACCGTGATTTGTGTGGCGGGACATGCCAACCGCCATTTGATCATGTGTATATGCCTATCAACCCCGCTATGGTGTCTTGGGCCATGGCGGTGACACACCGCTGGTGCCAGGCGGTAGCTACCGCGATTCCGGGCACATGCATTGCTATGAGTGACCGTGATTTGTGTGGCAGGACATGCCAACCGCCATTTGATCATGTGTATATGCCTATCACTACGGTGAGTGTGTCTTGGGCCATTGGCGGTGACACACCGCTGGTGCCAGGCGGTAGCTACGGCGAGGGTGCAGCATGACATTGTTGACTATGGGCGTGATAGTGTTGTTTGAGCACGTTTAAGGCACCAATGGACACATCGTGCTGTGTCAATGTCATGGGTCATATCTGTACCTCGAACAGTGGTCACTTACAAAATATCATGGCACTGGATGTAATTTGAATGGGCTATAGTTAGTAATGACAGCCTTAACTTCAAATCTAACACCAAATGCCACACTGAAAGAACTAATGGGGCACATTACTTCTACACAATTTCATATCTGAGACCACATTTACACACATTTTCATATCTGTCAACAAAATTGATCCCCAATTTCATATATGTCACCACATTTTAGCCCCAATTTCATATCTGACCCCCAAATTGATCCCCAATTTCATATATGTCACCACATTTTAGCCCCAATTTCATATCTGACCCCCAAATTGATCCCCAATTTCATATATGTCACCACATTTTAGCCCCAATTTCATATCTGACACCAAAATCTTACACCCAATTTCATATCTGATCCCAATATATAGAAACATATTCATATCTCACACAATATGTCACAATACATTACATGAGTTTACAAACATTTCAGCATTATTTTCATTACTCACCACATATGTCACACTGTTGTCTGTTTGGTAACACCTATTACTGCCTTCATATAATGTTATTGTTCACAGTAGCAAATCCAACAGCATATGTCCACATGGACATGTGTGTGCTCTACATACTCAAGGATGTTAATTACATCACCGGCACACTTGGCATTCTGTACATCCTTATTATTTTTCACTTGTATCTATGCCTTTGGGTATGTTTTGTCTCCATATCTGCAAAATGTTATCACCATTACTTGTGTCATTGTGTCTGGTATGTGCTCATGTTGTTCGGCCTGTCATATGTGATTTTGTTACATGTATATTTCCACAGTTGTGAGTATGTTGATAGTGGATTTGTTGTGTGTGGTGTGTTACGTTGGTACTCACCAAGGACAGGTGCATTGACCTTGTTCACATGAAGATTGTTGCCTTGGATGATGGACTGTAGCCAAAAGTGGTGATGGTGCTCACTGACTGGTAACTTTGATATGGCATCTGTGAACAGTAGACAGTGTGCCACAATTGGCTGCACATTGATGTAATGCGTGTGCTTTCATGTGCAGTAATTGTGTGCAGTGTTGGCAGGGTGCACAAGTAGGACATGTGTGCAGTGAATTTAAACCAACACGAGTGGATGAGCCTGCTATGGCGTAGTAGCCTTTCTCGGGCACAAGCTGTTCCTGCACAGTGTGGGTGAACTGAAGGTGCTGTTGAATCAAGCTAATGATGGCATCCAAGACAGGTGAGATATACCTTGATAGGGCTGGCTGTGACACTCATCCAACTCTTACTTTTGTTGTTTTGAAGGTACCAGAGGCCAACAAGTGATGCACAGCCAGCATCTTTGTCTGCGGAGGGATGTTGATAGTCCGCTGTGATGGTCCTGACAGCCTGTGGGGAATGTGGCTCAGGATGCTTTTGATGTTTGTCCTTTAGTACCTGTGTTGTGCAATGACATCCGCTGGTGTTATGTGTATGAGGCTGTTGTGTTTTTGTTATGTACTCAGTATATTCATACGCTGACTTGTAGGTATACTGGTGTGGGTTTGTCCTAGTGGTGTTGTAGGTTGTTTTTGTGGCACTGTTGTGTCTCCAAGCAGCTGGATGATTAGCTCCATGGCAACTGTTGTACTTCAGTTGTGTGTTTGGGCAGTGCTACCTTCATACTGCATGTCATAGTGCAACTTAAGTGCAGATTAACGTTTGTCTACAGTCCTTTTGGGTCACGTACCTTGTCCACTTTTTGGGTGCCACATTGACAATCTGTTTGCTTGTTGATGATATTGTGCAGTGGTGTCATTGTGTCTTGATCCACGGCGACACAGAATCTTCAAATGCTTTTCATTATTAGTCATTGACTTACTTTGAATTGTGATTACCAGCATGTATGGCATGTCTACTGATGACAGTGGATATTAGCACAGGCTTGTGGATATGTATGTGAATGTCTCTAAACTTGTGTGGATTTGAAGTGGCTCAAATTCCATAATGAGTCCTTCAGAACTAGACAAATTGTGTCGTTCATGTGTCCCCTGTCATGATTGCACAAGAATGTGTGGCAGGTACAGCTGCCACTTGGAAGCCAGCAGTGTTTCTGTGTCACACATGTCCTGTATCATATACTGTCAGGGCTGTTTACACAAAAGTTTGAAATGTGACTATTAGCATTCACAGAGACAGTTTCCATGTTGGTTGTTCTCACTGTGCGAATACTGAACAAGTGTACAACAATGTTTTCTCAAGGTGTCACAACATTTGACTTGCACTGTCTGCTGCATTGTGATGCCAGTAAATGTTTGCGCTGTGTCAATCAAAAGCTACGGATTTGTGCACATCTCATGTTCTGTTGCAATGACGTGTCCCCTTTCATCTCACCTAGGAGGCGACCTAATGTGTATCGTCCAGTCACCCTGCTGGCTAACATTGAGGATGATGACGTAATACGCAGGTTCCGTCTGGACCGCACAAACATCCAAGACCTGTGTGCCATGTTGGAGCCACACCTGCGGGCTGGCAGGACATACCCAACAGCATTAACAACTGAATCGAAGGTGATGGCGGCACTGCATTTCCTGGCTAGTGGTTCATTCCAGGAGACGGTGGGCATTGCAGGGGGGATGTCTCAGCCCACCTTCAGCATGGTGCTACGGGATTTCCTGTCGGCCATGATGCAATACAAAGACCGATACATAAGTTTTCCAAGGAGGGCGGCTTTGGCGGCTGTGAAGGCGGATTTTTATGCCCTTGCTCACATCCCTAATGTTGTAGGTGCTATTGACTGCACACATGTTGGCCTGGTTCCACCACAGGCACGGGAACACATATATAGGAATCGTAAACATTCACATTCCATCAATGTGCAGGTGGTGTGCCAGGCCGATATGATCATATTGCATGTCTGTGCCAAGTTTCCCGGCTCTGCACATGATTCCTACATCATGCGCAACAGCATTGTGCCCCAGCTGATGGCCAATCTACTTCTGGAGCGGGCATGGATTGTGGGTGAGTGGGCAGAGTCAAGTTCTGTGCTGTGTGTGCCATGCTGTCCTCTGCCACAGTTGTATCACTTAATCTGTATGTGTTTTTCACACCTAGGTGACTGCATATCCCAACAGACCTTGGTTGCTGAGCCCACTACGCAATCCTAGGACACCGTCTGATGTCCGCTACAACAATGCCCATGGGAGAACACGTCGGGTGGTGGAGCGAACCTTTGGTCTCCTAAAATCGAGATTTCGCTGCCTGGACAGGACCGGAGGGGCACTCATGTACTCACCCAAAAGGTGTGTCAGATAGTGGTAGCATGCTGCATGCTGCACAACCTGGCCTTACGGAAACAAATCCCCCTGATCCAGGACGATGATGACCAGCCGAGGCCCCCACCTGCGATCCCACAAATGTCCAGTGACGAGGATAGTGGAGAGGAGGAAGGTGTCGACCAGCGTCAGCAGCTCATCAACCGCTACTTCACTTGAAGGTGAGTGACAATGTACAACTGGTCCATTGTCTGTTGATGTAGTTGTTTGCGTAAAGGTCTATGTGATCTTTGTGACTGCATCCTGTTGTTGACTCAGTGCTGGCTGCCTATGTGTTGGGTACAGGGTAGTTTGGCACAGCTACAGGATGTCTATGTTGGTACTGTTGCACATTGTAATGTGTGCATATTGGAGTACGTTGATGACATGTGTTGTGTGATGGCTGTGATGCCACCACCTGACTAGTGACTTTTGTTCTGTTGTGTTTTGCTAGGTCCCTTCTGCCTCTCCTTGCCTACAGAGAATCCATGCTCCTGTGACATTGTAACCATGGTAAACATTGCACATACTGTGATAAACATGGAGCAGACACAACTAAATTGGTGCGTTATTGTTGTTTATTTTCAATAGGTATATGTGAGAGGGAAGTGGATATTTACATAAGTGTGAATGGTGAATCAATGAGTTGGCAGTGATGGTAGATGAGACAATCGAGTAGGCACCACATTGATGTGGTGACACAGTCCAACAGACGGATGCCATTACCATGGCAATGTGGGTACGGACAGTGTACAAAGTCAATGGCAGGGTGTAGAGTGTTGCCATCATGGCTGGCTCTTTGACTGGCGTTTGGCAGGTGCTTTGTTACGGGTGAGTCCCAAGTTTTTCTTCTTTTGGCAGGGGGGGCATCGTCTGCTGGGCCAGTGGGGTCTGAGGAGTCACCCCTCTCGGTGCCCGCAGGGGTGGATGATGAACTGTCATCCTGCGTGGCAACGGGGGGAGGTGGAGGTGTGGTATGTGGCACTGGCCTGTCCCTCTGTACCGCCAGAAACTGGGCCATGAGGTCCACGATTTGTCCCATACGGTTGTCCATGGACCTCAGCAGACGTTGGAGCTCCAGGGCATCTTCGTGGACCTGGCCCATTTGTGCCTGTGTGTGTTCATAGGCACCAACAACTCTGGTGATGTTAGCCAGGGCTTCGGTCACAGTGTCCTGTGGTGTTGGAGTCCCACTTGTCCTCCCACCTGCCCTGCTATCACTGACCTGTTGCCTCACCACTCTAGGCACACGCCTACTCTCCCTGCCCTCCGCAGTTGTTGGTGTGGGCTGGGCATCCTCTGGGGCAGGGCGAGTGTTGCAGGCAGCAGTGGTAGTGGTGGTGGTGGTGGTGGTGGTGGTGGTGGTGGCAGCACAGGTCGTTCCAGCAGGGGTCAGCGTTGATGTTGTTGCTGAGGGTGGGGGGGCAGTGGGGTCGTGTGACCGGTTGCGCCCTGGCACGCCAGATGGGCCGGCTTGGAGCTCCTCATCCAAAGAATCCAGGAACTCCGCATCAGAGTGTCCATGTTCTGGGGGAGGAGACTGGCTCTGCAGGTTGAGGTTGTCGTCCTCTGCAGTCAGTTGTTGGTCACCTGTGGGACAGAGGGTACATAGTCATTGACTTACACCCATCAGGCTTGCAGTGTTTGATGTCTCTTATTTACATGTTATGCAACACACAGTTAAGTATTTCATTAATTGTATGTCTGCACAGTGATGTGCGTCATGACATGATGTGGAGGTACATACATATTTTTCCATGGTGTGACAAGTCATTGGATACCATGCCCCACGTGAAGCTCTTAGTATTAAACTGAAAGGTTGTCATCTGACAACTGGCTGCTATCCAACTTGATGTGATGCATCTATGCTGATTACTCTTCCTGGCAGATGTTACATATGCACATGTACTAGCTATTGTACCATTGTTATCTCATGCACACCTTTGTAATGTTCTGTGCTTGGATTTCATTGTTCAACAGACCATGCCTGTTTATTGTTACCATGGTCCTTCATGCTCAGCACCCATGGAATTTACAGATAACATTCGGTGCAGTGCATACATGGTCCCTGATTTGCTTCCACATGGGTTTAGTTGAGTCACAGTTTTGTTTCTGTCACAGTTACATACACTTAGCTGTCTGCATACTATCAATTGCTATTTTATTTATTGGGGTGTATTTTGTTGTGATGTGAGGCCTTGTGTTGTCATTAGCTCAATGCTTTTGTTGAGGAATGGTGGGGTGCATGCACTGTCTGATTACCTGTCCAGTTGTCCTTTTTAGGTGGACTTTCTGACACATGCTTCTGGGTGGGGGCAGTGCTCCTCCTTCTGAAAGGTGGGACAGGGGTGGCTAGTGGCAGTTGTGGTGCAGGCCTCCCACCCCCAAACAGCCCTCCCTGGGAAGATGGATACCTACCTGTCAGTTTGTTTGTGGTGATACCATGTCTACCACATGCTTCTGGGTGGGAGGGAGTGCTCCATCCTGCTGAGGGATGGGGCAGGGTGTGCCTGGTGGGAGTTGTAGTGCAGGCATCTCTATTCTAAACACACCTCCCTGGAAAGATGGCTACCTACCTGTTAGGTGAGGGTGTAGCACACAATGGCTGCCACATGGTTCTGGGTGGGGGGAGTGGTCCATCCTGCTCAGTTGTGGGACAAGGGGGCCTGGTGGGAGTTGTAGTGCAGGCCTCCCTATTCCAAACACACCTCCCTGGAAAGATGGCTACCTACCTGTTAGGTGAGGGTGTAGCACACAATGGCTGCCACATGGTTCTGGGTGGGGGGAGTAGTCCATCCTGCTCAGCTGTGGGACAAGGGGGCCTGGTGGGAGTTGTAGTGCAGGCCTCCCTATTCCAAACACACCTCCCTGGAAAGATGGCTACCTACATGTTAGGTGAGGGTGTAGCACACAATGGCTGAGACATGCTTCTGGGGGGCAGTTCTCCTCCTTCTGAAAGGTGGGACAGGGGTGGCTGGTGGCAGTTGTGGTGCAGGCCTCCCACCCCCAAACAGCCCTCCCTGGGAAGATGGATACCTACCTGTCAGTTTGTTTATGGTGATACCATGTCAACCACATGCTTCCGGGTGGGAGGGAGTGCTCCATCCTGCTGAGGGATGGGGCAGGGTGTGCCTGGTGGGAGTTGTAGTGCAGGCCTCCCTATTCCAAACACACCTCCCTGGAAAGATGGCTACCTACCTGTTAGGTGAGGGTGTAGCACACAATGGCTGCCACATGGTTCTGGGTGGGGGGAGTAGTCCATCCTTCTCAGCTGTGGGACAAGGGGGCCTGGTGGGAGTTGTAGTGCAGGCATCCCTATTCCAAACACACCTCCCTGGAAAGATGGCTACCTACCTGTTAGGTGAGGGTGTAGCACACAATGGCTGCCACATGGTTCTGGGTGGGGGAGTGGTCCATCCTGCTCAGCTGTGGGACAAGGGGGCCTGGTGGGAGTTGTAGTGCAGGCCTCCCTATTCCAAACACACCTCCCTGGAAAGATGGCTACCTACCTGTTAGGTGAGGGTGTAGCACACAATGGCAGCCACATGGTTCTGGGTGGGGGGAGTAGTCCATCCTGCTCAGCTGTGGGACAAGGGGGCCTGGTGTGAGTTGTAGTGCAGGCCGCCCTATTCCAAACACACCTCCCTGGAAAGATGGCTACCTACCTGTTAGGTGAGGGTGAAGCACACAATGGCTAAGACATGCTTCTGGGTGGGGGGAGTGCTCCTCCTTCTGAGAGGTGGGACAGGGGTGGCTGGTCGGAGTAGTAGTGCTGCATGCCTGGACACATACAACACAGTTGATGTTGTGTACCTTTGTGATGATTCAGATGGGGTGAATGTTAAATCAGTGAGACCTGTGTTTGGTATTGGGGTGCAGATGAATGTACTTGTGCCTCAGAGATGTAGCTTTGTAGTTGTGCAAGACAGTACATGGCAGTTTCATGGTATACATTAGTTGGTACTTACCAGCCTCCACTCCCCGGGTATTCCTTCAAGACTCTCTGGATGCAGTATGGCAAGCACCTTCTCCTCCCACGCAGAGAATGGTTTTGGTGGAATGGGAGGGCCTCCACCAGTCGCATCAGCCAGCTCACGGTTCTTGGCCCTCTTCTTCTTGACAACACTCTTCAGGTCATGCCACCGCCTCTGGATTTCCTGCTTGTTGCGGGGCACGTTCCCTACTGCATTGACCTTGTCCACTATCCTTACCCACATGTTTGTTCTTGTGGCTAATGGTGTCTGTTGGACCATGCTACCAAAGAGTTGTGGTTCTACTCTAATTATCTCATCTACCATTACTGTCAACTCAGTGTCTGTGAATTTTGGCATTTTCTGTGGTGCCATGGTGTGTGCTGTGCTGATGTGTTGGGGTGCAGTTGTGAGGGTGGTGTGGGTGGTGTAGGTGGTGTGTGTGTGTTGTGGTGCTGGTGTGATGTGTGCAGGTTTGGCTCTCCTTAGTGCTCTGGTGTTGTTTCCTTCTGTTGAGTCGTTTTGCAAAGGATTGTGGTCAGGGAAGGGGCTGGTTTTATGCTCAGCTATGTGGGTGTGTCAAGATGGTGTAATGCTGTCCGGTGTGCTGTGTGGGTTGTCCTGTGATTTGTGTGTTTGAATTTGCCATGGGGGTGTGTAATTGGGATGTTTCAGGTTATTTTGGGGGCAGGGCTAGTTGCCTGTGTGCATTTGGTGGCCTTATTGTGTGTTTCTTTCCTTGGCCACCATTTTGATGACGGAGCATCCGCAGCGATGGCTATGCTGCAGGCCTTCCGCCGTATCTCACATTCATTACTGTTAGCGACCGCGACGGTCGGATACAGTGAACCATACCGCTGTGACATCGGGGATATCATAATATCATTGGCGGTCACTCCGCGTGCCTGGCGGCGGTTTTGTGTGTTTACGCTGTGAAACCGACCGTCGCGGTTGGATTTTCCCCTTCTCCGCCGTCTACGGGCGGTGTTTCGATGCCTCCTACCGCCGCGGTTGGAATATTTTGGCGGTTGATCCTAATTGGGTCGGAGGTGTTTCCGCGGTACCTGCGGACGGTGATTTTCCGCTACCATGGCGGTTGGATTTTTTTCCGCCGGTCATCGTAATGACCCTCTTAGTGACTGAAGCTTTTCTTCTCCTGAGAATGACTCAGTCATCGAGTGGTGGTTCAGGCTCAGGGAAAGAATTGGCTAACTCTCTTAACATCAGAGAAAACTGCAGACATTCAGTAACTATGAAATTTAAGAACACGGAGTACCCGCAACAGGTGGCTGTGTTACCTTCGTGATTGAGGCACACGAGGTGTTCGGATCAGAGGTATTCTGTTCCTGGGTTCAGTTCCCACCTGCAGATCCGAAGACTAAATTGTTCCGCACATACATTGTAGTTGAACCACCAGATGAATACATTCCATATGAAGACATTCAAGTCCCATTAACTTACCAGCAACACAAAAAGTAGTTTAAAGGCACCCTCCCACACACAACATCTGTGGTGAGACTCATTTCACTCAGCATAGAAGGAGCGACATATACTCCACATCCAGAGATAGATACACTGAGGGGCCGATTCCGATCTCGGCCGGTAGGGCTCCGAATCGGATTCGGCTTAACCGGATCCGATTCGGAGCCCTATTTCCCGACCGATTCGTACGTGCGTCCGGAAGAGCGAGTACGATGCGAAATCGCCGACCGACTCGTTCGGGCGTCCCAACCGCTCTGACCGACACGTTCCCGGGTCGAACTGCACCAACCGACTCGCTCGGACACGACTCGCACCGCGCAATGGAGACGTTCCCCGGCCGGGTAAGTACGATGCACGCCGCTAGCAGTCCGACCGACACGCGCCGCCCGGCTCGAAAGAGCAGTCGGAGCCGTACTTCGGGGGTCCGTGTCGGACCCCCCTGTATGCGTAGCCGCGCGAGTCGCACACAGGGGAGACCCATGGGTCCCCCCTACCTGTGCGTGTACGGCGCGAGTCGCTTCGCCACGTATACGCTGTAGGGGTGCCCTTGTTCGCCTCGCACCCATTGAGGCAATGGGAGCCCGCGTACGCGTTGTGCGACCGGCTCCCATTGACTTCAATGGGAGTCCGACTCGACTCGAGTACGATAGCATACGGACGCATCGTACTCGTTCGGTCGGGCTGCACGGGTCCGATTCGGTCGGAAATCTCTCCGGGTCCGGCTCGGTCGGAGAGATTTCCGGCCCGAATCGGAATCGGCCCCTTAATGTCTGACAGAATATCGACGGACAGAAAATCGACCTGCAAAAATATCGACACAGAAATATAGAAGTCAAAAATATCGAAGTCCAATCTACATAAAGGTAAGTACAAAAATATCGAAAAAATATATAGTTGTCAAAAATATCGAAGTTAAAAATATCGTTTTTTAATGTTTTAATAATAATGTAAAATTAAGTAAATAATACATATAATTAAAAGAAATATAGTTAAAAATATTAAAAGATATTTAAAAATAATAACTAAGGGGCCCATTACGATACCCGGCGTAAAAATCCGCCAGGCATGGAAGCGGCAAAAATCCGCCCGCACACACCGCCTGAACACCGACCACGCCATTACGATTACACAAACCGAAAACCGCCATCGGCGAAAAATCACACAAAATACCGCCCGCCAACGTCCGAGTCGGAGTCAAACCGCCCGCCACGGACGGAAACACGCACGACAACACAAAACCGCCCGCCCTCACGGCCGACACACCGCACGTGAAATTACGATCGCACCGACATGAGCGCGGAAAAACCACAAATATACCGCCCGCCAGCGCAAACAACGCCGATGAGAATCGACACGGCAGAAGCCATGGCGCCCACGTACCTGCACAGAAACCATCCGCACACAAAACCAATAGCACACAACATGGCCAACAAGTCCACACAGCAAGGCACGCACAAATACACAAGCACAGTACACATCCCGAAAACACCCCCGGACAAACAAAAAATACAAAGGCCAGAACCCCAGACACAACACACCTGAAAACAACAGACCATGAGGACACACCCACATAGGTGAGTACAAAGCAGCACTCCCACAGACCACAACCCCTTGCTACATTGCAAACCAGAGAGGAGAGGAGAGGACACAGTGACACAGCAAGGACAGCAGCACACCACAGAAACGCACACATCACAACCACCACCACCACCACCACCACCACCAAACACCACCACCACCACCACCACCACCAAACACCGGCACCACAAACCCCCTGCACATTACACAACACACACCGCACCAGCACCACAAACACCATGGCACCACAAAGAATGCCCAAGTACACGCCCATTGAGCTGACGGTCATGGTCGACGAGATCATCAAGGTGTACCCACAAATCTATGGGAACATGGTCCAGCACACACCACTAGCCACCAGAAACAGAATGTGGAACCGGATCGTAGACCAGGTCAATGCAGTCGGGACCCTGCCCAGGAACAGAGGTGAAATAAACAAACGTTGGAATGACGTAAAGAGCCTGGTCAAGAAGAAGGAGGGCAAAAACAGAGAGCTGGCTGCCGTCACTGGCGGAGGGAATCCCGCGCTCTTTAAGACCTTCAAAGCGTGGGAGGAGAAGGTGCGAGTCGTAATACATCCGGAGATCCTCGCCGGATTAGCAGGGGAGTGGAGGCTGGTAAGTACAAACTAATGTATACCAGCACACCGCTATGTACTCACATGCGCAACCACCATGCCACAGCTCCCAGGGACAAACACCCCCATGTCCAGCACACAATACACAACACATCACACACACATGCAACAGACACCACCACACACAGCCCAAACCGAACAACTGTAACATACGTGGGGACATGTGTACACTCAGCCAGCCACGTAACCACCAACAGGTCCCCAAACATGCCAGAAGCGCCACAACGAGCACCCACCACACCCATGTGTCCGCCACAGCTGCACTAACCGACAAGTAACAGGTAAGTGGCAGGAACACAAAGTGCAGTGGGTGGGAGGGTGGACAGCCCAAGTACAACACACACCAGGCCCCAGTCCCACAGCACAGCAAGGAGGAGCATCCCCACACCCACGTGTCAGCCACCGCAGTGCACAACGACAGCCGAAAGGCAGACATCACGGTCCACAGCAATCGGTGTCAGTGGGTGTCCAGCCACCCCCACGACCCACAACACCCCCCACCCCCACAGACCTGCAACATGGAGCACCCCCCGCTTAGAGCCATGTGGCATCCAGTACAGTGCACGCACGAACAACTTGCAGGTGGGAAACTGGACAGGGCTGGATTACTGGAGGCATGAGGACCATAACACGACCAACACATGGGACATGTCACGTAGCAGACGAACACGCAGCACCGCCCACCGTCACGAACAAGTGAACAATGTGCACACGGACATGAACAACAGACTCACACCCCACATGACCCATCACATACATAGCAACACCCAAGGAGCCACGTCTGCATGCACAAGCCACACTGAATATAGTACCACACGGCAGCCACTGTGCAACTCATCACACACAACCGAAACACCATTGAAGTCCTGTCCATGTAGCCCCTACTGCCTGTCAACCACACACCCCACAACTACGCCTATGTAAGACAAACAACACTAGACGCAACAGAGCGGAACAACATATATGCACACGAACACCACTGAACCCATCAAACACACAGACACACCATGCACATACAACATACCATCCATCCGTCAGCCCCAGTCTCATGAAAGGCATGTCATCCGCACAGCTGCCACACATACAGCAGTCACGCTAAGATACATGCCCATGACCAACCATGTGCCAGAAGTCAATGAAGCGCACGACACACTGTGAGCAACAACACACAACATGGGCCACACCCCCCGAGCACTGCAGTGATGCACATGGCACAGGGCAGCACGCACACCAAGGAGATGGGACAACTGCAATACGTTGGCTGGCACACAACCATCACTCACTCATAACGATGCGTCCAATGCCATGTCCAGTAATCACAACAGACAGCAAATATGCAGGCCATGTCAAGCATGCACACACCTCAAACCATGCACTGTCATGCTGCCACAACACATGTCACGTTCGGCACCCATGGCTCACAGCATGTACCCCAAAAGCATATTCCATCCCAAATGCGAATCTGGGGCATGGCCCCCATGTTGCCATATGCGTTCCTAAGCGTTCCATTTGAACCCCAAAAGCATATTCCCTCCCAAATGCGAATCTGGGGCATGGCCCCCATGTTGCCATATGCGTTCCTAAGCGTTCCATTTGAACCCCAAAAGCATATTCCATCCCAAATGCGAATCTGGGGCATGGCCCCCATGTTGCCATATGCGTTCCTAAGCGTTCCATTTGAACCCCAAAAGCATATTCCCTCCCAAATGCGAATCTGGGGCATGGCCCCCATGTTGCCATATGCGTTCCTAAGCGTTCCATTTGAACCCCAAAAGCATATTCCATCCCAAATGCGAATCTGGGGCATGGCCCCCATGTTGCCATATGCGTTCCTAAGCGTTCCATTTGAACCCCAAAAGCATATTCCATCCCAAATGCGAATCTGGGGCATGGCCCCCATGTTGCCATATGCGTTCCTAAGCGTTCCATTTGAACCCCAAAAGCATATTCCCTCCCAAATGCGAATCTGGGGCATGGCCCCCATGTTGCCATATGCGTTCCTAAGCGTTCCATTTGAACCCCAAAAGCATATTCCATCCCAAATGCGAATCTGGGGCATGGCCCCCATGTTGCCATATGCGTTCCTAAGCGTTCCATTTGAACCCCAAAAGCATATTCCCTCCCAAATGCGAATCTGGGGCATGGCCCCCATGTTGCCATATGCGTTCCTAAGCGTTCCATTTGAACCCCAAAAGCATATTCCCTCCCAAATGCGAATCTGGGGCATGGCCCCCATGTTGCCATATGCGTTCCTAAGCGTTCCATTTGAACCCCAAAAGCATATTCCCTCCCAAATGCGAATCTGGGGCATGGCCCCCATGTTGCCATATGCGTTCCTAAGCGTCCCATCTGAACACCAAAAGCAAAGTACAAACCAGACCCAGGATGGGCCAGGAGCCCGCATACACCAGAGTCACAATAAGTAGGGGCACAGCAACACACCCATCGGCATGGCCAATCCGTCCCATGCCACATGTGCACAGCACACAGTCCCATTGCCAAGCACACACAACTACAAATGCTACAGCCACACACACGCCTCCGGGAAACCCATGTACGAGATTGCACGAACTGTTAATGTCAGACGACAACTACATACTTCGCCAGGTGCAACACAATAACAAATCTCATTCTCTCCACAGGTGACGAACTGCTGGATGCTGGGGATGGAGCCAGCAGCCAGCACAGCCAGCCGACAAGCCCCCCACGAGGACACACGGATCTGGAGGATCTGTCCTCCTCTTCGGACACGGACCACCAAGCAGGCCCATCTGGTGTGGCAGGGCCCAGCCGCTCCCCAGGACCCCTCCTACCCACCAACCCATCATCCAGGGCTGCTGAACATTCCCAGCCCCCTGCTGCCACTGTTGTTGCGGCCACACCCACGGTCATTGCGGCCACACCCACGGTAATTGCGGCCACTACCATTGCCGCAACCGCCACCATCGCCGCACCGACCACCACCGCCGCCACCACCACCACGTCTTCGCTGGCACCAGCCCCAGCGCAGGTGGTGGCCCGGCCGACTGGATCCACCCTGGGAGCCACAGCGAGGACCGTGGTGAGCAATGTGGCTAGTGGGCAGGCCGGTGGCAGCAGGACTGGTAGGAGGAGCAGGGTCAGGGAAACGCCAGCCTCCCCTGGGAGCCATGCCCTGCCTCAAATGGCCAGAGTCCTTGGGGCCTATGAAGAGGCCCAAGGACAATGGGTCCGGTCTGCTTCAGACACGCGTGAGGTGCTGGGGGTGCTGAGGTCCATGGACGCCCGTATGGGCCAACTCGTGGACCTCATGGGCCAGCTGGTGGTGGCGGTGAGGTCACTGCCAGGGACAGCAGCTCCCCCTCCGCCACAACCTGCCGGGGCGCAGGGTGGAGCAGCAGTGTCCAGTTCCCCTGCGTCCACAGCCAGTGAGCACACCTCAACCACCAGCATGTCGCAAGCAGGCACCCCCTCGCAAACGTGGAAGGGGCCGTCCGAGTGGAAACAGATCTCCCGGGAGGACTTCGCACGCTCCAAACGCAAGTGAGGCAGCCAGCCAGCCTTCCGCCAGCCTTCCTTGACCAGCCACTGCATTGACTTGGACTACGATCCCACTCCACACAGCCATCTGGATGGCATGTGTGTGTTGGACTATGGACATAGAACCAGTGGGTACACCCTGATCATCACGCAGCCATGACCGACAGCTCATTGTCACTGCACGCACCACTTTTGTCATCACCTTACACACAATCACATGTCACAGTTTGTAATAAATGCACCTTTTTCACTAACTGCTGTTTGTGCCCTGTGTTTTATTTGTACGGAATACAACGGCCACCTTGGGCGGAAAGGCACCTGATGCGTGGCATGGCAATTGAATCCGGAGGGCCTGTAGGGACCTAGGGGTGGGAGACAGAACAGGAGCACATTCAATGAGTGTGTCACACACCCATCACACAGTACATGTCAACAACTACAAGCAATGTACACACATCGCACAGAGCAATAGGGCACAATGCCACAGCCACCAACAGTGGCATACTACCCTGGCCATGGAGCGTTGACACACAGCACGCAGTGAACAAACGGCCACCCTGACACAGCACACACACACCTGCACAGATACAGCCACATCAGCCGTCGTACATGGACACTCACCGTCAAGTGAAGTAGCGGGCGATGAGCTGCTGCCGCACATTACCAGCTTCCTCCTCTCCGCTGTCCTCCTCACTCGAGCTGTCCTGGTCTGCGGGCTGGGGCCATGGTTGATCTCCGTCATCCACGATGAGGGGGATCTGCTTCCGAATGGCCAGATTGTGCAGCATGCAGCACGCCACCACTATCCGGCACACCTTCTGTGGGGAGTACGCCAGCGCACCCCCGGTGCGGTCCAGGCACCTGAACCTGGACTTGAGGAGGCCAAAGGTACGCTCAACCACACGTCTGGTCCTCCCATGTGCCTCATTGTAGCGATCGTCTGCTGGGGTGCGAGGATTCCTCAATGGACTGAGCAGCCATGCCCCATTCGGGTACGCAGAGTCACCTGGGTGTGAGGGACACAGAGAACCGTTGCAATTCCAACTGGACAGGGGACAGCATCGCACAACCAGCACGCTACACCACTCCACATACTCACCGACAATACAGGCACGATCCTGTTGCATATTGGACATCAGTCGTGGCAAGATGCTGTTGCGCATTATGTGTGCGTCATGGGCCGAGCCTGGGAACTTTGCACACACGTGGGTGATCACCATGTCCGCAAGGCACACCACTTGCACATTCAGGAGTGCGTGTGCTTCCTGTTGCGGTACAGGTGCTCAGTGGCCTGTGGTGGAACAAGGCCGACATGTGTGCAGTCAATGGCTCCAACGACGTGTGGGATTCTGCCAAGGGCATAGAATGCACCCTTCACTGCCGCCAATTCACGAGCCCTGGGGAAGCGGATGTACCTGTTTCGGTACAGCATCATGGCTGCCAGTACATCCCTCAGCACCTTGCTGAACATGGGCTGGGACATCCCTCCTCCAATGCCCACTGTGTGCTGGAATGACCCAGTGGCGAAGAAATGCATGGCGGCCATCACCTTAGCCGTGGGGGTGACAGCAGTCGGATACACCCTGCGGGGACGGAGATGGGGTTCTAACATGGCACACAGTCGATGCAGGCTTGGCCTGTCCAGCCGAAACTTCCTAATAACCTCTGTATCGTCCATGTCCGCCAGCAATTGGTATGGGCGGTCAATGTTCGGTCTCCGCCTAGGGACAATGGCAGAGGACACATGTCAAAGCAACACGACACATAGCAATTTCGCATACACATCACTGACATGACTGAGCAAGCACATGAGCCACAGCCCAGCTGTCAAGCTGGGGCGGCACGGCCACAATACACTTACACAGGTCTCCCAACAATGGCAATGGCTAGTGATACAAACCACTGCCATGTGCATGCACATGGGGATCTAGGCCCCAATGACTTGCGGGCGTGCTGATGGGGACTGACTGCATATCCGTCAAGCGGCAACGCCACGGCAACATGAATGTCTGCTGAGCATGGAACTGCTTCCGCGGCTGGATGAGTATGGCACACGACGATGACGATGTGGGCACAGGCTGAGCGGCCAAAACAAGTGGGACCTGTGGCACGAGGGGATATGAGACAGTAGTAGGTGTCAGCACTGCACCCTATGTACAGCACTGTACGGATCACACCTCCCGAAACATTGACAGGTGTCCACATTGACAGCCCCATGCCAAGACGGCTGTGTGCTTGCAGTCACACGTCACAGGTGAGAGGTTACATTGCACGTGCCAGGTGGCAGACGTACATAGTGGGAGCTGGCATGTGTGTGCATGTGTCTCCTGTTCAGGATCCACCAGATGGGCGCTGACTCTGTACTGACCATTGGACACAGCATGTTTCGTGGAAGGCTTGTGTGTGTGGGATGGTGGCACTGGATGTGCCTCCGTTGGGTGGGGGGCCATGCACAGGGCGGGTACGTCGATGATTGCGCATTGTTGGTCACGGTGGGTGCACCAACTGAAGATGTGTTGCCCTGTGTTCAATTACTATGTTCGCATGATGATGGACTGTAGATGTGGGCAGACTACACATTGGTCGATGTGCTGTCTATATGCATGTGCCTTCACACCAGGCACAGCTGCCCCTGCACATGTGACCCCTGCTGGACTCGCTGCTGGGTCTGTGGAGCTGATGCACCTTCTGCGCGTGGGGCGGACAGCTCTCCTCACTTCCCTCATTGCGCATGTCATGACTTTGCCGCAGGTGACATGGATCATGGAGGGCCCACATGTACGCGTGGGTAGGCTACACATGATTGTACACTGGTCGCCACCCCCAGTCAGTGTTTCGAATGGGAAGGTTGTCGTGCTGGTGGTATGTTCGATGTGGCGGATGGGCGGGCCTAGGTGCGGGCTTACATTCCGGACATGGGGGGTAGTTGGATTGGCGACTAGTTGCAGTACACACGGGACACGTCTCTTCCTTTCCACATCTGGGTCATCCCTTGTACTTACTGACAGTGATACAGTCATCTTCGCCCCAGCCCTCATGTCCTCCCCTCGCTCCCCCAATATGCATGCTCACCTGCGAGGCTAGCGCCTGCACAGGCAGCCCCAAGCTCGCACCAGAGAGGGCAAGGAGTGTATGTGTGGGTCCAGTTGCACGAGTGGGCTGTCTCAGGGTATGATGTGTGGCGGGACGCCGTCCACCTGCGTGGTGCCCCAAATGGAGACCCGGCCTGCATGGACTATGCATCACAGTCTTCGCCTTCCGGATCCGCCACCTGCGACACCCAGTGGCTGTGGCTGCCCTTGCGGCCAGGCCGCGTCCGTCTGTGGCTGATGGCCCACACATTCACTCTTTGGCCTCTCTGGGGAGGGCTCGGGGGTGGTGGCGCACGCGCTTGCACTTAGTCGCAATGGCATGTGGCGTGGTTGGTATGATGGGCAATGGATGGGATGGTGCGAGCCACCTCCTGTGACGTCAGTGCTGCTCGTGCTGTGGTGCGTCCCCCTACACTTCCATGTGACTTGTGCCATGCTAGACGTTGAGGTTCTATTGCCTGCGTGATATGACCAGGAGGAGCGCGAGGAGACCTCTCACACACCATGCTCCACTGCCATCCCGTGCCCTGTATCGCCTGTGCGGATTGACTATGTTGGGGTTACACCTGGTCGACTGGGGCTGTGTGTGCCTTGTCAAGGGGCATGGCGGGCGCACAACAGGATCCAGCTTGTCCACAGAGGGTGGGCTGAGGTGCGCCTGGTACCGCTTTGTACGTGTGCCCGGCTGCTGTGCACACACGTGTTCACTCCCCCCGACAGGTGTCCTCTCACAATGCCCAGGGAAGCGGTGGTGTACTGTTCATGACCCCTCCCAACACGGCGTGCTCCAACTTGGCATGTGCGCATCTACCCGTCGCACCCACCCACCTGAGCACTGCGTCCATACGACTTCACACGACACATGTGTGTCTTCCACAGTAGTGCTACTCATTTGCGTTGACATCCAATACCAGTGGACTACATGGTCATGTCACGACTGCCGTGTACTTCACATACTCTCATCCTCTCTCATTCGTACTTGTGAAATGAGTCAGCGGAGACAGTTTTGGTTTCAAACATTATATTGAGTCTTCTGTCCTCTGTGATGCAGTATAGTGGACACTACTGGCAGCGGAATACATGTTGAGGATATACTGAGCATGATTGCAAATGGGATAGGGTGTGGGGTTACATGTGATTGGCTGTTGCATGTGGGATGTGGGCTTCAGAGTTACATCTGCTTGGCCAAGGCTGTGCTAATGTACATTTACGTATAGCTGCGGAGCTGCGGACTTTGACACAGACGGTATACATGTAGCCTACCAGACCGCTTGGCATCATGGGCACAGTCCATCTCAGTTCCATGTGACAGGTTTGCTGCGGTTGTTCCTCATGCACGCGTGCATGTGAGATGACATCAGGGCATGTGCTTGCGTGCATGCAGCGGCGTGCCACTTGTTGTTGCACTGTGGTGGTTACTGGACATGTCACAGTCACTGGGGTCGTGTTGTTGTATGCACTTGTCGTCCATGCAAAGGTCCTGGTATGGGATTCCCGGGGTGGGGGTGGGAGGGGTGCAGCACCCACAGACTCCAGGCGACCTATTCATGTCCACTGAGCGGTGTGTGTGTCCATGGGCGCTGGATCCATGTCGTGTCCTGGTTGTTCGTGCAGTTCCGTCCATGTGGGTGCGATACACAGAGCCCATGCCACTGCCTCCCACGATGCATGCGGTGTTCCTGGATGTGATGGGGAACAGTGTGCATGTCCCGGTCATATCCGATGTCATGGCGATGTCGTTGATGGTGTGGTTACAGTTGCCGGTCGTTTGGTATGGCTGTTGTGGTGGTGACTGGCCAGTCCGTGCGGAAGCTAAGCATGGGTGCGGGGTTGGACATCATAGGTCACTCGGGGAACCTGCGTTGTGGTCCGACGAATTGACAGGTTGTCAGGTATGCGATGCCGTCCAGCAGGGCTTCCATGTCATTGGTGGTGTACATGTTTGCCAGCCAATGTAGCGGTTGGTGGCTGTCAAGGTGTTGTTCGTAAGTTGTCCCTTGGAGGACCATGATGGGGCATGCTGGGTGACATTCGATGTAGCTGTTCTCGATGATCCGTCGTGTGGAGGCACAGTGGTCCCATTTCAGTGCGGGTGCGATGTTGGCCACATACGCCATGCCCCCATAGGCAGAGCAGGCCCTGTCGTGTGCGTCCAGAGGGAGGAGTAGTGGTAGCAGGTCCGCCTTCAGACATGCCGGGTTGGAGAGGCATATCTCGACGGGATGCTGGTATGGACACCTCCGACAGTAGAAGACGGGCATGACGCAGCTGAACAATGTGATGCGGTAAGTCAGTCGGTAACTTACGTTCAGCAGGGACAGGAGATCGCATCCCAATGTATGGAACAGGTTGGTTTTGTACAGCTTGAGCTGTTCGGCGTAGTTGGGTAGGTGTGTTGCGGTTGCCATTTCCCAGCGGTGCGTTGTGGTGGCGTGCTCCGGCTGTGTGTGCAGTCTGCAATGTGCACGCTCCGAGGTTGCTGTGAGCTCTGTGTAGTCGTAGGGAGACAGGACTTGTGTTCTGTTTGCTTGTTTGGAGGACACGGGCCCTCTTCCCACATGCTTCTCAGACAGTTCAAGGTCAGTGATGTGTGACTCCTTCCAATTAACTTGCATGTGGCCGACATGGGGGAGTGTTTTCTTCTTTCTTCCCCGTCCGTTGTGTGCTTCTGTGATATGCGCTATCTGCCCTGTGGTCGGTCTCCTCGGCATGCCTGTGTTGGTCTATTCTTGGACAATGGCTGTATTCACCGGCTTCTGTCGTAGGGCTGTGGTTTCGGAGTTGGAATGGAAGGTCATTCAGTGCTGTCTGCTCTCCCTTGTGTGGGCGGCAGGCTGCCTTTCCGCTCTGCGTTGGGCCTTGTGTGTGAATGTTATTCTTGGGCCACCTGTTGTCGGTCCCCGGGCTCTTTGGTGTTCCGTTTTATATGTCTTGTTCATATGTGCAGGGTGGTATGGGTGTTTCAGTGTGGTACTGGCGTTCCTCTTCCCGAAGGGGCCCTGCTTCTCCTAGTTGGTGTTGACGCCGCTGTGTGCTTCGCCATGTTTGTTACACTGGGGTGTGTCCTGCTGTTGCGTGTCTTCACTGACATGTGTGCGTCGGTTGTGTGGCGTTGGGTGTTGTCCGTGAATTGGGCGTTGGGGACATGTCTGTGGTAGGCCTGTCACGTGTCATGTGCGTTCGGGGTGGGGCTGATGTGTGTGCTGCTTGGTTGTGTCCCTGTGTCTGTGTGCGACGCATGCATGGCGCTGCGGTTGGCCTCTGCGTTGTGCGCATGTGTGGCGGCGTCATCGGCGCTTTGGGGCCGTGACGGGGTGGTTGGTTCCTAGTCCCAGGTGGTGTGTACACATGTGTTCCGCGATGTTACGATTTGGCCTGTGTGTCATATGTGGATGCAATGGTGGATGTGTTGTGTACACGCGCTGGTGGTTGTCCGCTTTTTCCGCCCTTGCACTGTGTGCGCTGTTTGCGTGCACTTGTTGTGTGTGTGCCTACCTGCGTCTCCGCGGTACGTTGCGTCCTTGGTGGTGCATCAGCAGGAGCATGGGGAGGGCCTGCAGTGCTGGATTCATGCTCGGGAGCCGCTTCTTCGTTGTCCGTGCTCGGCATCCGTGTTACCGCTTCGGTTTGTCGTACGGTATCTCTTGGCCGTGGGAGCCGTTTGTTTGCGGCATCGTAATTTATGCGCCGGGCGGGACGTGTTTCGTCGGACGGTGTGTGTCAGTTAGGCTGCGCCGCTACGTGTACGGGCGCACTTTGATGGCGGACGGTGTTGCTGGCTTGCCGGCGGTGTTTGGCCTACTTTTCGCATCGTAATTGGACGGGCGTGTGGACTGCTGCGTGCCGGCGGTAACTGGTGCTTTTTGCATCCGCCAGCACGGCGGTGGTGCTTCCGCCCGCCATCGTAATGAGCCCCTAATACATTAAATGTTAAAATAAATTAAACATATACATATAAATTAATATATATACTTACTCTACATAGTGCAACAGTAGGGAAAGCGCTGGATAGCGTAGGGGTAAAAATTACTATTCCCACTCCAGTGAGTGCAACAGTTGGGAAAGCGTTGGATAGCGTAGGGGTAAAAATTACTATTCCCACTCCAGAGAGTGCAACAGTAGGGAAAGCGCTGGATAGCGTAGGGGTAAAAATTACTATTCCCACTCCAGTGAGTGCAACAGTAGGGAAAGCGCTGGATAGCGTAGGGGTAAAAATTACTATTCCCACTCCAGTGAGTGCAACAGTAGGGAAAGCGCTGGATAGCGTAGGGGTAAAAATTACTATTCCCACTCCAGTGAGGTCAACAGTAGGGAAAGGGTTGGATAGCGTAGGGGTAAAAATTACTATTCCCACTCCAGAGAGTGCAACAGTAGGGAAAGCGCTGGATAGCGTAGGGGTAAAATTACTATTCCCATTCCAGTGAGTGCAACAGTAGGGAAAGCGCTGGATAGCGTAGGGGTAAAAATACTATTCCCACTCCAGAGAGTGCAACAGTAGGGAAAGCGCTGGATAGCGTAGGGGTAAAAATTACTATTCCCACTCCAGTAAGTGCAACAGTAGGGAAAGCGCTGGATAGCGTAGGGGTAAAAATTACTATTCCCACTCCAGAGAGTGCAACAGTAGGGAAAGTGTTGGATAGCGTAGGGGTAAAAATGACTATTCCCACTCCAGTGAGTGCAACAGTAGGGAAAGCGCTGGATAGCGTAGGGGTAAAAATTACTATTCCCACTCCAGAGAGTGCAACAGTAGGGAAAGCGCTGGATAGCGTAGGGGTAAAAATTACTATTCCCACTCCAGAGAGTGCAACAGTAGGGAAAGCGTTGGATAGCGTAGGGGTAAAAATTACTATTCCCACTCCAGAGAGTGCAACAGTAGGGAAAGTGCTGGATAGCGTAGGGGTAAAAATTACTATTCCTACTCCAGTGAGTGCAACAGTAGGGAAAGCGTTGGACAACGTAGATGTTAAAAATAACATACTTATAAATGAAATAAATATTGTAATTAAATAATGATTTATTAATAAATTTAGAAAATAAAAAAAACTACAAATAGATCAAAAATAATAATTACTTTAATAATATTAAATACTTCCCACCCTATTCCCCAATAAACACATTCCACATAAAATTTCACACAATTAAATTAATTTTCAATTAATAAAAATTAATTTGCAATTAATAATTAAATTAAAAAAATTGTCAATAACAATAAATAATATGTAATAAAAATTAATAACTAATTAATAATTCATTAGCAAAAAAATAATTATCAATACCAATAAATAATATTTAATAAAAATTAATAACCGATTTATAAGTGATTAACAAAACAATTAATTATCAATACCAATAAATATTCTTTAATAAAAATGTATAAATTAATAATTAATTAACAAAAACAATACCAATACCAATAAATAATATTTAATAAAAATTAATAACCAATTTATAAGTAATTAACAAAAAAATTAATTATCAATACCAATAAATATTCTTTAATAACAATTAATAATTAATTAACAGGAAAAATATCAATACCAATAAATAATATTTAATAAAAATTAATAACCAATTAATAATTAATTAACAAGAAAATTAAATATCAATACTCAATTTTTCTTAATTAATTACTTAATTACAAATAATTTACTTACCACCCTATTCCCCTAAAAACACACAACCCACTCCAATAAATGAATACAAATAAAATAATTATCAATTAATAATAATTAATTACCAATTAATAATTAATTAACAATAAATTAATTATTTATAACACTAATTAAAAATTAATAATTACGTAATTAAAATTAAATTACTTCCCACCCTATCCCCTATAAACCCACAACCCGCTTCAGAAATAAAATACAAAATTTAATTAAAATAAATTAATAAATCCTAAAAATTATTATTTAATTTACTATCATTAAATTACTTCCCACCCTATTCCCTATAAACCCACAACCCGCTACGGTACTAAAACGCAAAATTTACTTTTAAAAGAATTACTAATTTCTAAAAAATGGATACATATATTTAAAAAAACAGTACAATACTTAACAAAAAATATAATACACATACATATTAAATACATACTAAAATACATAACACTCATATAAATATCGATATTATTAACATCGATAATTTAACTATCGATATTACTAACATCGATATTTGCAACATCGATATTTCTTACCTTAACTTTGATATTCTGGTTGTAGATATTCTTGACTTCGGTATTTTGTCCCTACGATATTTAAAACTCGATATAACTGTGCTTCGATATTTAAAAATCGATATTTTGACTGTCCACCAGATACACTACCAGTGGATGAAGTCCGTACAATATACAAAGACATAGTCAGGCTATACAGACACATTGTCCAGTTTGTCATGTGAACATTCACAGTCCAACCTGCGAGAAATGCTCCAGCTGGTCCACATCAGACCACACCCACCATTAACCCACAGTAATCAGTAATAGGGACAATTCCTTCCAAACTGGAGCAGATTCCGTTCTGGTTAGCACAAAAAATTGCACAGCTGGTAGCAGTATTTCCCCATTCGGGTCCGCAGGAAAAACATAGAATGCTAACCATTTGCTTGCCAATGGGGATGGTTCCCTCTATTGAGGATTGTACCACTTGGGGAACAATCTTTGCTGCTGTTTACGTCAGAGTACACGGTACCCCTTCCTTAGCAGTTGTTCCTTATGTATTGAAACAGATACACAATGAGTACGGGGCAGGACCTGCCCTGGACTTGGTAATGAAACTGATGGGTAATTTTGCCCAAGTCTCTGCAATCATGCCGAGCAACATAAAGGGGGAGGTAGCAGCAGTGGCCATACACAGCCGCCTAAGGGAAACAGCTCCTATAAATAGGGAGCGAGAATTACCAAAAATTATCGAAGAAACCTATGCTGCGTTAGGTAGAGATAATTTTGGAACCCACAAATGGCAGGTAGTCCCGACAAAGACAACTCGAAGCAAGCACCCGCTTCTTCTAAAAAGAAATGGGAAAACAAAAATTCTAAAAATAACAATTCAGAAAAGAATTCACGATCAAGGGGTGGGTCTCCCCAACTGGAGTCCTCTGAAGAGAGGTACAACCTTAGGAATCGTGATAACATTAGGAAACCTGATAGGTATCCGGACACTGATACACGTTCCTTTTGTTCCTTTCAGGGTTCATCAAAAAACTCGGAGAGGGACGGGCAATCAGAAAAAAAGCAAGAAGATCGACTAAAGACAAAAAGGGAAACACATCGAAATTCAGATTATATTATCAAACAGGAAGAGCAACCTAAAGCGAAACCTCAATTTAAAAAGAAGAAAGTAGCTAGCTGACTTGCCCAGGTTACTGAGCACCCAGCTTCTGAATAGTGAATGGGCTCTGACGATGCTAGACAGTGTGACAGAAGTAACAATCGCTCGTCAGAACCTGAAGGATTTTCTGGTGACAGCAGTATTGAATGAACACATCACGGTGGAAACACCTGATACCAGAGTTAGTGTCCCGCATAGACTGTATGAAATTACACTTCAAATAGAGGGGGGCATCCCAAGAAAGGCTAAAGGTCTCTTTTGGGAGAATTTAACATAAGGATATGACATAATCAATCAATCAGGGGCTTTTAAAGCGTGCTAGTCACCCGTTAGGGTCTCAAGGCGCTGTGGGGGGGGTGGTACAGCTCCCGGTCAGCCGAAAAGCCAGGACTGGAGGCTCTTCCTGAAGGTGTGCAGGGTAGGGGAGCGTCTGATGTTGAATGGGAGCTCAATCCAGGCTTTGGCTGCGACGTGGAAGAAGGCTCTTCCACCTGCTCTGGCTATGCGGATGCGTGGGGTCATTGCTAGGGCGAAGTCGGCGGAGCGGAGGTTTCTTTTAGGTGCGTGGAAAGTGATTCTTTCGTTGAGGTATTTGAGTCCGATGTTGTGGAGGGATTTGTAGGTGTGGGTGAGTAGCTTGAAAGTTACTCTCTTCTCGACGGGGAGCCAGTGGAGGTCTTGCAGGTGTTGGGTCATGTGCTCATGTCGTGGGGTGCCGAGGTCTAGTCTGGCTGCAGTGTTCTGGATGGTCTGGGGTTTGTGTAGCAGGGATGTGTTGATTCCAGCGTAGAGGGCTTTTCCATAGTCCAGTCTGCTAGTTATGAGTGCGTGGGTGACGGTCTTTCTGGCTACGGGGGGGTCTTACAGAGGGAGTTGAAACAGGTGGAGGTGACGGCGTTGATCTGGTGTGTCATGGTGAGGGAGGAGTCTAGAATGATGCTGAGGTTCTAGGCGTGGTCCGTCGGGGTGGGTGGGTTTCCGAGGGCCACCATGAGTTGTCCCAAGCAGTGGGGGAGGGTCCAAGGACGAGGACCTCTGTCTTCTCAGAGTTGAGTTGCTTTAGGCAGCTGTTGCTCATCCAGGCTGCGACATGTTTCATTCCTTCCTGGAAGCTGAGTCTGGTGTCTTCGGGGTTCTTCGTGAGGGAGAGGATGAGCTGGGTGTCGTCGGCATAGGATACTATACTGAGAACTTGCTGTCTTACGATGGTGGCGAAGGGGGCCATGTAGATGTTGAAGAGCATGGTTCTGAGCGATGATCCTTGTGGTACTCCGCAGTTGGTCTCTGTGGGTTCGGAGAGGAAGGGTGGGAGTCTGATCCTTTGGGTTCTGCCGGCAAGGAAGGAGCGGATCCAGTCGAGGGCGGTTCCTCGTATGCCAGCGTTGTGGAGTCTGGCTGCCAGCTAACTTCTGCTAGCAGAAAAAGATTGGCCGCCTGAGTTTGTGATGGATTGCCCAAAAGGGGAAAGCCTCATTTTGACTGCTTTCTCCAACCTTGTTCCAGAATCTTTAAAACATTCGTACGCGCAGGAGTGGGTGCTAGCGCAAGCTCCGGCATTATACCGCAACCATGTAGGGTGGGACGTGGAGTCTACCCACCACGAAATCCCATGAAAATCTACTCCAAATGCTCAGAGACATTACCCTTTAAAAACTATGCAAAAAGGCAGGTCAAAGAAATTCTAGACCAACTCGAATACCAAGGTGTAATTGAGACTTGCACACCCACAATGAATAATCCTTTGTTTCCAGTAATGAAACCTAACAACACATATTGTCTAGTTTTAGATTACCGACATTTAAACACATGCATGCGAACATTTGCAGTTCAAAATGCACACAGTTCCGCATTAATGAATATCATTGTGCAGAAGAAATACAAAATTACATTAGATATCTCGAATGGATTCTTCTGCCAAAATATAGCTCCAGACAGCAGATATTTGACAGCATTTTCTTCCCTCGGCACTCAGGGCCACTTCCGTCATTTGCCTCAAGGGTATAAAAACAGCCCGGGGCTATTCTCGGCAAGAGTGTCAGAATTATTACAAACATGCGATGAGGAGGCAGTGTCCTATGTAGATGATATCTATCTGACGGACGATGAATTACTTGAACACTTGAGCAGGGTGAACAACATTATTGTGGTATTCGTTAATTTGGGCTACAAATATAATTTGAAAAAATCAAAAATTGCCTATCTCAATGTCCTGTTTTTGGGATATGAGCTATCAAGTGAAGGCAAGAGCTTGGCAGCCAACTTTTTAGAAATGTGTGCACTGCTCCAACCTCCAAAGACTCTCAAGGGTTTGCAATCCATTTTAGGATTTCTAAGTTACGGCAGAACACACATTCTAGATTACGCAGAAAAAGTAAAACCTTTCTACGACTTAATCAGACCTGATTTCACACCACATCAGTTGACACAACAACACACAGATACTCTATGGTCAGTTCTGGCTGACATGATAGCATCTAAACATTTACACACACGTGTGAATACCACTAACTTGGTGTTTCGGGTGGTCCCAGGTTTATCAGGATATACCTACATCACTTTCAATGAAGGTGTGACAGTTCCAATTGCATACAAATCACATTTGTACACAAATGCTGAAATTCGATTTGCAGCAACAGAAAAAATACTGACAGCAGTACAGACTGCTGTAGTGAGAGAAAAAGCACTAGCACAGGGAAAATGCATTATTGTCGTAACCCTGGTACCAACGTTAGAAGCTGTTACCAAAGCGAGTATTCCAAATGCAAAAGCACTGCATCCACGATGGATACAATGGGCTAATACTCTCACTGCTACAGATGCAGGTTACAGATACGATTCTACATTAAAAACGCAAGCGTTCCTGTAGTACGAACAAGAATACCCTCTCTCGAATGAAATCTTGCCTCTAGAGAAATATGAATACATCATTTACACTGATGGATCTGCTCAGCCTGCCGTAGGAAGTAAACAGCAATATAGCGCAGCATGTGCTATAGTGCAGGATCGTATGCGGGATGGTAAGGTCCATCCCAGCAATACAACTACACAATCTCTAGAAGATTGTACTGCACAGCTGGCAGAACTGCAATCCCTGATACTGGCACTACAGTATTCGGATCGGGAATCCCCCACACTGATAGTGTGCGATTAGTTTTACTGCGTGCAGTCCTACAATGAATATATTCATTACTGGGGCCAGAATGGGTATAGAGATTCCAAGAGTTGCACAATTAAACATAAATTGCTATGGGAACAACTGGCAAAGCTGAAAGTATGCCTGCCACGGGTTCAAGTTGTTCACACCTTGAGTCATCAGCGTGTTGGCATACACATTGAAGGGAATTCACTGGCTGATGAAGCCGCCAAGGCGACAGTGCGAACTGCTGCCGTTGCTACAATCACTCGTTCTAGCACGAGAATAGACGGAGACATACTGATAGCTGTCAATGCCTCAAAAAACGGCTCTGCCGTTCCGAAAGGCTTTCCACTCAAATATTCCTATAAATTAGATAGGCAAAACACACTGTATGCTCAAATTCCAGGAGTGGGGGATAAAGGTATACCAAACATGGATCGCAGATTAGGTTTAATACTAGCTGCACACGAGGGTCTGGGCTCTGCACACGCTGGGTCACCGCTACAGTTTCATTACTGAAGCGCCAATTCAGGTGGTCAAGTTTGTCTAAACAAACAAAGGCTTATGTCTTAAAGTGCGACATCTGTCAGCAGATGAAAGGTTCCACTGTAGCACGGCCACCACAGACACCATTACTCATTTCAGACTGACCTCTCGGATGTGTCAATTTGGATCACTGCGTCCCCTTAAATTCAGACGGGGCTTACAAGTACATTTTGGTGGCAGTAGATTAATGCTCTAGATTTCTATGGGTTCGGCCTCAGCGCTCGGCTGACTCTCGAACTGTTATAAAGGATTTGCAAGTCTTCATCGGGACATACGCAATTGGCACGTTACATTCCGACTGTGGCCCTGCGTTTAGCTCTCTGGCTTACAAGGAAGCCATGGAAAATTTGGGCGTGGCCTTGCGGTACTCCTCCCCCTACCATCCCGATGGAAATTCGGTGGTGGAGAGGAAAGACCGGGACCTAAAGCAAACCTTAACAGCAAGGGTATTAGGTGCGGGCCGTAGTTGGGTCAATCACCTATATGGGGTCCAGAGGGCACTAAACAATATGCTAAGAAAATCCTTGGGAGGACGTACCCCCTATGAGATTCTGTTTGGGACAAGAATGACCTCGATTGTGCCAGCACAGTGGCGGAGATAAAACCATTTGAATTGAATGATCGTTTGGCTGTTTTACAGGAACTCAATGAATTCCGGGCATTACAAAGCAACGTCCAAGTAAAACGCACTGCCACTGGGGAAGTGAAACCGGTTCTGGCAAGAACTGTCTGGGTTCCAAAGGTTGGGGACCTGGTCAGAGAAAAGATCGTGGACAAGAAGGAGTTCGGGCCATCCTACAGAACACCTGTATCTGTCCTGGCGGTTCAAGGAACAAGAACAGTACTTCTTCCGCCTCTTGCCGGCAAAAAAGAAAAAAGATTTGTCTCCATTGATCTGATCAAACCACACTATGTGGCCGATTCGCAACAGCGGGCCACGTGGAGTCCAGAGTAGCCGCAGATCTCCTCTGGCTACTATACAGGAAGTTCAGATGGAAAGACTAATAACGTTCCAAGACTCCTCTGTGCAAGATGCAAATAACGGAGTACGAATCACACCAGTTGAAATTGAACAACATCCAAATGAAACTGAAAAGCAAATTGCAATTCGGCCCAACAATGAACTTTACATCAATGTGCCTTCACAAGTAGCAACTACCAGTTCTACAAACACTGCTGAGCTCCCAAAGATAGATAGAAACTGCGTCTGGCTACTTCATCAACTTCAATGACTTTTCTTCAGATCCAAGTGAACTTGAGCAATCGCCACCCATTTCCAAGAAAGAAAGATTTCGACAGTTCTCTCTCTGGCTGAAAAAGACATACTTTGTGTCCCCTTGGTTGCATCTTTGGTTTGCATTAGGGACTTGTTCCTGTTAATTTGGATTGGTATAGTAACTGTCTTTTTCCTACTACTGAATGGACATTACATCCCACAATGCTCTGCAGTACAACGCGTGAACTTGGTCTTGAAACCACATACGTCATCACACCGTGAACAGAGAGACTGGTTCCTAGTGAACATTTCAGACGTTCCAGTACCGGATGGTATAGTTTGGGATAGAGTTTCATATGATGTATTTGGTCCTACTGAACATTTGAAAATTCCACACATGTTTAAAATTTCAATGAATGATTACATTACACCGAGTACACTCTCTGATGATTGGGACATTGAGACTGTAAATACTATGCCTTCAGAATTAGAACAATCTTCTCCATTTTCTTACAGGGAATTGTACGAAGATATACCTGACTTCAACAGTATGTATTGTTACCAGCACTATGGTCATCACTTTTTGCACAGCGCTAGTGTTCCGCGCACTGTAAATACTTACTATCAATGGGAACATTGCCCGACACCATCAAAAGGTAGTTCTGCCACATTTGCACAGAAATGTGCATACTTTTCAGGGTTTAATACATCAGACCCAATGTCATACTACTATAAGTTAGTACAGACTAATGCAACTGCAAAGAAAATGATGCTGACAAATACCATGCTCATATTCAGCACCTCTTAGCTCCCAACTGTCTATACAAGGTTTCGACTATTGGAGGGACACGATAGACACAAAATCCATCTGGGGGACGAAAGATTGGCAGGTTCAGGCAACAGAGGCTTTATTTAGAGCTTGCCTCATACCGTTACAGATAATATTCCTGAATAGAACAGTGCAACAAACTACCTGCTACGGGTTTGCAAAAATTAAAGACCTGAAAACACCACGCTTCCCCTCGCCCATACCTATTGAAGGTATATCGAATGACACACAGATTAGTGAGGAGGTACTGGGTACAGTGATACAGAATGGTACATACAATTCTTCAGCTCCCAATTGGAAGGGATGGTTGGTTTGGCCTATCGACACAAATAGGTGTCAAGCAAGATTCAAGGGTACCACCGGAGGGTTTAGTATCCATAGGCCCGACCCACGCTATGTACACACAGACGACCCAGGGATAGTGACTTCTTATAGTGTTGGGAAGTTGTGCCTAGAATGGCTAAAAACCTCAATACTACAACAGGTGAAACAACACTTGTCCCTTCTAGCTGAAAACATGGATCTTAGGGATTTCTTATTAGGTCCCAAGAAACCATGTAAGAAACGCTTCTTATATGCCATCTACAATGAACTGTGGAAAGTCCCCCAACAGGATGCTGCTGAGAGATTACGTGAAATTGATAGGATTAACCTAGAAAAGGCCCCGGCTGTGGTATGACCACACTTTCTTCACATATTCATTCACTGGGCAACATTGTGTTCTCGGCAATTGACATAATGGAACAAGATTTGTCTATTCTACAATATGAGCAATCTCAATTGCGCTCCATTGTGCTTTCAAGCTTGACGCTGCAATCATTGCGTTCAGGCTACATGCTATGGCGATACATTAACAGCACACATTTGTTCTCGGTTTACAATCTGACTGACAGACAGTTGACTATAGCACGCAGAGATGCAAAGTATACCATGCCCATGCTGCTCATTGAAAAATTAGAGAAGCTACCTTTCACAGTAGCTGAGTCACCGTCTACTGAATGGTTAATTCATGGCTATATCACACTGCCAATCACGACATTTCAGTTCCAATACTGCCTTAGATACACCCAAGCAGGCAGGTATGAAGCATTAGGTAAAGGGTACATACAGGAAACCTGGAAGCTACCGTATAAATATAGGTGCAGAAATAAGGACCCTGAAGTTTTCTTAAGTGGTACTGACTGCTGGAAGACTTTAAGTGGGTCTTTGGTGTGCAAGGAAGTGTTGCTTCATGGAACGTGTAATGCGTCAAAAGCAAACTTATCTACTTGAAAGGCTCCCCATCTGCCGTGATTCATCCGGTTTTTTAATTACTTTCGAATGGAAGTTATTTAGTGCTGAATTATCAAGGCTGTTGTGGAATGGCACCAGGCATCACATATCTAGTCACAGTGAACTTCAGGGTTGTTTGCTGTAAGCAAGTATTGTTTCCCCCGGCTCGCACAGTTAGGGAGGCACCACTGTGGCCTTCATTGAATGTTTCCAGTATAAGGTTTGATTCGCTGAGCAGACTGAAAGCCATGTTGTTTCAACAAAATGCAGCCTTAACTTCAGCCCGAGAGACTTTTGATCTCCAGGTTGTAAGGTCTTCAGCAGAGATACAGGCCCTGGTCTGTACGAACTTCCCGATCTGCTTCGGAGAAATGGTTCATCGTACCTTTAATATGTCTGATACGAGTAAAATCGTACACTTATTTAAGCGACTTGGATCAGGTCTCTTAACCACCTTTCAGACCATCTTCGGAGTAATTCCAGCTTTCATACACTCCGTACTTGGAAGCGTTTTTGGAGGGCTTCCTTTGGTCCTCCTATCAGTAGCGGGCATCCTGATTTTAATCCTATTGATTGGCAATGGACGTCTCAATCCCTCAAGACATGGAGAGAACACTGCTGGAACGACGTTGTCGTGAGCGTATGGTGTTCTACCTGACTATGCCTCGGCTTCGAGAGCTGAGTGAGCATTGGTTCCTGTCTTTCAGACCAGTCTGGCTAGACTGGCTTCTGCCTGTGTTCCGTTGCCTCCTCTGCGGATTTGGCTACGTGTTAGACCTTTGTATGACACTTCCATTGGTTGCGCCGCCGGACATAGAAGTGCTCCTGGAGCCTTTGCAGGCCCACGTGCGCAGTTGTCCCCAGCGTATGGGACGTAAACCAGGTCCTTAATTTGTTTCTGTCTTGGCAACCTAATCAGTTTTTAACTCGGAAAGAGCTGTCAGCTAAATTGGCGATGCTGCTTTGTCTTATTTCCTGTCGACGCGTTTCAGATGTAAGAGCTTTAGATGTAACATCTAGAATGTTCACGCCGACTGGAGTCACTTTTACCCTCCATAGAAGGACGAAGTGTCACACAAGAGTAATCTCATACCCGGAATTTCCGGATACTCCGAAGTTGTGTGTGGTTCGGTGCCTGAAGGCATATGAGGAGATGACAGAGGAGTACCGTCCTCCGGAGAACGCCAACTTCTTATTGCTCTACGTAAACCCTTTAGGGCTGTGTCTTCCCCCACCATAGCTAGATGGGTCAGGTGGGTAATGCAAGAAGCAGGAATTAGCCTCAGGATCTTTGGGGCTCACTCAGCACGAGGTGCTATGGCTTCGAAAGCATTTGGCTTGGGTGCCCGTTTAGAGGATATCCTCAACGCAGCTGATTGGTCTTCGGACTCTACCTTTAAAAGGTTTTACTTCAAGCCAGTGCTGGATATGGCTCACCTCGTGGTGAGCAAGCTTTGAACTAGCATAATCCTCGCCTCCAGTCCTGACATAGAATGAAAAATTTCCTAGCTATCGTAACGGAAAGTTTCAATTCTATTAAGGACTCGGAGGCGAGGATTATCCCCTTAGGGCTCTGAATGACGAGGCCCCACCCCGTATTGGAGTAAGTAGCTCATTTTGAAAAAGTTTCTCTTTATAAATGCGAACTGGGAGAATTTGATTTGTGTTCATTTATACAGTCTGCCTCACTGATTTTGGAGTTCTAGGTTTAATGTTTACCTGGCTTGGTATGACGATATACCTTTGGCCTCGTAGGTTCTGATGCGAACAAACAAGACGCATGAATATTATCTAACAGCTGACTTCGCACGACGAAAGAGGATGAAGGGCCAGTGAGGGCAGACTACATCGAGGAAGCTGTGTCCTGATTGGAGAGACCACAACTGTTGCTGATTGGACAGTGTTGTTTTTGTTTCTCTAAACCTACATTTTTCCCAAGGGTTCTGGGAAATGTAGTTTTTTGTACTTTTAAAAATAGCGTTTTAAAAAAATTTGGCTGCTGTTAATAAAAGTGGAGAAAGAAGGCATAATCCTCGCCTCCAGTCCTGACATAGAATTTGAACACTTTTTTAGGGAAATATGATTGCATTTGTTTAGAAAAGCATTGGTGATTGTTTTTAAAACATTTATCATTGTTTTCAAAACATCCATGCTTGTTTTAAAAACCTATTGGGGCATATTCACAAGAAGCTATCGCCGAATTAACGGCACTTTATCGCAGCCAAAGTCGTGATAAATTTACCTCCCCATTCACAAGCCGGTGTTAACAGCCCACAGCACCAGTTTACCCACGATAGCAGCCGCAAAAAACATCGCCACAGAAGACCCCCGCAAATATCGCTAATGAGATGCAGAGTAGGCGTTCCCGTGACAAAAGCCGAGACAACATCACACCTCAACATTCACAACGACCAGCCACATCGGCGATAAGAACAAAAAACAGGCGATAAGGCGCGTTAGCACCAGGAAATTTACACCTGCTCTGACCTGGTGTAAAGTCGGACGGCAGCCAGCACCACAAAAGGGAGCACAGCCCAGGGCCACCGAAGGGCAACAGATGCCATGGAGCCACTCATCATGCGGCCCGGACACCCAAGAGGGCCACAACACCCACCGCCACCACCCCAGGACCCCAACCCACACCAGGAACACCCCCCTCCCACACGGACCACCACAGACGCAGCGCAGACAAAGACAAAGACAGCGGACCCCCAGGAAGCTCACCAGCCTCACAGACCCAACATCTGACAATGTCACTGTCCACCACAGGCTGAAAGTGACAAACATCCTATGCATCCTGACCATCATCGCCTAACAGGCCTACGGCACCAACACAGCGGACAACCAACATCCCACCCCACACAAAGCTGCTGGCTTGGCTGCACCTGTTGGCCCCTGGGACCCCCCCAACCAACACCCACCAGAGTCAGAGGAGTCTCACAGCCAGCCACATCCAAGTCCCCCACACCTGTCCTGGACATCACCATCACCCTGGCACCCCAGTCCCCATACGTACAACACAATGCGCAGGATCCGCTGGAGACCAAGCAAGGACCATACGGCCAAGCAGGATGCACGCACGTGTTGGGGGCAATACACAGCACACATGTACTACCTGTGCCCCCTGGTGACACAGCACACAATCACCGCAACAGGAAGCACACGTCTCACATCAATGTGCAGGCAATAACAGAACACCGTGGAACCCCCAACAATGTCACCTTCAAATACACAGCTAGTGTGCATGATACCTTCATCCTCCGACAGTCCATCATCAACCAGCGTTCCCAGGATGGCAACAAGGGAAATGCACAGCCCCTTGGCAATATCAAAATGAACACCCCACACACCTCAACTCCACAACCATGCAACTCACAACTCTGGCAATGCACACGTCACAAAATCACATACAACAGGCACAACAACATGCCCACCCAACAAACACGACAGAACAACTTACAATGTTCACATGGGCAAGCCCTGAACATGAGCCAGCAACGGCATGGCACCACAGCCACATAATAGCCGAATGTGTGGAGAGGTGGCAACCAGGCATGTGTGGAGGATGCAGTAGAACCATGATTGGGAAAGTACACAATGCCAGGGGTGGCGGAGATGTGCTGGACACACCGCAGTATGCAGAACACACCCCAATCCATGGCGACATACACCGCTGGTGTATGGAGTGTAGTGGACAGTGGACACAACCATGTCACCCCAGCCAGTGGGGGACCTCGCGGAAATGTTGCCTGTTACGCCCCCCTAAGCGTCAACGGAGTGGGATGGCCCGGCGTACGCCACGCCAGCGTAGGGGTGTGAATAAAAAGCACGTAGGCCTGGGCGTGGTCCTCTTCTGGAAAGACCCACGTCTCTGCCAGGGTGGCGCCTCCCACCCCGCCACGAGGCCGACGCCATCCACGTGAGCGGAGTTGCCAGCGATGCTGTGCGCCTGCCAGACCCCGGCACGCTGGACCACGATCCCGTCAGGCCCGCCCCTGCGCAGCCAGGCCACACTGATCACCTGCCGACACCGGTGTGTGTCAAGGAGGGACCACCACGTGTCGGCGCAAGCTTCAAGCCCGAGGCCCGCGACCTTGGCAGCCACCTCAGACCATCAAGGCCTCCACGACACAGGCCCGCTTTATTCCTTTCTCGTTGACGTACTCCACTGCCGCCTTAGGCCTACTCTTCGGACCAGTAGGTCCCATATGTGAAACTGTGTCCTGAGTCATGAATGGCAGTGACCCCAAATCCGGGCCAGCGGCCACAGCACCAGACCCCCCCGATCAGTGAGGCATAGTTCCATATGGGCTCCTTGCGACACGTGGTGCCACTAACCCTGTTCAACGCCAGCCGGCTACACGTGGTGCCACTAACCCTGTTCAATGCCAGCCGGCTACACGTGGTGCCACTAACCCTGTTCAACGCCAGCTGGCTACACGTGGTGCCACTAACCCTGTTCAATGCCAGCCGGCTACACGTGGTGCCACTAACCCTGTTCAACGCCAGCCGGCTACACGTGGTGCCACTGAACCTGAACTACGCAGGCCGGTGGGGCCATCCAACCTATGCCGGCGACACTCGGTGAATGGGCCGTGCTGATCGCTGCCTCAGGCCTACACCACGGTCAGGTAGGTCACACATTTGGAACTGAGTCTTGATTACACCATGGCAGTGACCGGATGTCTACTGCAGGGGTGATATCACTAAACTCCCTGCTTTCAGTGAAGCAAACGAATGCATCACAGGCACACGACACGTGTCTGTGGGCCCATGCTGACCGCTGCCACCAGCCTATACTGCGGTCCAGTAGGTCACAGAGTCTTGATTTGGCAATGTTGGAGTTCACATCTGTGTACCGGCATCATCGCAGACTGCATCCCCTCTCAGCACCTGTGCCACTATTTGTGTTCCCCGACATTCATGGACACTCACTGGTCGTACATTGGTGGCGTTTGAGTCTATGGACTAGGGGCTAGTTTTCATCCTCATGTAGCTGATCCCGAATTGTTGGTGCAAACGAGGGTTGTGCTTTCCACTCCTCCATTTGCTGCTTCTAGATAACATCAGACCTTCCGCATCATGCCCTGGAGGACACCTTCCACTGTCCTCCACAACCCTCCGCAACATACACCTCAGACATTGATGGGGACCCGCTCAGGTCGCATGGCCCATCTGACTGCACCGCAAGTCACCGTCCCGTGGCTGGGTGCCTGTGCCGGCCGCAGTGCATCCGGAGCCACTATGTGCTGCTCAGGCCTGGGACCCCTTCTTCTGAGACATTGGATGGCCTCTGTAGCGATGGTCTTGGGGTCATCAACGCCATCTGTCTGTGGCCCTGCGCTGTCCGCCTCCTCCTGCCCCAACTGCGGGCCACCAGGGCCCACAAATGGCATCGACCTTGACCGGCCCGGATGTCGCATCACCGCAGGAGGCACACGCCACCATCGCAAGGACCACCTCCAACCGCCATCTGCCAGAGTCGAAAGGGTGGTCCTGACAGACCTACAGAGTTGCTCAGACCTGTCGTGGATGCCATCATCAGCCTGCTACCCTGCTCAGCACTCCAGGTGCCAGTGACTCAGTGCACCGCAAGCCATTGTCCGTTACTGATTGAGTTTTGTGCTGTTGTGAGGTTGCGCAGCAATGCCTCCCCATGCAGTGGGGAAGACCTGGGACTATGATGAGGAAGATGTGTCAAGTGTGCGGACGGGAGAAGGCACAGACAATGGGAGGGCAGGAGGCAACAGCCCCTAGGCAGGAATGCAGACTGCTGGTGGTAGTCAAGCTACACACCCGGATCTATTACTGGGTATTGCGCTGTGGACTGCGGATGCAGGTGTCACCTCAGGCAGTGTGGGGGACCTGGGACGTTGATGAGGTAGTTGATGCAGGTGTAACACACCCCACTGCATGTGTATCAGGACTAACCGGAAGGGACACAATCCTAGCAATTTCTTCACATGAGCGCGCTCCTCTCTAGTGCCCCTACCTCAGTGCACTGCAACTCACGGAACCTCCTGACTGTATATTGGGTGACCTCTGTCCTTACTCTGCATCCCTCCATGTTGCTCTGCAGTTGACTCTGTTATGCTGGTGTTTTCTGTTTCCATTACACTGCTGTCCACTGTTCAGGTTGTTGGCAGCACCAAGCAATCCGTGCGGGCTGGCTTATACTCACCCCACACACATCCAGCACAGGCGTCATTGTACATGTGGCCCTGCCAATAAAGGGGCCGGGCGCACGTGCCCGTAGCCAGTTCAACATGATATGTGCATGTGTCCCTGTGGTCTTGTTGTATGCATGGGGGCCCTGGGCCCTACGACATTACATTGTGATGTGTGCAGCAGACGCAGACATGTCACCGCAGGCAGCGGGCTAGAACCTGGACATGTAGCTTTGTCGTCACCCACTCAATTCGAAAGGGGAGTGAACTGTGCCGTCGTACGCAGAGCCAATGTGGGTGTGTGACTGATATGTGCGTGCCCCTGGGCGTGGTTCTGTACTGGGTATGTGCATCTGCATGTGTCTCTATGGCAGTGTGGGTCTCCTTTGTGGGGTCTAGGTGGTCCCTGAAGGGTATTGGACACCCACGTATGTGTTCTAGTTCGCATTCCATGGGTTCGGCAACACCCGCACCTGTTGGGCCACCTCCTTTTGGCGTTCTGACACCTGGCATTGGGGTGCCATGTGTGGGTCGGTGAAGTGTTGTGAGCCAGCCGTGATTGCGGGTGCGTCATGCTGTGTGGTCTGTTGCAGGGGCTGGGTTCTCCTCTGAGTAGCTTGTCTGCCCTGGTCCTGGTGGCGGGTTGTGTGGGATGTCCATGGGCTGTTGTAGGGCGTCGGTGTCAAAGGTGTGGTGTTCGTCTCTGACATCACTGATGGGTTGTCTGTTCTGACCTGCTGGAGGTGTTGTTTGTCCCTCTGCATTGTGAAGGGAGGTGCATGTTGGCATTGTGTTGGCACCTTGTTCTTGTCGACATGCAGACTGTGTGACAATGTACATTGTGACGGTTTGGGCGATGGTGGCTATTTGAGTTGGGACAGTGTACATTTGGCCTACATGGCTGATGTGGGGTTGTAGGGGTAGATATGCATCTCACAGTTCCCTGCTCTGTCCAATGTGATTGTTCTGTTTCTGTGCCTGGGCGGACCCAGTTGTGTCCCCTGTTCTGCAGTGTGGGTGTTGCAGTTTGTGCCAGGTTGTCATGGTATGTGCTGTGATTGCTATGTGTGTGTGCTGCAGTGTGCCACGGGGATGGGGGTCATGTCCCTGGGTAATTGTGGGTGTGCAGTGTGCTACACCTCGTTCTGCATGTGTGCCATTGTGCCCATCACCCCCCGTCCTCCTCAGTCCCTGTTGGATCCTCACCCTGTTGTTGTTGTGTCGGGTCCTGTCGAGCTGTGTCCGTACTCCCACCTCCTTGCACCGTCTCCACACTGTTGACTGTGGCCTGGGTTTCCTCCAGCTCCTCCTGTGGCGTTGGACTGCCACCTCCTGTCGCCGTTGCTGCCTTCCTGTTGGCAGCGGGTTTGTGCCTGGTTTAGGTTGTCACGTCCCGGCGGCGCCTCTTGGCCTCCGGGATTGGCCTCCTGGGCACTCCGACTGCATTCCAGGTGGTCTACTTGTGGGTCAGTTGCTGGTGGTGTTCTGTGCCTCCGTGGCACTGGTCTTGTTTTCCTGCGGGCTGCACCCTGTCTTCCTCTCCCTTTTCTCCTTGGCCTTCCCCAACCCCGTTGTACCTTGCTGGTGGTCTGTGGGGGTTGTGGGGTTCGCGTTGTCCTCTGCGCTGGGTCAGGGTGCATCCATGTTGCTGCGTGCTTTGGCTTGTTTCTGGTGTGTTGTTTCTGTGGTTTTTATGGTGCAATTTCCCGCCAGACGCGTGGGATTTGAAGGCCTGTGGCTACTTTTCGCTACTTTTTGTACCGCGATTGGCCTCATCGCATGATTTCTCGCGTTTGCGTTTCGCGTTTTCTTGGCATGGCGTTGATTTTCACGCTGACATTTGACGCGTTATCTGGTGGCTTTCGCATGCTACCGCCTTGTTGTGAATTCCACGTTGGCACGGGGTTGTTTTCCCGAGATAGGCTGCGATAATGAAAGTTGCGTTACGCTACTCTTGCGGTAGTTATCACATGTTCTTGTGAATATACCCAATTGATTCTAGAAAAAATCCTGGAGTGACCACTTTAGTATAAAAGACCCTCACTCCCCCCTACAAATTAGAGGAGAATTCCTTCCAAACTGACACGGGGTCCTGCATGCTGAATCTTTGACACGCAGCAGTCTGACATCCCTTGCGGGGTGTCATCCTCGAAGCAGAGACTGGGTCCTTTGTTCTAAACCATCAGGTGAGGGGGCTGGTTCATCCCTAGAGGTTTCTTGGTTACAGATACACGCATATACATGCTACACATACAGATCTAGGCTAGGTACATTTAGGCAAATTACTTAGGGCGCACATTTTAGGAATATGCAACTGCTACTGTTTTTATCTGAACTGCTTTTGTTCATCTTATTAGCACTATGGTAGAAATGTATCTACTATTTACTATATTGGTACTAGCAATCTATTTTCTATGCTTCTGTCTCCTGATTGTCACAGCACATATGTTTTACATGAGGCTGTCGCTGGACCAATAAATTCTTTTTGAAACGTCCTAATAGCCACCCTGTGTATTTTCTGAGAGTAAGCAAGCACGAGTGTCTGAGCGAAACGTACTGTACTGTTTTACACGATCCCTGAGGAATCAGGGTTGTCATGTTCAGTGGTTGCCAGAGACTACCTACACCACTGTAAAATACAGGGGGGTGGTAGTGGCACTGTAGAGCTAGCTGGTCTAACGGCTGACATCCTGTGGAAGCGGTTGGGACACCAAGCCCTCAGTTTAGGACATCCAAAAAACGCTCAGGTCCTGGGGGACTCCTAGGAACTACATGACACCTCGAGAGACTGTGGGAGGGCTAATGGGGCAGACTTGAGGGGAGCCAATCTGTGGGTGTATTGCCCAGATAAACAGATGCTGCTGGGGCCCTGGAAAATCGTAAACTGAGTAGTGGAGTGGTCAAGGAGTGCTTGCCGCTTTCCACCCCTGGTGACTGTGGATGACCCACCTTGGGCATCCGAACTGAGCCTCCCTCCCATATATTGGTGAACTGAGCCTGGAGCCATAAAAACTGAGGTCTCATTTGAGCATCCCTGTCTGGAGCAGGAGAACTTGGGGCCCCTGTTGTTGACGCCGTGACCTCGTCTGGTATAACGGAGAAACCTGTTGAGAAAGACGGTGCTTGTTTGCCTCCCACAGATTAAGCATTCTCCCCTACCCTCTGGATTCCTTCAACTGTCTTCCGGGAAGATACCCCTGTGACTTTATGTGACAGAATGGGGAAAGATAAATTGCAGCGCTAAGAGCACCAGACCAAAATAGACCAATTTGCAGCCTCTGGGGCAGGTGGAGAAGAGGCATATTGACATTCAGGCACAGAGGGGGACTGCAGGACCCGCTGGTCCCTCTGGGGTCCAAATCCTGGCTGCAATAGAGACCTCCAGATCCACATTGAAGGCCAAAATAGACACCATCTCCCAAGATGTCAACCTCCTCAGAGTCGACTTAGAGAAGGTTGCAGAGAGTGACTGAATAGAATGTGACCACACTACAGGAGGAGTTTGAAACCCTTGAGACTATGGTCAGCTTGCTATCTGAGATCACATGACTGCTGGAGGATAGGATCGAAGATGCGGAGGGCCATTCCTTGTGATGTGATCTAAGCTTTGTGGGCTTTCTGGAGATATTCCTGGAGCAATGAATCAGAATAGTGATCGGCCCTGAGGACCTATCTGACATATTTATGGAGAAGAGAGCTCTCAGGACACTGGCCACACCTCCCCCACCAGGCACACCCCAGTGGGCAATGATTGCAAATATCCTTAACTATCATGAAAGAGATGTGATTCTACAGACAGCCTGGAAATGATTCGCTCTAAGTTTGAGAGTCACTTCATCCATATATTCCCAGACTACACACAACGGGTCGACAAACCTTTACTAGAGTTAAACAAAAATTGAAAGCCATGGATTTAAGGTACCTGCTCCTGCTTCCCGCAAAGCTGAAAGTGATGCATGGTGGCAGGTCTCATTTCTTCAACACACAAGAGTAGGTTTGGTTCTGGCTAGAGATCTGTGGAGATGGCCGTATCCCTGCCTCGTTGGACAGAGTCCTGCCCCTGGACCCCAAGATTTTGGGAAGTCATCAGCGAGAAGCCTGTAGCGGCACCTAGTCAGAGTCCCAGGTGGTAGGTTGGCTGAATGGAACACTGTAAATTGAGGATCGACAGAAGGAGATAGAGGAGACCGGGCCGTGGTGGAGGTGATCATGGCAGCGGCAACAACAGGTATGACGATGATGTTGTAGATGAAACGTCCACACTGCCTGCTTTTTGAGGAGCTTAGTGGCCTATTATGGATTCCAATGATTATAATTAAGGCTCCCTGTTTTCCGTTTTTCCTGATTTTTACAGATAAATACAGACAGAAAACATTAATTTTCTTGTCTGTATCTATTTTTAAATGTGGATAGAAATTGGGTTGCTTTTTGAGTAATTCTAAATACTGTTTCCTCTTAGTTGAGGAGGAGTCTGATGTCATCCGTAGCTGCGATCAGGGCGGTCTCGGTGCTGTGGTTGGCCAGGAAGCCTGATTGGGAGGTGTCGAGAAGGTTGTTCTCTTCGTGGTACTGTGTGAGCAGGCAGTTGATGGCTTTCTCCAAGATTTTGGCTGGGAAGAGGAGTAGTGAGATGGGTCGATAATTCTTCAGTATGCTGGGGTCAGCGGAGGATTTTTTCAGGAGAGGCTTGATCTCTGCATGCTTCCATGTGGCGGGGACGGTGGCTATTGTGATGGACGTGTTGAGGATCTCTGTGAGGTGGTTGCTGATTTCTTCTCTCCGTAGGTTGTAGATGTGGCGTGGGCATGGTTCCGTGGGTGCACCAGAGTGGATTGAGTTCATGATGGTGGTGGTGTCTTGGGTCAAAAGCTGCTTCCAGTCAGATAGTCGATGGGCGTCAGTGAGAGCACGTTGGTGTTTGAAGCCGGTGGGTTGGGGGTCGAATTTGCTGTATATGTCTGTGAACTTTTGGTGGAAATAGTCTGCTATGGTGTCGCAGAGGGCTTGGGAGGGGTGAATCAAGTTTTCGGTGACAGCTAGGTAGGAGAACTCTCTGACGATGGTAAAGAGCTCTTTGGCGTGGTTGCCGCTAGCCTTGATGTGGTTGATGAGTGCGTTCTTCTTGGTCTCCCTGAGGTGGTGGTGGTAATTGACGAGGGCGGATATGAATGAGCTGAGATCGAAGGGGTTCTTGCTGGAGCGCCAACGTCTCTCTAGTTTCTTGCATTAGCGTTTGAGGGCCTGTAGTTCAGGGGTGAACCAGCTGGCGTGCTTAGCAGGTCTGTTGCAGGGGTGTCTTTTATGGGGGCGATGGTGTCTGCGGTGGCGGAGATCCAATTCAAGAAGTTCTTGTCTTTGAGTTTGAGGATATTGGAGGGGTTGTTTTGAGGGCGGAGGTCCAGAGGGGTTCTGTGACTTAAATCCACATTCAGCTGGGTCAGGTGGGTGGTCTGTTTGGGGGTTCTGGGGAGCCTGTGAGGGTGAAGTGGACGATGCTGTGGTCTGTCCAGGTCAGTTTAGTTGTGTGGGAGAACTTGATTCTGTCACTGGAGGAGAAGATAGGGTCCAGAGTGTGTACTGTGATGTGCGTGGGGGTGGAGACCATCTGTGAGAGGTCGATGTTGCTCATGTTCTCCAGGAGGGTGGCAGAGTTGATGTCTTTAGGGTCTTTGAGGTGGAAGTTCAGGTCTACTAGGAAGATGTAGAAGATGTAGTTGGAGTTGATTGCCAATGGGGTGATGAAGTCGGGGATGGCATTGCAGAAGCTAGTATGGGGGCTGGGGGTCTGTATGCAAGGGTTCTTCTGATAGTGGTTTTTGCGTCAAGTTTTACCTGAAAGTTGAGGTGTTCCATGATCGGCGTGTTGTCGTCGTCTGTGGTAGTGCATTGGATGGTGTCTTTGTGGACGATGGCGATGCCTCCGCCGTGTCCACCGGCACGGTCGCAGTGTAACAGCTTGTAGCCGAGGGCGTCGCGGTTAAAATGTCAGGCGCCAGGGTGAGCCAAGTTTCTTTGATGAACATCACATCGGGGGCTAGGGTGGTTATGGTGTCCTAGACATCAGTGGTGTGCTTCCATAGGGATCGGACATTGAGTAGTGTGCAGTGGAGCCTCGAGTCCGGTGCCGGCTGGCTTGGAGTCGTTGGGTTGTGAAGCAACAGTTCTGGCATGTGAAGGGGCCTTCTGTGGTTCTAGGCAAGGTGATGCAGCAGTTGGTGTCTCTCCTGGGGTTGAGGGACTGTAGCTTTTTGGAGGTGTACCGGTGGGTGGGGGGAGGCAGGGGTCCTGGCGCTGGGTGGGGTCCAGTCTCAGACAGTCTTGCCTTTGGCACGCCTTTGACGTGGCCGCACTGCAGCCTCCATTAAGTAGGTCCTGGGGTGGGAGGGGCGCTGGGAGGTGGTAGAAGGCAGGGAAAAAATGAACGGTGGAATAACGGGTGGCAAGGGGGTGCCTACTACTACAAAATACAAAGGCCGACTAGTGGGGGAAGAGGGGCACAACTAAACTATACAAAAAGGAAAACGGCTGACTTGAGGGAGGGGTCACAAGGGAAGCAAATACAAGCAGGCAGCAAGGCAAGAGCTGCACAACGGCGTCAGGGAGAGCTGGCACAGGATGGGACCACTTCACAAGACAAGAGTAGAGGTGGAAACTCCATATGAAGGTGCTCATACAGGTTGGCTGTTGGTATGGCTGCATAATAGGGAATGCCCTTCCCCTGTGATATTAGCCCTGAACAAGCCAGGTGGCATGGTTGTCTCAATGCAAAAGGGGCACAATGAATTGCTCTGTGACCATTCGGAGACACAGCATCTGGAAATGGTGGCTGACTTGCCGGCGCGAGTGTCTGATTTCCTGGACTTGGTGACACTACCTAGAGTGACTGAGGAGAAGTATGAGGAGCTGGAGGCTGCGCTTTGTGGAGAAGAGGTAGTGGAGGCCATAAAAGAAATGTCTCGGAGCAAGGCCGCGGGCCCTGATGGATGGTCACACAAATATTTTCAGTTATATATGGCACAACTGGTTCCCAAGCTTCTGGAGCTAATACGTGAAGTAAGAAAACTGGGATCATATAGGTCCTTATCCATAATGAATCTGGATGCACAGGTACTCTTGAATGTTCTAGCGACCCATCTGCATTGTGTAGTGACCCACCTGATCAAAGAAGACGAGCGTAGCTTTATTGCGGTTAGGAAACCACATATTTATTTGCACAAACTATCTCATGTAATACATATGATTCAAGAAAAAGAGATGGAAGATGCGTTAATGGCATGGGATATCGAGGTAGCATTTGATACCCTCAATTGGAAATACCTGGATGGTCCTTTGTCAGATGCGCTTTGTGCCTCAGTTCATGAAGTGGGTAAAACTGTTGTGTACTGGGCCTGTGGCTCATCTCTACACTGGTGACTTGGTGTCAGAATGAATTGAGATAGCGAGAGGCACAAAGCAAGGATGCCACCATCTCGCATGTTCTTTTCCTTGGCAATGGAGCCACTGGCAATATACTTACGGACCCAACTGGCGAATTGGGGAATACAAGTGGGATACACTACGCATATTATCTCCATATATGCGGATGGTACCCTTATTTACTTAAGACACCAAGGGACTTGGTCCATCTCCTCTTACAGACGTTAGAAGATTTTGGCTCAGCATCAAGATTCATGTTAACAAACTTAAGACAATGCTTTTCCCAGTAGCTGGATTGACTGGCAGGGTATGGACAAACTTCCCTGCTATGCAACTCCCTTGGGAGACACAGGGGTTTCGATACCTGGGCATATAGATAGCACATGCCCCTGAGGACCAATATAGGTATAACATGGACAGAATTTTGCAGGGACTCAGAGACTTGATAACATTTTGGAACAAGCTACCGATTTCAGTTATGGGCAGGATAGCGCTTAGTGAAATAGTATTCCTGCCGCAATGCCTTTATATCTTGCAGAATTCTCTCTGTGTGATACCCCAGTTGGCATTTCTGGACTTAAATAGTCTCTTGTTTTTGTTAGTTTGGGCTGGCAAAAGGAGTAGGTTAAACTGGAAACTTTGAAAATTGATAGGGAGATAGAAGGTTTGGGGCTCCCAGTTCTCCAGATGTACTACATAGTGAGGCTTTTACAGTAGGCAGCTGCGTGGTGGGAGGAAGGTAGAACTGGTGAAAATAGACTATTAAGTGGGGTGGTAGTGGGGGCAGGGCTCCCTGAAAGACGGCTCTCAGGTACCAGAAGACTGTCCCTTTGTAATACAGTAGGTAGCAGGCAAGGGAGTTGGCCATCAAGCAAGTCCTACTTAGATCACCATACAATAGACTGCTGACAATGTGGTTACTGTGCCCCTTCCAGCAGATACAAAACGCTATGAATGCGCCACAATGGATACAAGTGGGATACCGGACATTTAGGTGCCTGTACCAGGACAGCAAGTTTATTGATTTTGAAGAGACGTGACAGACTGGGTCCAGGACAGTTGTTACAGTTCACAAAACTATTTGGACGGTATGTGAGATATCAACCGACTTCCCGACAGAACCAGTAGAGTCGCAAACTCTGAAGTTAATATTAGATGCTGGATTTAGTGGAGGCGAGATATTGCACCTCTACTGTTCACTGAAAGGTGACAGACGCAGGGCACCACTTAAGGCATATAGCCTGTGGGATGCTGATTTATTGGAGCCACTCAAGGACAGAGAATAGATGTGTGCCTGCACACAAGTGCAGGAAGTAACCAGTAATGCCAGATTTAAGTTTTCTCAGTTTTACTACCTACGCTGAACTTACCTTACACCCTAGAGACTCTATTGAATTTTCTCTACACGATATGAGGCATGTCCGCCCTACAGTAAAAGACCCTCAACCTTTCTCCATATGACCTGGAGTTTTATCGGCCTGAGTGAAGTTTGGGTGACGGTGGTCAACAAGATTAAGGGGGTGACAAGGATATAACTATCTCTAACAAGGCAATGCCCATTGTGGCTGATCCATTACTGAAGAAAGGCACCAAAATCTGTAATAGATTTACATATCTGGGACATTTGCTGGTTAAGAGACAAATAGCCTTATATTGACTCTTCCCAGCTCACCCTCAGCTACATAAGTGGAGTGCTGATTTGCATGAATGGGCTATAGTTGAGGAACATCAGCTGTGCATGGTGAGATTGGACGAAAGCGAAGAAAGATATTTAGGAATTTGGGACGAAATGCTAGATTGTTTAGTGAATCCCCTGGATACCCAAGAGACTCAATCGACCACCCAAACAGTTCCCCAAAGGCTGGGAGTATTCGGTAATGAATGGTCAGGTCTGACCGCAAGTCAATATGAGCCATATGCTTTGGGACATGGTTGGCTTGCCTGTTGATGGTTGCTCATCGGAAAAGCCGTCGAAATAGTGTATACTAGTCTGTAGGTTTCTTGCTAAACATCTAAACCATAATGTAAATACTGGTATACTTAATTGGATTGATCTTTGGTTTTTGCATTCACAGGTTCCTGGCATGAAAATACTGCTGAATCTTTTATATATGAATATGCTAAGTTAATGTAGCTATTCTTTGTTTATTATTGTTGAAAAACGATTATGTTTTAATTGTTAATGCTTTTTCTTTTTTTTTGTGTTCAAAATAGTTTATTGAATTTTTATAATAAATCAACAATGACAAGAGACAATATAAAAAAAGAGTACCGAAAAAATACCCAATAACAATAGAGAGATCATAAGAACATCAATTAAATTGCAATAGGTAAAACAGCAAATATAATATTCATAGAAAAGAAAAAGAAGGGGGAGGGAAAGGGAGCAACTATAAATGCATTATAATATTGACGAAAAAGAGCTACTAAAATTTAAAAACTGGGATAATATAATAACAATAAATATCTTGAAATATATACATATTTAAGAAGATAAATAGATATCTACAGGTTTCCAAAAGGAATGATATGAGTTAGAATTATGATTAATACCATTTAAAGATAACTGAGCTCTTCTTCTAGTAAAAATAACCCAAGACCACCAGATGTGAACAGATAATAATGAAACATCTTTCCAACATGTAATGGATTTTAAAGCTGCTGACAATAAAAAATTTAAAAGTTTACCTTCTAATTCATTTACTTTTTTGAAAGAACAACAGATTTGCAGATTATCAATTTGAATGAAACATCTTCATGAATATTAAATATCTTTTTATAATAACCCAAACTTCAGTCCAAAATTTAAACACAATAGGACAATCATAAAGCATATGCTGTAATGAACCAGTATGTAATTTACAATGCCAACCAGTAGAAGACGAAAGAAGTTTAGCTTGAAATAATCGTAATGGAGTCCAAAGGCAATTATATAAAATATATGAGTTAGTTTGATAGAGCGAAACAGGTAACCAACCAGAAATACTGTTAAGCCAAATAGTTTTCCATATATCAATAGAGAAAGAGATTGAAAGTTCATTATTCCAAAATGTTGAGATCACATTAATGTTGGTTCCCTGAGAGATGGACATTTTTTTATATAGTAGAGAGACACCATGAGATAAAGTGGAGACAGTTTGGATATAAATTGATAAGTCTGATTTAACATTAGAAGGAATATTATGAGGAAATGAATCTAAAATAGAGTTACATAATGAATCATATTTGATAAAATCAGAGGAAGGTAAAAGATTTTTTTTTTGCAAAACTTCAAATGATAAAAAAGCATTGTTACAATAAACATCCTTAAGGTAGAAAATACCAGCTTTAATCCATGAAGACCAATATCTAACATTTCTATTAAGTTTTATGACTGGGTTATACCATAATGACATATCTTCGGTAGAAGATATAGGTGATTGAAAAATTAAATCCAAATCATTAAAAATTAGTTTGGTGGATTTTAAGATAACAGATTTATGAAAAAATTGAGATTTATTAGACATAGTTAACAAAGAGGGTAATGGAAAAGGTTCTATTAAAGTTTTTTCAATTAAAAGCCAAGTAGGGGGATTACCTAAAAAGAATGGTTAAACCAAATAGAGCTTTGTTTTCAAATAAAAGCTTTGTGATAATAAAAAAATCTGGAAATCCAAAGCCTCCATTACACTTGGGTATTTTTAATTTTTTATAACTGATACGAGATGATTTGTTATTCCAAAGAAATTTGGAAAGGAGTTTATCTACTGTTTTATAAAACATTGTGGGAATTTGATTGAATTGAATCAATTGAATTGAGTGGGAATCATGGCAAGAGTGTAAAAAGATTTTGGTGCAATAGTCATTTTTATAGAATCCATTCTACCCCACCATGAAAGATGAAGTGAAGATCATTTGGCTATTTTATCTTTAAGATAATTTATGATGGAGTCACAGTTTAGCGATATTGTTGATTTCATAGATGAAGAGAACTCAATTCCAAGATATTTAAATGTATCTTTTTGCCAAATGAAATCATTCATGGGTATCATATCAGGAGTACAATAAATATTTAAAGGAAAGAATTCTGTTTTATTAGTATTTAACTTATATCCAGAAACTGTGGAATAAGACGAAATAATTTCAAGTAGGTAAGGGAATAAGGATAAAGAATCACTAATAAATAACAGTACATCATCAGCATATGCTAAAGTTTTAATAATCTGTGACTGGGGGTGAATGTTTGCCAATGTGCAGCATTCCGTCCATCATCTTGTGTGTTTTGCATTTCGCCCTAAGTGGGAAGGGTATGCCCAGACGTGGGTCCCGTGCTCACACTGGAGTCAAGCTATCCTGGCTGATGAAGGCTGATAGCCTGAAACCGGTCCTAGGATGCTTGATTCCGGTCCAGGGAAGACATGGCTTGGCAGTTCGGTCTGGACTGTTCCCATGAGGCACAGGGTCAAGACTGATTTGCATATGGCTATGTCTGAACTGGGGTGGCGTGGTGAAGCAAAATAACGATGGATTAAACCCAGATCTGTGACTGGGGGTGAATGTTTGCCAATGTGCAGCATTCCGTCCATCATCTTGTGTGTTTTGCAAAGTTTTAATAATAACATCTTTGATATTAATTCCTGTAATATTATCACATTTTCTTACAGAAACAAGTAAGGGTTCAATACCGAGAAGAAACAAAAGAGGGGAAAGGGGACAACCTTGTCTTGTACCTCTGAAAAGAGAAAATTGATTAGAAATTTGGCCGTTAATGAACAAACGAGCAGTAGGATTAGAGTACAAAGCAGAAATCATACGGATAAACATGTCACCAAAATTAAATGATAATAAAGTATGAAATAAAAACTGCCAGTGAATTTTATCAAAAGCTTTTTCAGCATCCAATGCAAGGATTCCCGATGGTAGAGATAAAGTGTGTCCTTGTTCATTAACATGCAATAGAGTTCTAGTATTATTGGCAGAATATCTATTCTTCATAAAACCAGATTGATCTGGATGAATAATAGATTCTAACACAGAGGATAATCTAGAAGCAAGTATTTTGGCATACAATTTACAATCTTGGTCTATTAAAGAGATAGGACGATAATTTGACACAAGGGTAGGGTCTTTATTAGGTTTGGGTAGTACAATAATTAAAGCCTCAGTAAAAGAACCAGTAGTAGTTCCCGTAGAACCAAAAAAGTAAAAGTTGAAATAAATGAGTAATAAGCTGTAACTGAAATTCTTTATAAAACTCAGCGGGAATACCATCGGGACCAGGGGATTTATTTTTTTAAGAGATTTTATGGCTAATAAAATTTCATCTTGAGTGATAGGTGAGTCAAGTTCAATTTTATCTGATTGAGAAATCTTGGGTAAACCACAATTTGATAAGAAAGAATCAATTAAGGATGCATCGTCAAAGTTAGGTTTGTTATATAAAGTAGAATAAAAATCCAAAAATTCATTAACAATATCATTTTGGGATAGAGCAATTTTACCATTAGAGCCATAAATTGAATTGATTTGTGTTTTATCTTTTTTGATGCGTAAATAATTGGCTAAAAGTCTTCCAGATCTATTAGCATTAAAAGCAAATTTGGCTTTAGAATTTTAAAGCTGAATACCAGCTCTTCTGCTAAGGATTGAGTTAAACTCATACCTAAGTGTCTGTAATTTGAATCTGTATTGAGGATCATTAGACGTAATAAAAGCCTCTCATATTTTGCAATTTGTTTATCTAAATTTTTAATATTTGCATTAAAAGTTTTATTTTCATGTGCCATAAGAGAAATAGTAACACCTCTAATATAAGCTTTAAAGGCGTCCCATCTATTTACCATAGTAGTAGAGCCTTCAGGGTTAAGAAGAAAGTAATCATGTATAGCATTTAAGAGTTTAGGTTTATTATGTTCATTAAGAACAATACTAGTATTCATTCTCCACCTGTATTGCGTTGTAACATTAGAATTTAATTTCAAAATGAAAGAAATTAAGGCATGATCTGAAATATCAATATTACCTATATTAGGAGTAACCACTGAGTTAATTAATTGTCTGGAAATTAATAGATAATCAAGCCTAGAATGAGAATTGTGTGGGTTAGAAAAAATGTAAACATTTTTTCTGTGGGAAAATGTAAACGCCAAATATCAACTAGCTTTGTAGTTTGAAGAAATTATTTAAAAGCAAAAAAACTTTAGGAGGTCTAAATTTAGTAAGAGATAGTCTATCTAATAAGGGATCAGATATAACATTAAAATCTCCTCCAACTATGAGAGGAACTTTACCCAACTTCAGAACTTCAGTTGCCAGGACAGACCAAAAGTGAGGATCATCAGCAGTAGGACCATAAACATTTAATAAAAACATAACCGAATCATGAACTTTAATTTTAGCAATAACATATCTTCCATCTGTATCCGAAAAATTACTCAGAATTTGGCAATGAAGTCTTTTTGCAAAAAGGATAGCAACTCCATTTTTTTGCCATTTGCAGGAGAAGAAACAATACTGTCAACCCATTTTTTTTCATATACTCTAAAATGTTGTCATCAATATGAGTTTCTTGTATAAAACAAATATCTGCTTTGCAACCACCCAAATAATCTAAAATTTTCGTGCGTTTAACAGGATGACGTAACCCCTTAATATTTAAGGAAACTATGTTAATATTATGAACACTAGCCATAGTGAAAGAGAAAGAAAAAGAAGGTCAAGAAGAGGAGACAAAGGCTTAGATATAGAGAAGCAAATAGTAACTCCAAAACAGGTGATAGAGAGAGAGAGGGAAAAAAAAAGAAAAGAAGACATACAAAACATTGAAAAAACGACAAACACTAAACACTAATACCAGGAATGAAACGCACACACACTTGCCAAGCGTGACCGAAACCGTTGGAGCCCCTGTGAAAATAATCATGAAAAGTGTCAGAAAAATGCGTAAAACTGATGTTCAGGTAGCAGAATCATGGGTATCCATTGAAGGCTGTGAATGCTGATCCAGGAACAATCTTAAATCTTCAGGTCATTGGAAGGATTTAGAGAAATTGTCTTTCCAAATGCGCATTGTTGATGGGTCGAAAAGACCATATTTAAAACCAAGACTTCTGAGCTGAGGACGAAGAGCAGTAAATTCCTTGCGAATAGAAACAGTATCTTTAGCAAAGTCTTGGTGGATAACATTTTTATTTCCATTGACCATCAAAGAAGGAATTGCTCGTGCTGCTTTTCTTATCAAAACCAAATGATGGTGGCGAAGAACTTTGAAAATCATTTGTCGAGGTTTTGTATGGCGAGGATTACAATGTGATGGAATCCTATGCGCCTTATCAATTTCAAATTTTTCTGGAAATTTGATGTTCAGAAGGCCAGGAATCAGATTCTCCAAGTATAATCTGCAATTGGAACCTTCAACATCCTCTGGCAAGTTAAAAATGCGTAAATTATATTGTCTGTTACGATTTTCCATACCCAGAAGGTGTGCAGACATAGGAGATATTTTCGCCACAAGTGGAGAAAAAGCGTCGATTTTAACTTTATTGTCATGTATTTTAATTGAATTATCAGAAATTTTCATTGACATACTAGCCATGTCTTTGTGCAAATTTTTCATCTCTGTCGCAATTGAGTCTGTGTTGACACGAAGAGCTTGAATCTTGTCAAGAATTAGTGATAAAGAAGGTTCACTTGACTCAACCACCTTAGATTTAACAGGAGGAGAAACCTGTTGCTTCCTTTTGTTATAAGGTGTTTACGCATTTTTATGATCCATGCTTTGTTTAAAGAGAGAAGTAAACTAGTAAGGAAATATAAAAATAATAAAAATGTAATAATTGCTGAGACAAGCTTGTAAATAATGTAAGAATTGCCAAGAAAAGCTTGAAAAAATGAATGGTGCAGCAGCTATAACTGACTGTGGGAGTGGTCAGGCCAAAGCCAGGCCCTCTCCTAAGCACTTACTCCGCCCCCTGACAGACAAACCAGGCAGTACCTCAGAGTAAGGCTGGGAGCTGAAGCAGGAAGAAATAAAACACCACTTCCACCGATGAACAGACCTGGAAAAGCCTCACATCATCAAGTAAGCGCTTTTAAATTACAGCGACCTCATTTTGGCAGCAAGTTTGACAGGAAATCGTCGTTAAAGAGCCAAAACGGGGAAAATCGAGCGCAGCTCAGCGGGCGGCGGCCATCTTGTTTTGCGCACTCGCGCGTCTCCATTGTTAATGCTTTTTCATTGTGCTTTTGTTTGTACTAAATTTGTCTTTGCTTCTGGATGGATTTATATGTTTTTTTCTTTATAAGTTTTTATTTCTGGAACTCTGACTTTATTTTTAACTTGGATGAGTTTTAATTGTTTATTACAATATAAAGACTTGGGGGCCCATTAGCATGTCGGGCGGATCGCCACCGCCCGCAAGGCGGTGGCGATCCGCCCGACATTTGTGCCCGCCCGCATGCCAATTCCCCCGCCATATTACTATGGCGGGGGACCCCGGCGGACGGAAAGACCGTCCGCCGGTTTTCCGCCGGTAGGCAATCCGCCCGATTGCCTACCGGGCGGAAAAGCTGTTAATATGGTGGCGGTGTCTGGTAGACACCGCCATCCATATTATGATGCATGCGGGGTTTAGCCTTTCCGTGGCGGCGTTGCCGCCACGGAAAGGCATGCGGTTCTTGCCATTGGGGGCCCGCTACTGGGTGGTGGGGGTGCACATGGGGGGTACCTATGGTCCCCCCCTGCATTTCAATGTACAACATGGCAGGCACCGCGCAGTGCCTGTCACGTTGTGCACTGAAATGCACAACTTGCTTTTGTGGCATTGCGGCGGGCGGTGCTTTCAGCACTGCCAGCCGCAATGTTACAAATGCGGGATGCGCCCGCCAGTGTGGCGGGCGCATCCTAATCGTAGGTGCGGGACCGCTGCATGCAGTGCGGGCGGTCCCGTTTCCCGGGGCTCTGGCGGGCGGACAAAGTCCGCCCGCCATACTAATGAGCCCCTAGGTAATTATTTATACAAACATTTTTTTATTATTCCTCCATTTTTCGGTTATTCTTGAGGTTTTTTCTTCTAATTTTTCAGGTTTTGGTTGGTTTATTTGGATTATAAACTCATATTGGGTGTTCTGTTTTTTTGTGATTTGTTTTGAATTTTTGGGCTCATTTGTATTGGTATCTTTTGGGATTGTGCCATTCTTGATCATATTTTCACTAATTATGACAATCTACAAATTCATAAGTGATATATTATTTAATTTATTTATATTATAGGGTGGGAAAAGTTAATTTTAAAAAGTCATGTTAGAAATGATGTGATTTTATTTTATGTGTTAACATATTCTTATAGGAGGTAGAAAAGTGTTTGTCTAATTAAAGTAATATTGATTGTTTGGCATTGTATATTTATATATGATTACTTATTTAGTAAAGAAAATTCTAATTATCAATCTGAGTTTTTGTCGTTTGTATTATTTTTTGGGGTATTTTAAATTATGAAATCATTGCCTGTTCAAAATCTCTAATGATACTCTGTGGGTTATCTTTGTTAGTGTGTTGTTTTATACTTGTTAACATTTCATTGTAAGTTGCACTTTGTTAGTTAAAAGTGCATACACTAACGGGATGTTTGCATTTTTCTATTGACCATGTATTGTGTATATTTGGCTTAATGATGAAGGGCATGATTTAAAAGTTCCATTCATCATCCAGAGGTTACATTGAGTTAAGGTTAATAAATTCTTACTTGTAGTACAAATGAACACTTGGGGGTCGATTCCGATTCGGGCCGGAAAAGCACCGACCGACACGTACCAGTGGCGCCCGACACGCCAAGTACGATGCAAGCCGCGATAAATCCGACCGACACGTCAGGAAACCAAGCCGACCGACCGAGCCGCTCGGAAAATAGCAATCCGGCCGGAAAAACACGCGAATCCAACCGACCGACACGCACCCGGAACAAATCCGACCGAATCGTACCCGCCAACTCCAACCCGCAAAGTACGATGCAAGGCGCGAAAAACCCGACCGAGTCGGACGGAGGACAAGCCGTACGACCGACACGCATACAAAACCGAGCCGAAGCAACACAATACACCGCGACCGACGCGTACGCAGCATACAAAACTGCACAAACACAGCGTGAGCGAAACGGAAAACACCGTACGAGACCAAAGCACGGTCCGACTCGGTCACAAGAACGTTTCCAACATACACAAACAGCACAAAGGAAAAATCAACCAAAAAAGGCCAAACAAGCAATTACCAAGCCAATAAATACTGGGGGGGTGGGGACAGAGAACAAAGACACACCCACAACTCCACCTATATAAAGGACACAAATCACTACCATGAGCCTTTCCAAATGCCATTCCACTACCAGCACCCAAGAGAAAGCAACCACACACCCACAGCTCATCCCTCACACAAGCCACACACCAGCAGCACACCAACAAATACCTACCTCACATACACCCAGCACAACACACACCCACACACCCTCACCTGCACACCAACACACACATCACCCACCATCACCACCCATCACCATGCCCCCAAGAAGAATCACAAGTTCCTAGATTGTGAATTGGAAGTCCTGGTAGACGAGATCCTCAGGGTAGAGCCACAGCTGTTTGGCACATTGGTCCAACAGACCCCCATGTCGCAGAAAACCAAGATGTGGGAGAGGATCATCAACAGGGTGAACGCACAATCACCATGTCGGCGCACAAAGACCGACATCCAGAACAGGTGGTATGACGTGCGCAGGAGGGTACGGAAACTGCTGAAGCAAGATTACATCAACAGCCAACACACCGGCAGTGGCCCTCCTGCCAAGCCAATATACCTCAGGCCCTGGGAGGAGAAGGTGCGGGCCATCCTACCGCCAGTGAGCATATATGGACTAGAGGACATCCCAGAGCCTGGTGAGTACACAACAAATGTACACAATATACTGCCACAAAACACACACACATCACTGTCAAGGGGAGAGTCAAACCATGCACTCATAGCAATTACACAGCAACTAGAACAGAATCATCCCAAAATGTGTATGTCAGTCAGATAAACACAACACATGCCATCAAAAAAGTCACATCCAACTGTGCCAACACATGTACAAACACAACCACAACTACAGCTAGGCAGTGGCACAAATAGAACTAACACACACATCCACACATGTAGCCACCACAACAACACCAACACACAGTGAAGACCACTCAAAGGAAGGAATTCTGTGTATGCTGGCCAAGTCAGTGTAGCCAATAGCATCATGGGAGTCGCAGTCACACATATTGCCCCCCCACAACTGTCCCATCAACACCACCATGAACCATGCGCACATCACAGGGAGTGGAGAAGGACTCACAAGATGGCTGACACTGGCTACTGCTGTGAGGAGCACAAGGCCCTGCTGGCAACTGTGCACCAACAAACAGCAGGACACCACTGACTGACATCCTGAGAGACAACTTACACTCCCTGCAATGCAAGCACGTTCCATGGTGGGATATCTGGCTGGCTGGGTGGGAAGGGGGACTTGCAGCACTGACTATAGTCACCAGCACCTCCCTCACACCCCCCAACACAAACTCCACAGTACCCACCTGGTAGAATGCAATGCCCTCCATCCTAACACAAGATCCCACAAAGCACCACCACCCTGGCTTATGTTGTGTGAAGCACAGGGACACTCTTGGGACTCTTAGCCAAACAACTGCCAGGACAACACTCCCAGCCATCCTGTCAGCACAGCCAGCCCACCCCACAGGGAAGCAGAGTCAAAAGGAAGGAAGCATGGGCATGCTGGGAAGGGGGTGGAGGCAATAGCATGATGGGAGTCGTAGTCACAGACATTGCTCAGCCTCACAACTGGCCCATCAACACCACCCTGAACCATGCTCACATCACAGGGAGTGGAGAAGGACTCACAAGATGGCTGACACTGGCTACTGCTGTGGGGAGCACAATGCCCTGCTGCCAACTGTGCACCAACAAACAGCAGGACACCACTGACTGACATCCTGAGAGACAACTTACACTCCCTGCAATGCAAGCACGTTCCATGGTGGGATATCTGGCTGGCTGGGTGGGAAGGGGGACTTGCAGCACTGACCATAGTCACCAGCACCTCCCCTCACACCCCCCAACACAAACTCCACAGTACCCACCTGGTAGAATGCAATGCCCTCCATCCTAACACAAGATCCCACAAAGCACCACCACCCTGGCTTATGTTGTGTGAAGCACAGGGACACTCTTGGGACTCTTAGCCAAACAACTGCCAGGACAACACTCCCAGCCATCCTGTCAGCACAGCCAGCCCACCCCACAGGGAAGCAGAGTCAAAGGAAGGAAGCATGGGCATGCTGGGAAGGGGGTGGAGGCAATAGCATGATGGGAGTCGTAGTCACAGACATTGCTCAGCCTCACAACTGGCCCATCAACACCACCCTGAACCATGCTCACATCACAGGGAGTGGAGAAGGACTCACAAGATGGCTGACACTGGCTACTGCTGTGGGAGCACAAGGCCCTGCTGCCAACTGTGCACCAACAAACAGCAGGACACCACTGACTGACATCCTGAGAGACAACTTACACTCCCTGCAATGCAAGCACGTTCCATGGTGGGATATCTGGCTGGCTGGGTGGGAAGGGGACTTGCAGCACTGACTATAGTCACCAGCACCTCCCCTCACACCCCCCAACACAAACTCCACAGTACCCACCTGGTAGAATGCAATGCCCTCCATCCTAACACAAGATCCCACAAAGCACCACCACCCTGGCTCATGTTGTGTGAAGCACAGGGACACTCTTGGGACTCTTAGCCAAACAACTGCCAGGACAACACTCCCAGCCATCCTGTCAGCACAGCCAGCCCACCCCACAGGGAAGCAGAGTCAAAAGGAAGGAAGCATGGGCATGCTGGGAAGGGGGTGGAGGCAATAGCATGATGGGAGTCGTAGTCACAGACATTGCTCAGCCTCACAACTGGCCCATCAACACCACCCTGAACCATGCTCACATCACAGGGAGTGGAGAAGGACTCACAAGATGGCTGACACTGGCTACTGCTGTGGGGAGCACAATGCCCTGCTGCCAACTGTGCACCAACAAACAGCAGGACACCACTGACTGACATCCTGAGAGACAACTTACACTCCCTGCAATGCAAGCACGTTCCATGGTGGGATATCTGGCTGGCTGGGTGGGAAGGGGGACTTGCAGCACTGACCATAGTCACCAGCACCTCCCTCACACCCCCCAACACAAACTCCACAGTACCCACCTGGTAGAATGCAATGCCCTCCATCCTAACACAAGATCCCACAAAGCACCACCACCCTGGCTTATGTTGCATGAAGCACAGGGACACTCTTGGGACTCTTAGCCAAACAACTGCCAGGACAACACTCCCAGCCATCCTGTCAGCACAGCCAGCCCACCCCACAGGGAAGCAGAGTCAAAAGGAAGGAAGCATGGGCATGCTGGGAAGGGGGTGGAGGCAATAGCATGATGGGAGTCGTAGTCACAGACATTGCTCAGCCTCACAACTGGCCCATCAACACCACCCTGAACCATGCTCACATCACAGGGAGTGGAGAAGGACTCACAAGATGGCTGACACTGGCTACTGCTGTGGGAGCACAAGGCCCTGCTGCCAACTGTGCACCAACAAACAGCAGGACACCACTGACTGACATCCTGAGAGACAACTTACACTCCCTGCAATGCAAGCACGTTCCATGGTGGGATAACTGACTGGGTGGGTGGGTGGGTGGGAAGGAGGTCTGGCTGTCAACCAAACACAATCAATGCAGACCATGTTCACACCCCAGAGAATACATAGAAATGCCCAAATAATGTAGGACAATGTGCCACACCAATATCAACCCCTGACTGTGACGACTTAGGACAATACAATGTACAGGCCCGCACCCGAGGCACAGTCACAACTGTCAGGTGTGTCAACCACTGATGCCTGCAGAAACATGACATACATTGTTTGTGTCTCCCAAAAACAGGTGATGATAGGGACACAGCAGCAGACGCTGAGGAGTCCCAGTCCCAGGCTCAAGAGGATGCCGAGCTCACTGGCGTCGTGACAGCCTCTGTCCTCCTCGGACGATGAACAACCTGGCACATCCGGTGCAAGTCAACATGCTGCACCAGCAGGACCACCAGCTGCAGCACCAGCAGGTCCACCAGCTGCACCCCCTGCACCCACCCTCCAACGACTGTCACCACGAATACCATCCCTGCCGACATGGACAGAATAAGGAACAACACCAGCGCAGTGACCCTGGACCAACCTGGGGCCATGGACACCACCACCACCACCAACCCCCAAGGTGGACCAGGGTTATCTGTGCGTGCAACTGCACACACTGCACATGTCAGCAGGGGTGGTGGGAGGGGTGGGAGACAGAGGTCGCTGCTTGCAGACGTTGCTGGTGTGCATGAAGACCCACAACTGGTACGCATAGCTGATGCGTACCAGTCCAGCACCGGAGAGCTCAGCCAGGTAGTGGGGCTCCTCAGAGACATCAAACAGCAGCAGGCTGCCCATCATGCCCGCTTGGACTCCCACATGTCCCAAGTGGAGTCACACATGTCACGTGTGGACTCCCACATGTCACGTGTGGACTCCCACATGACCCGCGTGGAGTCCAAGTGGGATGTACTACATGAGATGACGGCGGTGCACAGGGACATTTTACAATGCCTCCGCCAGATGAACAGCAACCAGTCCACACCTCCCTGTGTGCCAACAACATCTGGTACCGAACAAACTGCAACTGCCACAGGAGGGAGGAGGACTCTGGCGGAGAGTCCCCTGCACCGCAGCAGCCTGCACTTGAGGGCCCCCAAGAAGAGGGGTCGTCCGAGGAGGGGAAAGTGAGAGGCTGATGGCCAAGGGCAACTCCCAGGAAGCCTGAACCTGTTCTGGATTTTCGCCTTTGTGCACAGACTGTTCACCCTGTTGATGGCAACACTACTCCCACACATTGCATGGGAGTATAAGTTGGAACAATGTGTCAGACAACAGTGGCCCCGATACTGGGGATCCTGTCTACCTGGACTTTCTATTCATCTAGGAACTTGGGATTGCAAGATTCATGTACAGCACAATCCATCCTATGCACTATTATCACAATAAACACACTAATACACCATACTTGCCTCTGTTGTGATTCCAACGTGGGTGCTGTTATGGGGATGATGAACTGCAAAATTACACAGTGTATGCGAACTGCAACAGCAAGGACAACACAGGCATGTGAGTACAGGCAACGTGACACATATGAGGGAGACACACCACCAGGGCTACACAACACATACACACCTAGGCCATCTGACTCATTGCCTACACTGATGTTGCCAGGGAAGACGGTGCAATGCACAGACACCACACCCATTCCCAGTTGTAGTCAAGTAGCCCACAGGTGCAGTAAGCAAATGGCAGTCAAATGTGTGACCACAGACAACGCACATCACTAAGTGAAGCACAGGTTTATTACACAGTAGCAACATGCCGTAACCACTACAGATGCAAGGTAACCCCACCTGGTAGCGGGCACACAGTCAACAACTGTAGACAGAAGGAAGTCCATGGGTGTGGCGCACATCACCTGTAGGGACACAACAGCTACCAGCCTGGATGTGCAATCACGTCGTCGGTGGACACAGTTGACCAAACGAATCTGAAAGTACCCTGTGAAGGACAGAAATGACACACAGTCAAAAGCAATGCAGTACAGGACAGAACAGCAAAACTCATGCACAATACATGTTACAAGATACCCACCCAGAACCAAGTTAGCATGTCAACACTGTTGGGGAGTACAGCCCACCTGTCACCACACATCGCAACACACATCCTGTCAAGTAGCCCATGGACACACTCCAACAGCACCAGAGCACCACCCACACATCATGCCAG